>SJYX01002473.1:264386-275463 GCA_006410675.1 Oreotragus oreotragus
GGAGATCAACCCTGGGATTTCTTTGGAAGGAATGATGCTAAAGCTGAAACTCCAGTACTTTGGCCACCTCATGCGAAGAGTTGACTCATTGGAAAAGACTCTGATGCTGGGAGGGATTGGGGGCAGGAGGAGAAGGGGACGACCGAGGATGAGATGGCTGGATGGCATCACGGACTCGATGGACGTGAGTCTGAGTGAACTCCGGGAGATGGTGATGGATAGGGAGGCCTGGCGTGCTGCGATTCATGGGGTCGCAAAGAGTCGGACACGACTGAGCGACTGAACTGAACTGAAACACAGAAACAAAAATACAAAAGCAAACAAACAAACAAAAGATTTAAGAATCATCTATGTAACTCTGATGTCTGAAGCTATGAGAATGTATGAGAAGGTCAAGAAGTTTAAAGTATTTGCCTTTTTTTTCAAAGGAGAATAATGCAGTGACTATTTCATCACTTATAAACTCTTTCATTCACTAACTGATTTTAAAAAATTTGAACACATACTGTATGCTAAATACAGAGCTAAGCCCTGCCTTCACAAACATGACTGGGACAAAATCTTTTCCCTCAAGAATCTCATCTAAAAAAAAAACAAAGAAAGAAAAGTTTGTTGCATGCAAGAAAATATAAATATGTAAAATGTGCCAATATTTTTGAGGTATAGTTGATTTACAATGTTGTGTTAATTTCTGCTGCACAGCAAATTGATTCAGCTGTACTATGTAGTCATTATTTTTTTATATATTCTTTTCCATTACGGTTTATCATAGGATACTAAATACAGTTCTCTCTGCTATACAGTAAGACCTTGTTGTCTATCCAAGAAATCCATCTTTTAAAGGTAAAATCACACTTGAGCACAAATATTTTTAATTTCATAACAGGTAATAGGGCATTGAGGCTCTCCTCCTGAAATTTTCTTAGGGGCAAGGAAGATCACCAAGAATGGCTCACAGAGCTAAGCTGATGCTTAAAGAATTGAGGAATAAATAATCTGCTAAAGAGGTAAAAAGCATTCACAGAAGGTGAATTAATTCCTGCACTTACATACACACAGGGGCATGAAAGCCCATGAGGTGTCCACAAAACAGCAAACCACGCCCAGTGGCTGGAGTCCAGGGATGGTGAGGGAGAAAATTAGAGACAGGGAAAGGAAAGATCACAAATTGCAGATTCTTAAGGAATTTGGTTGCTTTTTCTCTGTAGATGATGAGAAGCCATTAAAGGACAGAGCATCCAGAAAGCTGGATACAAATAAATTAAATTTTGTATTTTAAATCAAATGATTGCTGTCACCAAAATTCACCATGGCAACAAATATTTTCATGTTGTGAAAAAAATAGCTGAAATTGTTTTGACACTAATGAAATATCTTTTGTGTTAAAGAAAAAAAGTCCTATGAGTCTGTGGCAGATGGCAAAAATAATGGCCTTTCAGTGGCTCCCATCAGAAAGGAAAATCTGTTCTTCCCTTCTGGAATCTGGAATGACCTTGTTATTTTGCATGAGCCATTAGAATGTGGAGGAAACATTTTCATGTGAATGCTAAGCCAGTCCATTTTACCCACTCCACCTTCTCTTGGAATCCTGTTACCACTGTAAGAGAAAGTCCAGGTTGGCCTGCTGGAGGGCAAGAGATATGTGGGGCAGACATGAGCTGAAGCTTAAACAATTATCCTCCCATTCACCTGGCTGCTGACCACAGTAATATGGATGAGTCCAGCCAAGACCAAACAACCCAGACAGACCTAACCAAAAACTGCTGTTCCAAGAATCAAAGACAAAATAAAGGACATTATTTTAAGCCACTAAATCTTAAAAGCAATTTGTTTCACAACAAAGAAAACTGAGACACAGAAAATGGAATGTTTTCATTTCTTGTTCTTTCTGTAACAAATATGAGCCACACCATTTGGTAGTCAATCATTCATGTTCAGTTAGCTATTCATATACACAACGTAATAAAATTAATTAAGTTAGATTCCAGTCGTTTGAAATTATATCATTCAAACAAGGTCTGGGGCTATTTTGGTTTGGCCTAAGAAAAAGGTTTTGCTAGAGCCAATGAATAATATATACAGGACTTGAGAGGGAGAATTTATCCTACTTACTAAAATAAATTGTTTTCAAGTACTTAGAATTTTTATTAACGCAAAATAACAGAAAAACTAATGGACTAAGTCAAATCATTCTTAACTTCACAACAGTTCATTAGCTTAGAATGTTACAATTTATACAATAAACTGTAGAATTGCAGTTGAATATTTTGCTTTTCTTACTTTGTTGATTCAAGTGACTTTTCCTCTTATCTGGTATTACATTAGTGAAATGTTTCTGATATTTGCCAATCAATAATTCTACTGATGAGTAGGCATGTACATATTTCACACTTGTGATAACCTGTCTATATACCCAAAAATCTTAAGTCTATCTCCTTATTTGTGCCTTAGTCCCTTGCGTTTTTAAGACAAATACTCCAATGATTGCCTCTCAACATCAAGCCCACGATTTGAGTTCACCATTCTACGACCATATTATTTCATCTAACTTATTAAGAAGGAAAGTATTCTGGTCAAATTATGGACTGTGAAATCTAGATTAAGAGGAAAGTAAATATAGGAGGGAGATTTTTTGAATATATGGCCTTTGAACATGACACTTAATAATATAGAGTGGTTTTATTGTTTTAAATCTTTCATACCTTCTTATAGCATACAGCAATATCTGAAAATTCCTATTTTGCTATACCTTCTACTATATCAGAAAAAAAAAAACATTGTTAAAAGTATTGTCAATTCCTCAAGCAAAATCTGATACTATATTATTTAATTTGCATTCATTTTATTATAAGTGAGGTTGAATATATTTTCATTTGCTGTTGTTCAGTTGCTAAGTTGTGTCCAGTTCTTTGTGATTCTGTGGATTGCAGCACACCAGTCTTCCCTGTCCTTCACTATCCTCTGGAGTTTACTCAAACTTAGGTCCACTGGGTCAGTGATGCTATCTAACCATCTCATTGTCTGCCACCCTCTTCTCCTCTTGCCTTCAATCTTTCCCAATATCAGGGTCTTTTCCAATGAATCAGCTCTTCATCTCAAGTGTCCAAAGTGTAGAGGCTTCAACTTCAGCATCAGTCCTTCCAGTGAAATTTTTCTTGTCAATTTTCTAGTCACATACTTTTTTATATAAAATATTACTTTTTTGCTAAAAATTGCTAACCACTATCTGAACCTTCAGTGATTTGAAGTCTTTTTGCTAGGGTCTTGCCTCAATGTTGATGGCTGCTGAATGATCAGGTGGCAGAAGGCTGGGGTGGATGTAACAATTTCTTTTGTTTTTTTTTTTTAATTGGAGTACATTGATATACAATGTTGTGTTCGTTTCAGGTTTTCAGCAAGGTAAATATCAAAAGGCACATGAAAAGTGTTCAACATCATTAATTATTAGAGAAATGCAAATCAAAACTACAATGGGGTATCACCTCACACTGGTCAGAATGTCATCAAAAAATTCTACCAACTATAAATGCTGGACAGGGTGTGGTAGGAATTAAGATTCTAAAGGAAATAGTAGAGGGGAGGCCAGGCAGAAAAGGGTAGAGGAAGCAGTTAGTCCATTTCCCAATAAAATTTACAAAAGAGGTAAGGGACAAAGCAATGATTCTCAAAGTATGGGTGCCTGAACCAACAGCAGCAGTCATATTCCTGAGAACTTGTTAGGAATGCAAAACCTCCAGCCCTGCCTCAGAGCTACTGAATCAGAAACTCGAGTAAAGCCTGAAATCTGCATTCAACCCACCCTCCAGGTGACTAAAGAACACTCAGATTTAAGGATTATTAGTCTTAAAAACCATGTCTCACCTGTATAAAGAAACACATTACATATTATTTCCAGGTTGTTCCAGTTTGTCTCATCTCTCTTGGTATGCAACCCTATCTTGCTCACCATCATTATATGACAGTTAATTTAAATCTTCTTAGAGTGGGAGTACTGTAAAATTTCCTTTAAAAATAGAAATACTTATGCTCCTGCTTAGAAGGTCAATCAATTTTTAATATTGGACTTCCTGAGCCTGCTCAGAAATCAAAACTTTAAAAGAGGACTTTTTTTTTTTTTTTCACTTCCAGATAATTACCTGCAGTCTCTTCCAGAAAATTATTCATTCATTCACTCATTTGTTCATTCGCACTTGTACCATGTGCCAGGGCATTACCTGCCACTGGGATATGAAACTTAGCCAACGGATATGAACAATGCCCTCCCAGAAGTTAAGACTCTGGAAAGAATGATTGATATACGTCAGAAAGTCACACATTCTAACCTACGCTAGATGTTATGATGGAAAAGTGTAGGAAGCTATTTGAGAAAGGGGATGTAATTCCTGAATCCAAGGCAATGTTCCCCAAACAAGTAACAGACGGAGGACAATACCAAGACTGTTCTCTAGATGTCTGTCCATCTCCTCAAAGAATAATCAGACACTCTTCTGGGGAAAGTCAGGGTTGGCAAGAAAAAAAATTCAGCTATCTTTCTCTTCCTTTGGGNAAAAAAAAAACATTGTTAAAAGTATTGTCAATTCCTCAAGCAAAATCTGATACTATATTATTTAATTTGCATTCATTTTATTATAAGTGAGGTTGAATATATTTTCATTTGCTGTTGTTCAGTTGCTAAGTTGTGTCCAGTTCTTTGTGATTCTGTGGATTGCAGCACACCAGTCTTCCCTGTCCTTCACTATCCTCTGGAGTTTACTCAAACTTAGGTCCACTGGGTCAGTGATGCTATCTAACCATCTCATTGTCTGCCACCCTCTTCTCCTCTTGCCTTCAATCTTTCCCAATATCAGGGTCTTTTCCAATGAATCAGCTCTTCATCTCAAGTGTCCAAAGTGTAGAGGCTTCAACTTCAGCATCAGTCCTTCCAGTGAAATTTTTCTTGTCAATTTTCTAGTCACATACTTTTTTATATAAAATATTACTTTTTTGCTAAAAATTGCTAACCACTATCTGAACCTTCAGTGATTTGAAGTCTTTTTGCTAGGGTCTTGCCTCAATGTTGATGGCTGCTGAATGATCAGGTGGCAGAAGGCTGGGGTGGATGTAACAATTTCTTTTGTTTTTTTTTTTTAATTGGAGTACATTGATATACAATGTTGTGTTCGTTTCAGGTTTTCAGCAAGGTAAATATCAAAAGGCACATGAAAAGTGTTCAACATCATTAATTATTAGAGAAATGCAAATCAAAACTACAATGGGGTATCACCTCACACTGGTCAGAATGTCATCAAAAAATTCTACCAACTATAAATGCTGGACAGGGTGTGGTAGGAATTAAGATTCTAAAGGAAATAGTAGAGGGGAGGCCAGGCAGAAAAGGGTAGAGGAAGCAGTTAGTCCATTTCCCAATAAAATTTACAAAAGAGGTAAGGGACAAAGCAATGATTCTCAAAGTATGGGTGCCTGAACCAACAGCAGCAGTCATATTCCTGAGAACTTGTTAGGAATGCAAAACCTCCAGCCCTGCCTCAGAGCTACTGAATCAGAAACTCGAGTAAAGCCTGAAATCTGCATTCAACCCACCCTCCAGGTGACTAAAGAACACTCAGATTTAAGGATTATTAGTCTTAAAAACCATGTCTCACCTGTATAAAGAAACACATTACATATTATTTCCAGGTTGTTCCAGTTTGTCTCATCTCTCTTGGTATGCAACCCTATCTTGCTCACCATCATTATATGACAGTTAATTTAAATCTTCTTAGAGTGGGAGTACTGTAAAATTTCCTTTAAAAATAGAAATACTTATGCTCCTGCTTAGAAGGTCAATCAATTTTTAATATTGGACTTCCTGAGCCTGCTCAGAAATCAAAACTTTAAAAGAGGACTTTTTTTTTTTTTTTCACTTCCAGATAATTACCTGCAGTCTCTTCCAGAAAATTATTCATTCATTCACTCATTTGTTCATTCGCACTTGTACCATGTGCCAGGGCATTACCTGCCACTGGGATATGAAACTTAGCCAACGGATATGAACAATGCCCTCCCAGAAGTTAAGACTCTGGAAAGAATGATTGATATACGTCAGAAAGTCACACATTCTAACCTACGCTAGATGTTATGATGGAAAAGTGTAGGAAGCTATTTGAGAAAGGGGATGTAATTCCTGAATCCAAGGCAATGTTCCCCAAACAAGTAACAGACGGAGGACAATACCAAGACTGTTCTCTAGATGTCTGTCCATCTCCTCAAAGAATAATCAGACACTCTTCTGGGGAAAGTCAGGGTTGGCAAGAAAAAAAATTCAGCTATCTTTCTCTTCCTTTGGGATAAACATAAAAATAAAAAACATACCTTACCATGGTACTTATTCCTTCTGTCTGATTATTTTCAGAATTATTATTATTAGATAAAAGATGTCAGCTCACCTATTTTGAATAAAAGGTGAATACGTAGTTATATCAACCTTCATTTATTTTAAAGATCAAGATGTAAACTGGATTTTCAATTGAGTGGAAATGTGGCAGATACGATTTACAACTTTGTTTCCATCAAATAAGAAGTGTAAGTATAGTAATCAGAAATATCCATCAAAACTAGGTTCAAATAGTTGAGCATACTCCAGAATAGAAGCCATCAAGATAAAACTTTGTCACTATATCCAAGGAACTGAAAAAGAAAGAAAGACCCCTAGGTTAAGAGCCAGAAATAGTAGCAGGCAGTGAAGTTGGTCAACAAAATAGGTCAAAGGAAAAAGAACTCCAAACTGTCCCATAACAAATAAATAGAACAAAATCACATTTTTATACTCAGTTCCAGCAGTTGGCTGAAGATAGAAATATCAAAGTATCTACAGAGAAAGATCAGCATAAGGATAAGAAAATGTTTTCTACTAATCAAAATAATAGCATTATTTGTAGAAACAAAGGAGAGATTTTTACCAGAGGAAAAAGTAGCATCACTCTCCCTGGAAAAAATGCAGATAGAAAGTAGGACTAATCTTATGATCAGGCAAAATAGAGTGCAGCTTCCACAGTGAGATATATTTTTCTGTTTCTTCTATGGCGATAGCTTTATTATATTTTTTTTGATTCTTCTATTTTAATCTTCAAATGGCTAGTGCATTTCACATGTTTCCAAAACAAAACAAACAAAAAAAATGTAAAGAAATTAACGAAAGAAAAAAGTCTCCCTCCTAGAACTGTCCTCTGCCTGCTCATCACTCCTCCCCCACGCTGTCCTCACCAGTACCAACATTATCACTGTGATGTGTGTATCCTTCCAAAATTCTTTCAGGTGTAAAAAAAATTGGCATTTTTTTCTATATTTTCTACCATTTTTATATCAGGTCGACATGCTGCACATCATGTTCAGTGTCTTATGCTTTTTACTTAAGGTATCTGAACAATCATTATGTGATATCACAGAGAGTTTCTTTTTATATTTTACAGTTACACATCATTGCATTGTATTTGGAAGACTATAATTTATAACTAGTATCCACTTAGTATATATCTAGGTTGTTTCTAATCTTTTCCAAATACAAGTAATTCTCCAATGAATGGCCTTGTCAATCATATTTTATGTGTGCAAATATATTAGAGCAATAAAGCCCCAGAAACCAAATGGATGTGTCGATTTCTATTTGTCTTTGCAATTTTGGTGAGTGAGTGAGTGATAGTCACTCAATCGTGTCCTACTCTTTGTGACCTCATGGACTGTAGCCCACCAGGCTCCTCTGTCCATGGGATTCTTCAGGCAAGAGTACTAGACTGGGTTGCCATTTCCTTCTCCAGAGGATCTTCCCAACCCAGGGATCAAACCCAGGTCTCCTGCATTGAAGACAGATTCTTTACCATCTGAGCCACCAGGGAAGCCAAGGCAATTTTGTTAGGTATTAGCAAATTGCCCTCCATGAAGATAGTGCCAATTAAAGTTCTTCCCAGAAATTTATGAAAGCCTGTGCCCTAGAGCCTGACCCTTGAGTAAATCAAATCTTTTTTTTTCTTTGAATTAATGACAAATAGACGTTCAATAAGCTTTTATAGGACTTCCCTGGTGGCTCAGATGGTTAAGCGTCTGTCTACAATGCGGGAGACCTGGGTTCAATCCCTAGGTTGGGAAGATCCCCTGGAGAAGGAAATGGCAATCCACTCCAGTACTGTTGCCTGGGAAATCCCATGGACAGAGGATCCTGGTAGGTTATAGTCCATGGGGTCGCAAAGAGTCGAATATGACTAACTGACTTCATTTCACTTCACTTCAAGCTTTTATAATGAGTGAGACTGAGACTCTTCCCACATGTTAAAGAGATATTTGGCATTACCTTTGTGAACTGTTTATATGTACTTTTCTCTGTAAAATTATTGGAAAGTTTGATGCTTAAAAATTTGAACAGTTTAGCATGTTCAGCCATCAATGACAAAGGATACCAGTCCAGTTAGAATGGATGTCAGGTGTAAACACCTGGAATGCCTGTGGGATCATGTTCCAATGGAAAATTAACCCTGATTGATGATGGTTTTCTAAGCGCTTTCAGTATACAAGAAAACAGGAAACTAACTTTGTTATTTATCTTCTAAATTTACTTATGCTATTTTTTGGAGAGCAATCCAAATGTTTTTAATTTTAGACCATTATACCATCCACATTTTTAATTAGAAAGAGTATTCCACTCCAAGAATTTGAGCAAATTCTTTTATTTTTTTGAGTACATATGATTTCAAATTTTCACACTTAAACTTTTGAAATATTTGGATGTTTTCCTAGTATTCATTATGAGATATAAATATAAATCTATCCTTAATTTTTCCAGATACTTACTTAGTTGTGCAACTCTATTGATTAACCCTTTTCCCCCCAATGATTTGAAAACAACCTTTCCACTACATATTAATACTAAATTCTCAGATTAATTTGGACTTATTTCTATACTATTTTATTTCACTAATCTGTATAAATCTTATGTACTAGTACCACACTACTTAGTAAAACTTTTTTATTATACTTTAAACCATTTTTCTTTACCCTCATTAAGAAAAAATAGTCAAGACTACATTATTTTTGTTTGCATTGCATGAGAATATACTTGCCCATTTTTCCCAAGTTTTCTGAATTATTTTAATTATTTTACTCATTGACTTTGGTTTCAATCTGGAGCTAGGTTTTCTTTCATATGCTCCTATTTGAAAACCTATTTCTATTAGTTGGTGGATTATTGCAGCAGTCCATATGCACATGTCCATAAACATTGCCGGGACAGAAATATCTGTCTGCTGCATCACTTGGATGAGGACCCTTAGAAAATCTTTCTTTTAGGTTTGGGATATTACCTTTCCTCTCTCCTTCCTGAGCATCTCTGCCCCATTCTCTACAGTTCTTCCTCAGAGATAACAATACATGAAGTGATAAGCTGGATAAGCATACTTCTAAAATCTATGTAATGTGTACCTTGGTTGAATTATGAAGTAGATTTTTGTGTATCTTATGAAACCATGCTTAGTTCCACATGTTCACTTTACCTTTCTAATTCTGGCCTCAAGCCTATAGTCTTGGATTTCTACTTACCTTGGAGATAGATTGGGCTTCCCTGGTGGCTCAGGTGGTAAAGAATCTGCCTGTAATGCAGTAGATCCAGGTTTAATCCCGGGGTTGGGAAGAGGACTGAACATCCTGCTTTCCAATATAGACAAAATAAAATTCAAAAATATCTACCAACTCACAACTCTCCAATACAAACCCTTTAAAATTATTCTCAAAATATAATCCAGCAAATTGACAATTACTGTCCCATTACTTATTTCATTCCCTTTACCCAGAATGCTATATTCATGTCAGAGAACTTACTCTTCCTTTAAGTTGCATCTTCAATTTGATACTTTTTTCTTGCCCTCCCTTCAGTCAAGTATGTTCTCATTCTCCAGAACAAAATTCATCTGGGAAATACCACTGATTTTTATACTTAGAAAAGTTCTCCCTGTGTTGTGAATCACTTCCATATGTGAACATATTTTTTTTCCACAAAGTGAAGTTATCTCAGGAAAATGGAATTTCCTTAAATTCCTATAGACACATAGTCGCCAACACTATTCAAAGAGAATAGACCTCATTAAAAGTTTGCTTATGGTTTTTAGCACCTTAGTGTAAATTGCCTTTTCAGTTAACTGGTTTTAGTGCAGGGAGGAAATGAAAAGCAAGAGTTGGAGGAGCAGTAATTTTGAAATAAACCAGAAAGTTAGTGGTGAGCAGAAACCCCATGAGACCCGGACACAGGGAGGAGGAAGAAAGGGAAACAAAAGCGTGAATAAAGAATCGCAGAAGAGTGAAGACAACCCACTTTGTTTAATTCACATTTTTAATGAAGCAGTCCCCTTCTCCGAGTTCAGAACTGTAAACTATAGCATACTTGATAAGCCTGTGCACTAAGTATTTTTCCTAACATCTCATTATAAAACCCTTCAAATATGCAGCACATGAAATAATTTTAATATAAAAACCATATACTCACTTCCTAGATTGTGCCATTGATATTTTTATGCTTTTTTAACCACATGTCTACTTATTTATCCATCCAACAATCTGTTTTTTTTTTTAATTTTTACTTTATTTTACTTTAAAATACTCTATTGGTTTTGCCATACATTGACATGAATCCACCACAGGTGTACATGAGTTCCCAATCCTGAACCCCCCTCCCACCTCCCACCCCATATCCTCTCATCCCTGTGCACCAGCCCCAAGCATCCTGTATCCTGTATCAGACATAGACTGGCGATTCGTTTCTTACATGATAGTATACATGTTTCAATGCCATTCACCCAAATCATCCCACCCTCGCCCTCTCCCACAGAGTCCAAAAGTCCGTTCTATAAATCTGTGTCTCTTTTGCTGTCTCACATACAGGGTTATCATTACCATCTTTCTAAATTCCATATATATGTATTAGTATACTGTATTGGTGTTTTTCTTTCTGGCTTATTTCACTCTGTATAATCGGCTCCAGTTTCATCCATCTCATTAGAACTGATTCAAATGTATTCTTTTTAATGGCTGAGTAATACTCGTCTCTTATACACATCTA
>SJYX01002473.1:277004-292949 GCA_006410675.1 Oreotragus oreotragus
CTCATTGTGGTCTTGATTTGCATTTCTCTGATAATGAGTGACGTTGAGCATCTTTTCATGTGTTTGTTAGCCATCCGTATGTCTTCTTTGGAGAAATGTCTATTTAGTTCTTTGGCCCATTTTTTGATTGGGTCGTTTATTTTTCTGGAATTGAGCTGTATAAGTTGCTTGTATATTTTTGAGATTAGTTGTTTGTCAGTTGCTTCATTTGCTATTATTTTCTCCCATTCAGAAGGCTGTCTTTTCACCTTGATTATAGTTTCCTTTGTTGTGCAGAAGCTTTTAATTTTAATTAGATCCCATTTATTTTTGCTTTTATTTCCAGTATTCTGGAAGGTGGATCATAGCGGATCCTGCTGTGATTTATGTCAGAGAGTGTTTTGCCTATGTTCTCCTCTAGGAGTTTTATAGTTTCTGGTCTTACATTTAGATCTTTAATCCATTTTGAGTTTATTTTTGTGTGTGGTGTTAGCAAGTGATCTAGTTTCATTCTTTTACAAGTGGTTGACCAGTTTACCCAGCACCACTTGTTAAAGAGATTGTCTTTACTCCATTACATATTCTTGCCTCCTTTGTCAAAGATAAGATGTCCGTAGGTGTGTGGATTTATCTCTGGGCTTTCTATTTTATTCCATTGATCTATATTTCTGTCTTTGTGCTAGTACCATACTGTCTTGATGACTGTAGCTTTGTAGTAGAGCCTGAAGTCAGGCAAGTTGATTCCTCCAGTTCCATTCTTCTCAGAATCTGTGTAGTACAACTTAAGCATTTCAGAATGTGCATTATAAAGAGTTCAATTTTTAAATAATTTCTTTTCTTTAACTGTAAAATGTATATATACCATTGCTGCCACTTAGTCGCTCAGTTGTGTTCAGCTCTCTGTGAACCCATGGACTGTAGCCTGCCAGGCTTCTCTATCCATGGGATTTCCCAGGCAAGAACACCAGAGCAGGTTGCCATTTCCTCCTCCAAGGGATCTTCCTGATTCAGGGATCAGGGATCGAACATCAGAGATGTAGATGTCTCCTGCATCTCCTGTGCTGGCAGGCAGATTCTTTAACATTAGTGCCACTGGGAAGCCATACGATTCCCTTATCTGACAGCTAAGCTAGAACAGCTCCCTGCTTATCTCCAGAGATGCCTAGATGTCTGGTACCAAGATAAAAACAAATGAGTTAACCAAAGATTTATAATGTGTTCCTTAAATCTCA
Organism: Oreotragus oreotragus; assembly: GCA_006410675.1. NCBI lineage: Eukaryota > Metazoa > Chordata > Mammalia > Artiodactyla > Bovidae > Oreotragus > Oreotragus oreotragus. Next base: position 278,216 of record SJYX01002473.1, read on the forward strand.
AACCTAAAAATTTATACCCAAAACTAGCTTGTTTAAAGATTATTTACACCTGGGGAAATGGATTAACCATTCTGGCATGGAGATATAACTAGAGCACAAAAGAGTCTACTGGAGATTTTTCCTCGTGGTGACTCCTCACTCACAAATCAGTGGCTCATCATCCACAGAACAAATGCACTCTGTGAGAATAAAAAAGACTCCTGGGAAGCTGAGTCCAGGAGTCTCTCTGGCCCCCCATGCTCCCCTGTACTCAGAACATGCTGTGCCATTTCCTGTGCCACGGTTAAACCCCTATGTGAGTATGCTCTGTGAAGTACTGTAAATATTTTCCTTCAATCTTGTGAAATTGTAGCATTAACATACAATGCAATACATAAAATGCAAGTTTTGAAAAACAGGAATACATCTGTGTAACCCAAACACTATTAAGACATAAAATTTTCTTTTTAATGCCGGAATGTTCCTTCCTTCCTGCCCCTTCCTAGTCAATCCCCTGACTCACCTGAGGGGCCCCTGTTGTTCTATTCATTTGCTTTTTTTTTTTTCAGGATAAGTGCATGTTTAGTTTTATAAGAAATTGCCAATACTTTCCCAAAGTGGCTGCTGCGTTTTACATTCTCATCAGTAATACATGGATATTTTAGTTACTTTACATCCTTGCCAGCATTTGATGTTCTGTCTTTTCAATTTTAGCCACTCAAGTAAATGTATAGTGGTGTCTTATTTATATTCTAATTTTTATTTCCTGATAACTAATGGTATTGAGCAGTTTTACATATGCTTAGTGAACATTTGTACATTTCCTTTTATGAAAGTGAAAGTGAAGTCACTCAGTCGTGTCTGCTTCTTTCCTACCCCATGGACTGTAGCCTACCAGGCTCCTCCCTCCATGAGATTCTCCAGGCAAGAGTACTGGAGTGGGTTGCTATTTTCCTTCTCCAGGGGATCTTCCTGACCCAGGGATCAAACCCAGCTCTATCACTTTCCAGGCAGACGCTTTAACCTCTGAGCCACCAAGGATTTTTAGGAAGTATCCGTTAAAATACTTTGCTCATTTTTAATTGAATTATTTGTCTTTTCATTGGTCTTCCCTGGTGGCTCAGACGGTAAGACATCTGCTTGCAGTGCAGGAGACCAGGGTTTGATCCCTGGGTTGGGAAGATCCCCTGGAGAAGGAAATTGCAACCCACTCCAGTACTCTTGCCTGGAAAATTTCATGGACTGAGGAACCTGGTGGGCTACAGTCCATGGGATCACAAAGAGTTGGACATGACTGAGCAACTTGAGTTTTGGACATTCATCATATATTCTGGGTGCTAGTCCTTTAGCAGTTTCATGTTCACAAATATTATCACTGAGGCTGTAACTTGCCTATTTATTTGTTTTATTAAAGATGTCTTTTAATGAACAGAGGTGTTCAATTTTTTCTAAGTTTAGTTTATCAATGCAATCTGCAGAATCATGAAAAATAATAAAACATTGTTGTTTTAAACCATTATGGTCTTGGCAGAAGTTTAATGTCAATAGTAGACAAAAATACTAGCCCGCGTCCACAGGCTAAAAGTGAAAAAAGAGTTTTAAGAAGAGCTCTGAACTCAGTCTTGAGCATGCCCTAAAAATGTCCTGGACAAGCTATGACACTGAAATTTTTTTTTCTAGAATAAATGTGGATCATGACTTTCTGAGACATTCCCCCACCCATGCATGAATATTGAAGAATCCAAATCCTCTATGTATTATGCCAAGACTGACACAGAAACTCTTAGAACATCACAAGAACAGGGCTCCACGTTACAATTTTGATTCCTCCTTCTTTTCAGTGCTGGCTCTTGTTAATTTGCTTGACAAAGCCAACAACACCTCTTCACTATGAAACATCAGTTGACAAAAATTACATGAACCACAGAAAAATTGAGACTGGCATTATGTAATTATGGTTGTCCTGGCTACAATGTAAAACAAGCAATTAAAAAGATTGTAAGAGTGTCTTTTCTCATTCACACCAGGGGATAATACTTAATGATATGATAGACTCTTACTGAAGGTATTAACTAACAACAATGAGGGCTGTGATCTTTTTTCTTGAGAAGAAAATTACAAACAATAAAGCTGCATTTGACTCATATTTTAATACAGAGATTAACATCATGAAAAACATTTTGTGTCTAAATTTTATCATTCTTTCAGAACTCCAAGTCTTTTAGAAAGTAGAAATAAAAAAACCTTAGCAGAATGGCAATCTAAATTTGTGGAAGAGAAGGGAAAGTTTTAATATTTTTCTCTCAAATTCAAAATCATAAAAATGTACAAAGTATGAAATGATTATATTATGATGAGGATACATTTTTAAAAAGGTTCCTGTATTCAAGCTAGATTAGGTCCTTTAAAGCCTGTTTTTTTTTTTCTGAAAAGTTATGCTAGGATCCACATCCATTCATTCAATTAACAAATATTTAGTAGATATCAACTACTATACTGCCAGGTATTGCTGAAAGCACTGAAAAATCCCCTACTCTCATGAAGGGATCATACAACTAGATATTTATAGCCTCAATGGTACAGATGAATCTATTTAGAAAGCAGAAATAGAGACACAGAAAACAAATGTACAGATACCAAGTGGGGAAGAAGGGATGGGATGAATCGGGAGATCAGGACTGACATACATACACGACTAGGGATAAAATAGATAACTAATGAGAACCTACTGTATAGCACAAGGGACTGTACTCAGTGTTCTGTGGTGACCTAAATGGGAAGAAAATCCCAAAGAGAGGGGATATATTATATATGGCTGATTCACTTTGCTGTACAGCAGAAACTAACACACAACATTGTAAAGCAACCCTATTCCATTCCAATAAAAAAAATTTTTTTTAAGCACATGAGGTGACACTCTAAATGGGTGTGGATACAGAAGAAAGAGTTGAGGAAAGCAGCAAAAGAACTATAAAAAAACTAATAATCAAAGCTGGAGAGGTTGCTGATAAACCAGAGAAATGATGTCCTACAAAGCAAGAAATGAATGTGTGTCAGGAAAGAAAGAGAAAGTAAACCATGCTAAATGCTGCTGATAATTTAAGTAAGATGAGGACGTGGCCATGGGATTTGTCTGTATAAAAGTCACTGGTGACAGGAACAATTCTGATGGCATGACAGGGGAAAACACACAGAAGATAGAGTCAGCAAATGCAGACAATTCTTTTAGATTTTGGAGTAAAGGGAAACTGAGCAATGGAGATGGCAACTGTAGAGAATAAAATGGGTCAAGAGAAGAAATTTTTATGTAAAAATTACAGCATGATTGTAAGCAGATGGAAATGACTTAATGGAGAGAAAAAATTGGTGGCATATCTAAGAAGAACCCAATAATAAAAGGCATCAGGACCATACCTTTAAATACAACTGCATTTGCATCCCTATGTTCTACCTTCTGTTCCCAGATGGCTTGGTAGAAAATTATCTGCCTGCCAATGCAGGGGATGTGGGTTCTACCCCTGGGTCAGGAAGATCCTCTGGTGGAAGAAATGGCCACTCCAGTATACTTGCCTAGGAAATTCCAAAAACAGGGGAGCCTCGTGGACTATAGTTCATGTGGTCACAGAAGAGTCCAAGGCAACTAAACATGGATTAGCACATTCTATTTTCAGAGCAATTCTTTGCTTTTCATCCTGCTGCGCCTTTTGGGAAACCACTTCTGAAGCTGTTTATTTACCTCTAGCTCCTGATCTCTGGCTCTATAGCTCTGTTCTCTTGCCTCAGTTAAACATGTCCCCATTCATCGTGAAACAATTCTAGAATATTTTCTCATTACTCTCTAAATGTGTTCTACTCTTAACCGTGAATCCAAACAGACTTAAGTAGGATATTATATAGGAGAAACTGTGGGTACCAGAAGTGACCATCCTCACAAGGAACGATTTCTGCATATTATCACCACTCTAGCCTTTATTTTCTAACATATTTCTCCTCTTAAAAAAAAAAAGCTAACAGCTTTTCTTAATGCAAAAGGAGCAGGCCTTCACTGTGAAAAAAGAGATACTAGAGAAATACAAAAGGTAATAAAGATTTCTCAAATTCACTCAACCTTTCGAATTCATTTTTCTATTACTATGCTGATTGTTTAGCAAACAAGAAATCACACATAACATTTGCACTTAAAATGATGCAACCACTATTGTTTTTCCCTTTTTTCTCAGCGTCGATGTTTTTTCTTTAAAAAAAAAAAAAAAACAATTTTTATTTTCCATTAGAGTAGGGCTTCCCTGGTGGTTCAGCTGGTAAAGAAAATGCCTGCCAATGCAGGAGACGTAGGTTCAATCCCTGGGTTGGGAAGATCCCCTGGAGGAGGAAATGGCACCCACTCCAGTATTCTTGTCTGAAAATTCCCATGGACAGAGGAGTCTGGTGGGCTATAGTCCATAAGATTGCAAGGAGTCAGACAAGACTGAACAACTGAACACATAGAGTTGATTGACAATATGGTGTTAGTTTCATGTGTACAGCAAAGTTATTTACTTCTATATACATATATATAGCTATATAGCATGTATGTAGTATACACTGAGTAGAGTTCCCTGTGCTATACAGTAGGCCCTTGTTGATTATCTGTTTTATATATGTAGTGTTATCTGTTAATCCCAGGTTCCTAATTTACCTGCTCTTAGTGTATAGGGTTGTTGTTAGTTGCTAAGTCCTACCCTACTCTTCTGTGACATCTGAATTGTAGCCTGCCAGGCTCCTCTCTCCATAGGATTTCCCAGTCAAGAATACTGGAGTGAGTTGCCTTTTCCTTTTCCAGGGGATCTTTCTGACCCAGGGACTAAACACACGTCTCCCGCATTACAGGCCAATTCTTTATCACCGGCCACCATAGTGTGTATACTCACAAATTAAAAAAAAAAATTTCCAGGTAAAAGTCTGTGTGAACATAGATTCTGTTTCTAAAATACTTGTTTTGGAGTTTTTACCTCCACTTGCGCTAATAGTTGTAGGGTGATTGTTAATGTTCCACATCTTTTGTAATTTGCTGAAAATAATGCATAATACTTAACGATTTTCCTGGGCTTCCCCGGTGGCTCAGCAGTAATCTACCTGCAATGCACGAGTTGCAGGGGACTCGGGTTCAATCCTTGGTTTGGGTAAGCTCCCTGGAGGAGGGCTTGGCATCCCATCCCAGTGTTCTTGCCTGGAGAATCCTTGGACAGGCGAGCCTGGCAGAGTATAATTTGTAGGGTCGCAGAGTCGGACAAGACTGAAGCAACCACACAAGATTTTCCGACTAGCTATTAGTAAAAGTAATCTCTTTCAAATGTTAATCATTTGTCTTTCTGTTTGGTGAATAGTCCCTGGGTCTCACTGAATTATCTACAACTTACTTTAGCGAATTTTCCCCTCTTTCAAGTGGTTTAATGTCTTTGTAAATTAATAAAACTAACACTCTATCACATTTTATTTCAAGTATACTTTAATCTATTTTTTCGTTTAACTCAGTTTTTTGCTTGTTTGTTTTCTTTTTACATTATTGACTTGAAAGCTTTGACATACAATAAGATGCATTGGTCATTTTTAGGTGCTTGATTTTATTCAGATTCATACAATTTGTCTTCATTCACAAATCAGATAATTACTCACCTGTATTTCCTGTTCTTTTTTAGCTTCATTTTCTGCTTAACTCTTTGGTCCTTTATAATTTATTTTGATGAACTAGGATAACATAAAATCAAAATGGAGTTTTTAAATTGGTTCATCAATACACTCAGGAGTGCACTTTGAATAATCTATCTCTTTCACCTGAATCATCAGGATTCATTTGTCATGCACTGCATAACAGACACTGATTCTGTGATAGCTATTCTATTCTATTGATCTGCCAGTCTATTTTTCACCCACTAATTACTATAGTTTAATCATTTAAATTACACCTTTAATTATTCTAGTCTTATAGAAAGTTTTATTATCTTGCAGGGCTGAAAGTGAAAGTCGCTCAGTTGTGTCCGACTCTTTGCGACCACATGGACTATACAGTCCAGGGAATTTTCCAGACCAGAATACTGGAGTGAGTAGCCTTTCCCTTCTCCACGGGGTCTTCCCAACCCAGGGATTGAACCCAGGTCTACCCGCATGGCAGGCAGATTCTTTACCAGCCGAGCCACAGGGGAAGCCCATCTTGTAGGTCTGTTGCTGCTGCTGCTGCTAAGTCGCTTCAGTTGTGTTCGACTCTGTGCAACCCCATAGACGGCAGCCCACCAGGCTCCCCCATCCCTGGGATTCTCCAGGCAAGGACACTGGAGTGGGTTGCCACTTCCTTCTCCAATGCATGAAAGTGAAAAGTGAAAGTGAAGTCACTCAGTCGTGTCCGACTCCTAGAGACCCCATGGGCTGCAGCCCACCAGGCTCCTCCGCCCATGGGATTTGCCAGGCAAGACTACTGGAGTGGGGTGCCATTGCCTTCTCCGCTTGTAGGGCTAGTCCCTCCTTATTATCCTTGCTTACAAAAGTTTCAAGACCTTTCACGTCTGCTTGTTCTTTAAGGTAAGAATGAAGTCCCCATTTTTGCTGTAGTTTGGTGCAGTGACTAAGAACACTAACTCCAAATCTAGTCTGTACAGGTTTAAAAACCCCACCTTCATAACATCTAACTCCATAATCTTGGGCAAGTTATAGGAACTCACTAGGTCTCAGTTTTACATCTGTAACATGGGTATAATAAAAGAACATACCTCTTAGAGCTGTTGTGATGAAAGAGTGAATGATTAAATTTACATCAGGTGCTTAAAATAGCACCTGGCAACATAAAATAGAATAGTATATAGAAGTACCTTATTATTATTATTTAGCAACAAGATTTTTGCAAGCTTTACATGCCTTCTATCATTGAATCCTTTCTTGGATCTGTCTCTCAGGATTCTCTCCATATGACTTAATGGTCTTGTGAAAACTAATTAAGTGAATATGATTTCATGCTTAGGGAAAAAACTAAGACATTTTTCCATTCCTATTTAAATTATTTCCAAAGACACTACTTCATGTCAGGGTTACTGGTCCTCTTGACTTTCCAATCAACAGGATGAGAAGAAAAAAGATAAATGCTATATGAATATGTACATTTAAAATCATTCCTAATTCATTTCTATTAAAACACTGTATTATCATATGTCTTTTTGATTATTTTATCCAGTCTGTAAGATAGAAGTTTAGGAATTATTCTTTGCCTTATAGTTTGATGGAGGTGGGGTTTTAACTTTGTCATCTTACACTTTGTTCCAACTATACACCTATATGTAGATGATATGATTTTAGTTGGTCCTTTCTGATTCAGGCCTATATGTACTACATTAAGAGAGAGAGAGACAGCGGGCTTATCAAGAGAGCAAAATTGAAAATTCTAAAGACTCTGACTTTTATATTAGCACTTTTAATAAGCTCCATCCCAAACCCTCTTCCCATGACAGGATGCAGTTGGTTCCAAGGAGCATGTTGAGGAAAATGGCCAAAGGAGGGACACAAATAGAAGCATCTGGCGCTTTAGCATTGCTCATAATTTTACCTGGTTCCTTATGAAAAAAGAGAGAAGACAAACTTCTCAGATTAGGAGAGGTGTTATCAGATTACAGTGTGAAATATAATGAATGAAGGATGGAAAGTAGTTATAGGTACACTTAGATATGCTTCTTGTTGTTCAATCACAAAGTCGTATCCCCACAACAGCAGCACGCAAGACTTCCCTCACCATCTCCCGGAGTTTGCCCAAGTTCACGTCCATTGAGTCAGTGATGCCATCCAACCATGTCGTCCTCTGTCACCCGCTTCTCCTCCTGCTCTCAATCTTTCCCAGCATCAGGGTCTTTTCCAGTGAGTCAGTTCTTCGCATCAGATGGCCAAAATATTGGACCTTCAACTTAAGCGTCAGTCCTTCCAATGAATGTTCAGGTATGATTTCCTTTAGGATTGACTGGTTTGATCTCCTTGCTGTCCAAGGGACTCTCGAGTCTTTTTCAGCACCACCGTTCAAAAGCATCAATTCTTCTGTGCCCAGGCTTCTTTATGGTCCAACTCTCACATCCATACATGACTAGCTGAAAAGCCGTAGCTTTGACTATATGGACCTTTGTCAGCAAGGTGATGTCTCTGCTTTTAAATACGTTGTCTAGGTTTGTCATAGCTTTCCCTCCATTAGATATCCTGCTGGTGTTGTAACAACTGCTACTGCTAAGTCACTTCAGTCGTGTCCGACTCTGTGTGACCCCATAGACGGCAGCACAACAGCTGCACAAAATCAAGAGCTGCATTGTCAAGCAGGGTCTAGAGGTTTCTTTTCTTTTCCTGAGAAGCAGAATCCTTGCTGCAGAGACCAGGTCTCCTTCCCCAAGGCCACTTCTCTGGTTTCCACTTCCTTACAAAAAAAAAGCGGAGATAGTAGCCTAATAGGGAAAGTTCACACAGAGTATCAAAACATTCCCTGTTTGAATCATGTCTTTCCATGACTGTCTTTTCTTGATGACCCTAGAATTCAGGATGTAGCTTGTGTGTATCCGCTTTTTATGTCTGAATACTCATTTAAATATGGTCAGTTTAAGAGGAAGAAAAGGAAATCATTAAATTTTCCATACTTAAACCTAAGCATGTGATATAAAAATGTCTTTCAGAATGCCTCAAATACCTGTCTAGGATTGACCATTCAATAATTGAGATTTTAGCTCTATAAATATCACCTATTGTAATGTAATATGAATTAAAAGGCCCACTTTTCCAGTTGGTCAGCAGAGATGTCTTCTCTTACATATAGTAACTCCCTCTCTCCAATCGCTTCTCTTACCATCAGCACTTTATGAATATCACATGTCAGTGAGGTCCATGGTATTTTGAGGATCATTCTAGGGATTAATGTTTCTGAAAGTACAGAAGAAGTGCAAAATTTGAGTAAGAGCTATAAAAGAAATGGATTCCCAGAGAAGCATTAATCATGCTTAACTTGCAACAAGTTAATATCCCCATGGTCTAATATACTTCTAAAGACAGAAAATTATGCTGAGGTTTGTTTTCAAAAATTGGTTATCATTTATGAGTTTTTCCTAATGGGTTAACATTTGTTTAGAATTTTGCAGATCATCTGTTTGGCTCTGTTAGGAACATTCAAGTTAAAATGATGCTTGGGGATGATACCTGGGTAGCGATAAAACAGTCTTAGGTAATAACATCCATCATTCTCAACTCACTGGAGGCAGGTAGCTTTAGTGAATGAGTTGTGAATTTCACTGACCAATTTGCTTCACTTAGAGAACCCTGGTAGTAGCATAAAGTCTGTAGAGCAAAACTTCAAGGAAGTACAGAATGGGCAAAGAGAATTACATGAAAAGACAGTAAACCAATATCTGAAAATAAAAAACAAGGGATTCAATGAACATTAAAAATATGAGGTATGAAAATAATTGACTCCTAATAAGAGTGAAACAGCAATAGGCTCTTTTTCTTAAGTCATTTTAAAGATATTTTTGTGATATTAACTATACCTGGGAAATAATTTCTACTATGTCAAGTAAACATTTAGTGACAGTTGGTAACATTTTAAGATAACTGGAATACCATTTAGGGAGCTTAATCTAACATTTTGATATCCTGAAAGCTGTTCTTATAAAGAGGAGTCTTCTCTCTGAAGCTTGCCATAGCCTAGTCATTCATATATACAATAATCTTTTACTCTCAGTAACTATGGCTTTCCTCATTCCCATCCACATCTCACAGACTGGTTTAATGCCAATGAGATACCATGAGACTATAAAACCACCATCTTAGAACTTGAGGACAGTTGTGGAGCAAAAATAGAGAGCAGTTTACCCAGGAGCACCATTTTATGGCAAGGTCAACTACCAGCTGAGTAGGGATAATCTATTCAATATGGGGTCAGAAGGTCCAAGTTCAAATTCAGGTTCTTTGTTCTCTAAACATACAATCTTGAGCAAATAGCACCACCCTCTAAGCTTCAGACTCCTCATTATGAGAGTGATCAGTTCAGTTTGGTCACTCATTTGTGTCCAACTCTTTGGACCCCATGGACTGCAGCACACCAGGCTTCCCTGTGCATCACCAACTCCCAGAGTCTACTCAAACTCATGTCCATTGCATCGGTGATGCCATCCAGCCATCTCATGCTCTGTCGTTCCCTTCTCCTCTTGCCCCTAATCCCTCCCAGCATCAGGGTCTTTTCCAGTGAGTCAGCTCTTCGCATGAGGTGGCCAAAGTACTGGAGTTTCAGCTTTAGCATCATTCCTTCCAAAGAAATCCCAGGGCTGACCTCCTTCAGAATGGACTGGTTGGGTCTCCTTGCAGTCCAAGGGACTCTCAAGAGTCTTCTCCAACACCACAGTTTAAAAGCATCAATTCTTCAGCACTCAGCTTTCTTCAGAGTTCAACTTTCACATCCATACATGACCACTGGAAAAACCATAGCCTAGATTAGATGGACTTTTGTTGGCAAACTAATGTCTCTGCTTTTGAATATGCTATCTAGGTTGGTCATAACTTTCCTTCCAAGGAGTAAGCATCTTTTAATTTCATGGCTGCGATCACCATCTGCAGTGATTTTGGAGCCCAAAAAAATAAAGTCAGCCACTGTTTCCCCATCTATTTGCCATGAAGTGATGAGACTGGATCCCATGATCTTTGTTTTCTGAATGTTTAGCTTTAAGCCAACTTTTTCACTCTCCTCTTTCACTTTCATCAAGAGGCTCTTTAGTTCTTCTTCATTTTCTGCCATAAGGGTAGTGTTATCTGCATATCTGAGGTTACTGACATTTTTCCCAGCAATCTTGATTCCAGCTTGTGTTTCTTCCAGTCCAGCGTTTCTCATGATGTACTCTGCATAGAAGTTAAATAAGCAGGGTGACAATATACAGCCTTGATGCACTCCTTTTCCTATTTGGAACCAGTCTGTTGTTCCATGTCCAGTTCTAATTGTTGCTTCCTGGCCTGCATACAGATTTCTCAAGAGGCAGGTCATGTGGTCTGGTATTTCCATCTCTTTCAGAATTTTCCACAATTTATTGTGATCCACACTGTCAAAGTCTTTGGCATAGTCAATAAAGCAGAAATAAATGCTTTCTGGAACTCTCTTGCTTTTTTCTATGATCCAGCAGATGTTGGCAGTTTGATCTCTGGTTCCTCTGCCTTTTCTAAAACCAGCTTGAACATCTGGAAGTTCACTGTTCACGTATTGCTGAAGCCTGGCTTGGAGAATTTTAAGCATCACCTTACTAGCGTGTGAGATGAGTGCAATTGCATGGTATTTTGAGCATTCTTTGGCATTGCCTTTCTTTGGGATTGAAATGAAACCTGACCTTTTCCAGTCCTGTGGCCACTGCTGAGTTTTCCAGATTGGCTGGCATATTGAGTTCAGCACTTTCACAGCACTGTCTTTCAGGATTTGAAATAGCTCAACCGGAATTTCATCACCTCCTCTAGCTTCGTTCATAGTGATGTTTCCTAAGGCCCACTTGACTTCACATTCCAGGATGTCTGGCTCTAAGTGAGTGATCACACCATCGTGATATCTGGATTGCCAAGATCTTTTTTGAATGGTTCTGTGTATTCTTGCCACCTCTTCTTAATTTCTGCTTCTGTTAGGTCCCTACCATTTCTGTCATTTATTAAGCCCATCTTCACATAAAATTTTCTGTTGTTATCTCTAATTTTCTTGACGAGATCTCTAGTCTTATCCTTTCTATTGTTTTCCTCTATTTCTTTTCAGTGATTGCTGCTCCTTGCTATTCTTTGCAACTCTACATTCAAATGGGTATATCTTTCCTTTTCTCCCTTGCTTTTCACTTCCCTTCTTTTCACAGCTGTTTGTCACAGCTGTTTGTAAGGCCTCCTCAGACCATTTCTGTCCTTTATTGTGCCCATCTTTCCATGAAATGTTTCCTTGGTAACCTTAATTTTCTTGAAGAGATCTCTAGTCTTTCCCATTCTGTTGTTTTCCTTGGTGATCAACAATAAATGATAGTGATAGTTACATCTAATTCATAGATTAAGTGTAGCACTGCATGTGAAATGGTCTTATCCAACTTTACATGTAGAAAGTACTTGGAATTGTAGCTGAACCTATGTTCAAATGTTCAGATGATTCCAGACCCCCTTTTTAATCTTTTACTTTCAAACCTAATAGCTCACGTCCCCACATCTCCAGTATACACGTGGAGTGATTACATAGAAGGGACACAGTGTCAGTAATTGTCCTGTGCATTACATATCAAGGGTCTGCAGAGCCCTGCACCCCTACATATTCAGTCCACTTAATGGCAGGAGAAGCAATTTAATAAATGTTACTGACTGGTATAGAAATTATAACAAACACAGTGTGCCAAGCACTATTCTAAGAGTGGGTGGTAGTTTAGGCACTAAGTCATGTCCAACTATCGTGACCCCATGGACTGTAGCCTACCAGGCCCTTCTGTCCATGGCGTTCTCCAGGCAAGAATACTGGAGTGGATTGTCCTTTCCTTCTCCAGGAAGTCTAAGAGTAATACTTGTATTAATGTATTTAAGTCGCACAATAAGAGTGGAGGGGGGGTGGAAAAAAGTTTATTTCTGAAGGCCTGAAGAGCACTGGCAGTAAAGAGACTAATCCCTTGTGTCTTAGCTCCTAAATAATGACAAACCTGATTTTATGCAGCTGTTCTTTGCATCCCCTAAGCTCCAGTTTCTTTTAATGATACAGGAAATCACTCCAAATCCAGGATGCAGGATTCTATATGAATGGCCCAGGTGGCTGGCTGTTTAAGAGAGGGACATAACAGGTAGAACTTTAAGCTTTTGCAGCTAAAGAAGAGGAAAGGCCAGCCTAATTCATTCACAATACCATTAATCAAAACAACTTTTCCATAAATCACTGGGGATTATAAAATATATGGAGAAATTTCTTTCCTTTCACTTTTTGCTTTTTATTGATTTTTTGTGTGCTCCAAATCAAGAATTTTTTTTTTTTACGTTCATGGCTGACATATTTTCTCTGATTCTATCAGATGGTTAGAAGTATTAAAAAGATAACATTTTAAGATGTCACAGAAAGAAACAGAATTAAGACAGGCTCATGTTGAGAGTATTTAAGGGTATTTGGTGACATTTCACTCTTCAAATAACAATGCTTCTTATTGTTCTTTTTCTTTCTTAGCAAACTGGCAGCTGTTATATAAATGCTTGTTGGAACCCTTTTTTTTTTTTTTTTTTTTTTAAAGTATGACAATGAAATTTTAAGACATAACGAGACAAGTATTTTAAACAGACATAAGACATTCAAAAGCATTCACCAGAATGTACAATGATTTTAAACATCAAATTTTGAAGGGTTGTAAATAATAAATTTTCCAATATGATAAGGAGATGGTTCTTATTTCTCTAATAATTCTTGTTTCTTCATATCAAATTCTTTTTTTTTATAGTACACTACTGCTAACTTGGGTCTTCCCTGGTAGCTCAGCTGGTAAAGAATCCTCTTGCAATGCAAGAGAACCCAGTTGGATTCCTGGGTCAGGAAGATTCACTAGAGAAAGGATAGGCTACCACTCCAGTATTCTTGGGCTTCCCTGATGGCTCAGCTGGTAAAGAATCCACCTGCAATGTGGGAGACCTGGGTTCAGTCCCCGAATTGGGAAGATCCTTTAGAGAAGGAAACTGCTACCCACTCCAGTATTCTGACCTGGAGAATTACATAGACTAACTACAATAATCATCCTATAAGCTATATTCCCAACTTATGTAAGTAACTTTTTAAAATAAAATATGAATCTCATTTTTAGTTAGTGTTTTCCTTTTCTCATCATCTCTTATTACAAGTCCCAAAAATATATTCCTACATTGCCAATGTTTCCATAAATTGGATTTTCATTCATTATATAATTATTTTTAAAAGGAAAATGGTGATCTTGCACCTCTAAATTGAGGGATAGTGATGTTCTGATAATTGCTTTACACTTGTTCTCCTGAGGAATATGTTGGGAGGAAGCCCTAGTTTATATCACTTGCCAATTTATATGGGATAAATATTCCCACCATAGCTTATTTCAAACTGCCAAGATGAGGTCACAGAATAGGGAAGAGATGTGTAGTAACATTCATTTTGTGGCATTTCCAACAAAGAGATACAAAGCCAAATTCTGGAAGTAAGTTGTGGGCACAACTTCGCAGTATATTAAGTTGCAAGGACAGCTGTATGTTTCCACCAGACAACCAAGGATCTGTTTGTGACACCAGACCACAGTCTTAAATGAGCCCATGGGTAACATTGGCAGCAGTGACATGAGTCTCAAGAGATATGAAGGAGAGGCATAGAAAGACAGGTGAAGTCACAAGTATCAGTTCAGTTCAGTTCAGTCACTCAGTCGTGTCCGACTCTTTGCAACCCCATGAATTGCAGCACGCCAGGCCTCCCTGTCCATCACCAACTCCCAGAGTTCACTCAGACTCACGTCCATTGAGTCAGTGATGCCATCCAGCCATCTCATCCTCTGTCGTCTTCTTCTCCTCCTGCCCCCAATTCCTCTCAGCATCAGAGTCTTTTCCAATGAGTGAACTCTTCGCATGAGGTGGCCAAAGTACTGGACTTTCAGCTTTAGCATCATTCCTTCCAAAGAAATCCCAGGGTTGATCTCCTTCAGAATGGACTGGTTGGATCTCCTTGCAGTCCAAGGGACTCTCAAGAGTCTTCTCCAACACCACAGTTCAAAAGCATCAATTCTTT
>SJYX01002473.1:295488-338532 GCA_006410675.1 Oreotragus oreotragus
TCATCTGCATATCTGAGGTTATTGATATTTCTCCCAGCAGTCTTGATTCCAGCTTGTGTTTCTTCCAGTCCAGCGTTTCTCATGATGTACTCTGCATAGAAGTTAAATAAGCAGGGTGACAATATACAGCCTTGACGTACTCCTTTTCCTATTTGGAACCAGTCTGTTGTTCCATGTCCAGTTCTAACTGTTGCTTCCTGACCTGCATACAGATTTCTCAAGAGGCAGGTCAGGTGGTCTGGTATTCCCATCTCTTTCAGAATTTTCCACAGTTGATTGTGATCCACACAGTCAAAGGCTTTGGCATAGTCAAGAAAGCAGAAATAGATGTTTTTCTGGAACTCTCTTGCTTTTTTGATGATCCATTCGATGTTGGCAATTTGATCTCTGGTTCCTCTGCCTGTTCTAAAACCAGCTTGAACATCTGAAAGTTCATGGTTCACGTATTGATGAAGCCTGGCTTGGAGAATTCTGAGCATTAAGCATCAATTAACAGGCCCTTAAGAGCAATCTATTCAAGGCTATGGTTTTCTAGTGGTCATGTATGGATGTGAGAGTTGGACTGTGAAGAAAGCTGAGCACCGAAAAATTGGTGCTTTTGAACTGTGGTGTTGGAGAAGACTCTTGAGAGTCCCTTGGACTGCAAGGAGATCCAACCAGTCCATTCTGAAAGAGATCAGTCCTGGGTAATCTTTGGAAGGAATGATGCTAAAGCTGAAACGCCAGTACTTAGGCCACCTCATGAGAAGAGTTGACTCATTGGAAACGACTCTGATGCTGGGAGGGATTGGGGGCAGCAGGAGAAGGATATGACAGAGGATGAGATGGATGGATGGCATCACCAACTCGATGAACGTGAGTTTGAGTGAACTCCGGGAGTTGGTGATGGACAGGGAGGCCTGGCATGCTGTGATTCATGGGGTCACAAAGAGTTGGACATGACTGAGCAACTGAACTGAACTCAACTGAAGAGCAATCCAGCTGTGGTTCAGGGCTAAAGTTCTTGTCTCCAAAAACAGTAGTAGCTACAATAAACAGTGACAAGTATTAAGGAATAAAGACATCAAATCACCTAAACAAGGACAATAGTGCGAGGAGGGAGTCTAAGTAATAGAAGAATGGAGTAGATATCAAGGAAAAACAAAATCTAACTATCCAAATTGGTATCCAAGGTCAGAGGCACAGCACCAGTAAAGGACAAATATAATGAGCTATACAACACTTATTCAAATCCAGTCCTTGTGTCATGGTGGCCCTATGACATTTAAGAGAGAGTTATACATGCCAAGTGAAGCTAGAGGAGGCATTTAGAGTATGGGAATCACACGGGGTATAACAGTATTCAACTTATTTGCACTAGCTCCTCTCCATTATTATTTAGCTCATTGCTTCCGCTTGAATTGTCACTGTTCATAGGAATATACTTGTTTACTCCCAAGATAGAGATTTTTAAAAGGGCACTTCAACATACAGTTTTTATATCTATTGCTTATGCTCACTACTTAGTAGTTTCCATGCAAAATTAAAATATCGTAAAATAGGCCCCATTAAGTCCTAAATACAAGAAGAGAGGTGCTCTAGAGAGTGCTCTAATGTTAAATGTGCTAATTGGAGTAGTCAAAAATGATCATTTATCTGGTAGCTCATATAGTAAATCAGTTCAACAAAAGCAATTACAAAATATCAACATTAAAAACACCTTGAAGAGGAGCAGGGGGTAGCAGGACAAATTTGTTTTCTAAATTTAGCCATTCTTAGACAATTTCTGGCTTGGAATCTTTTATATTCAACCAAAAAGCATAAAAATATCCTGATATACTTTTTGTACTGAAAAAATCATTTCCGTTTCCTTCTTGTATATTTATTGTACTTACAACAATACAAATTAAGTTAGTTTATTTTAAAGCAATAGATGATTTTCAAAAGCTTGAATATATTTCTGTTTAAAATAAACAAGCAAAAATACTTTTAAGGGCTCAAGAGTTTCTTACTGCTGCCATAAGAAGAAAAAAAATAAGTGTTTGCTTTCTCTAGCACATTTTTTCCCTAGTACTCTGATATTTGAGACTGCTTTTTTTGAAAAAAAAAAAAATAATAATCAGTCATTCCATTTGGTTTCTATAGTAACAAAACCTAATTTCTGGGGTTTCTTCATGAGCTATGATCATGCTGAAACCAAAGAGCCCTCATGGGTCCTGCAAAATTCATAAAGACCTGAACAAATAGGACTGCCATCTTCTGGCATCTGTCTGAAATGACAGTGTTACCAATTCTGCATCTAACCATCAGATTTGCCCCTTCATATCTCCTCCTGCTATTGCCAACCCAGCACAATGATGTGACACACACTCAGACGGTTTTTGGGTGACCTCATCAAATTGCAAATAAACCTCTGTCCCACAGGGAACATGAAGAAGAGAGGATGTCTTAAGGCAAATATTTGTTCCAGAAAGTTGGACGATAAATGCACTGTTACCGAAAGGAAAAGATCTTCCCCCTTCTTTCAAGAGGTTATTTAATTGTCTCAGATTCAAAACAATTCAAAGAATAAACCATGCAGTTCAAAAGGAAATTCTACCAGTGGTTGCTACGACAAGCTTTTCTCTGCTAGGAGAGAAAGGAAGGAGGACTAATGGAAGAAGGCATATAGGATGTGGGGACTTCCTCCCACCCTTTCAGCTGACAGTGGTGAGTTATGAGGTGTTACAGAGTAAAACAGAGTTACCGTAAGAGCTGTCCAAATAACTTATGGCACTGAATCACAACACCATCTTCAGGAGATAATTCATGTCACCAGTGAATGTTCAGTAATATGGATTTTCTCCAAAACACCATATTTAACAAGCAACACCAATGAGAGGTGAATTTAATGGCAAAGTGAATTATTTAATAGAATTGAACTATACTCCAACATGGAACAAGAGCTGATTAAAATGTATGCAAAGTTGATAAAGTCATTTCAACTAAATGCTGTTTGTGAGTAAGAAATAATAATCAGTCCAAAATGTTAAGATGCCAGCCAAATCAAAGATTAAAGGAGGAAAGAGTAATTTAATTGGGATTTGTGTATATTTCAGCACTGCCTTTTTATTATTACTGACATCATAGTAAATTAAGTTTTAAATGCAAAGGCAGATATTTCTTCTACCAGAATAGTTTATTGTTGCAATATCAGTTCTTTTTAAGATTAGGCACAATAAATAATTACTTGGAAAAATTATTTATTTATTCTAATATTAGTAAGATACTACCATTCCTAATAGAAAATATTCGTCCATGATTAAGTCCAGTGCTGTTGTGGAGTTTTAGACTCACAAAATAAAAAATGGCTCCATGAAGCCTTTCATTTACAAACTGAAAGATTATGTGGAGGTTGTCCCAAATGGGAGCTAGAGTCTGTTCATCAATAATTGATTAATTGAGATAACTATGAAACATGATAATATGCAAGGATAGTAGTAAAATACTTTTACTCCATTTGAACAATATTACTACCAATTGCCTCAAGTAAAACTGGCTCAAAAAGACCAAGATGGAACTTTAAAGCACTTGCCCTCATATCATACCCCTGTGAAAAGTGTTGAAATATTATAATTAGACATTGATTTTTGTCTCTATAGTCAGTGTGACGTTGTGTTCCAGCACCAAGTCCCAACTTTGATCCATTTCTAACTGCAGCTGGTCAATTTACCCTGCACAACAACAGACATTTCTCTGGAACTGCTAATGTAAGTAAATTTGTCTGTGCTCTGTGGACTTTAGGTTTCTTTTTCTGAAATTTGCATCTTGGTCAGAGTGTCCTTGCTCTCTTTCCAGATCAAGTACTTTTCCACTTCACAGATTCCCTCAATAAAAAAGCTAATAGTACCAGTAAAAATATCTTGGTAAGACAATTATTAGAGAGCAGAATAAATACCTAGTACAACTCTATGTACCCTGTTGAATACCCTGTGAGCTTGATTTACCTTTAAATTGTCTTTTACACTCTGACTTCTTTCTAGTCCCATTTCCAACACTCTTGTTTGGGTCTTCACTTTCTCAAATGCACTATTCCAAGCAATAATCTCCAACTGGTTTCTAACAATTTCTCTCCTCCACAGACCATCCTCCATGCTGCTATCATGTTAGTTACCTGAAGAAACAACTCTGTTAGAAACTCCATTTGTTCAGAGTCAATGCTTGCTCTTAGCTTGCAACACAGAATCCAGTCTTGGCTTGCCTTTCAAACCTTGCACAGTCTGGTATCAATTTTCCTTCCTAATTCTTATGTCAACAATTTCATCTGGAAAGTTTATGCTTCAGCCAAAATAGACCAATTATCATTTTAAAGAATTGCCACCCCTGATACTGTGTCACCCCAAATCTCCACTTATTAAATCTTAACTATCTCTCAAGGCCCTGCTTAAATGTGACTCGTTCTTCAACCCTTTTCTGATAATGAGCATAAGAAACTCTCATTATTTGTATTTTCCTATAATATCTAATATTCCTCAAGCTATTATAATAATCTATGATATGATATTTTTAGGTCTACCCTAAATATGAATTCTTTAAGTCAACTACAAAATTAATTTGAATTTAGTCTTTTATTCATAACATCAATAAACATTTGTTGAGGACCTACTAAATCCTAGTCCCCATGACAGGCACTGGGGATAGATTTATGCACATACTAAAAGGATTTCTGCCACCTGGAACTCAGATTCCGGTGGGAAAACAGACTGTACATGAAGTAATAGGTAAATAAATATGGAGCCTAGCTATTGGGACAAATTCTATAAAGGAAATAAAGATGGTGATATAAATGTGAGAGATAATTTTACCTAATGTAGTAGAGAAGGCTACACTGAAAAAAAACACTAAACTGAGACTTGACGAATGAGAAGAAACTAACTAACAAAGCATTCAGAGTGATTAATCCAGCTGAAGAAACCAAGAGCCAAGTCCTGGATATTAGTGGTCTGGAACATTATTTAAAGCCCAGGTAGAGGGTATAACCGGGTGTAGGAGCAACTGGGACCATTGTTAGATCATGCCAAACTGTGAAGGTCATGGATAGAGTCTGGATCTTGTTTTAGGAGCAATGTTAAGAGAGTGAAGTTTACTTATAATTGTATCCTTCCATTTTTTAAACAAATATTTAAGTACCCACTTTATATCATAAATAAGGATAGTTATTAAAAACTTACAGTTTAATAATAAATTCCTTCCTTCAGGAAAAATACTGGGCTTCCCACGTGGCTCTAGTCATTAAGAACCTGTCTGCCAATGCAGGAGACATAAGAGACTCAGGTTCAGTTCCTGGGTTGGGAAGATCCCCTGGAGGAGGGCATGGCAATCCACTCCAGCGTTCTTGCCTGGAGAATCCCATGGACAGAGAAGCCTGGGGGACTGTATTCCAAAGGGCTGCAAAAAGTCAGACACAACTGAAGTGACTTAGCACACATGCAAGAAAGACACAGTCTTTCATAAAACCCGATCAATCTTTGTACAGTTTAGGAATAGCTGGTTGCTAAAAGAATACAAAAGAAGCAACGATTTCAACAGAGGCCACAGTAAAATTGTTCATCTCATTTCCAAGCAGCCAAAAAATAAAAAAAACTTTTCTTTACTTATACTATACCTTCAACCTGCTTTAATGATCAGGAAACAGTCATGAACAAAGATTTCTTTTTCAGTACTATGGCCAGCTTTTGGCTGGTACAGTCCTAGAGAAAAATCTGCAGAAAACCATGCATGATTAAAATCAGAGGAAGTCAAAGGAAACTTGACGGCATTGTGTTATCAGTTTGATTGCTAAAAGGAAGCACCAAGGCTTCCTCATTCATCAGAGAACGAGAACAGGCTTTGTGTCACAGTGGAGTTGGTTAACACACACAGAACATGGGCATGACATGATACATCATAAAAGTTCAAGTACATCACCATCCTAGCAATGTCTTGACAATTACTTGTCTTTAAGTTCCGCTCTATGGCTATCTTTTATATTAATGCTCAGAAGGAAAATATGAGGGAGAAAGAGAGATTGCCAGGCAGGGCCAAATGAAGTTTATAGGTTGCAACTTAAAACATAAACTTGAAAGAATTTTTGGTTGTTGTTATGGTTGTTTGTTTGGGGGTTTTGCTTGTTTAAATTTTTATTGAAGTATACTTGCTTTACAATGTTGTATTATTTTCTGCTGTACAACAAAGTAACTCAGCTATATTTATACATATATCCCCTCTTTTTTGGCTTTCCTTCCCATTTAGGTCAGCATAGAGCACTGAGTAGAGATCCCTATGCTGTACAGTTTTGTTTTATTTTTACTAATGATAAAAAAACAATTATGTCCTGTATTTAAAATAGATAGCCAATGGGAATTTGCTGTATGGCTCAGGAAACTCAAACAGGGGCTTTGTATCAACCTAGAGGGGTGGGATGGGGCTGGAGATGGGAGGGAGATTAAAAAAGGAGGAGATATATGTATACCTATAGCTGTTTCATGTTGAGGTTTGACAGAAAACAACAAAATTCTGTAAAGCAATTATCCTTCAATAAAAAAATAAATAAACCACTTATGTTAATGCTTTCTAGCCAAAGACCACCAAAAATAACACTGTAGCTGAACAAATTGATTTTTTGCTTGTTGCTCTGAGGATGAAGGCACATATAAGTTCCCATGAGCTGACTCAGTAAGAGGGTGTTAGAGAAGACTTATAATAGGATTTGAGCTTGTGTTAGATGATTGGGGCAGGATTTAAGGAAACAGGACTTGACTTTGAATTGGACTTCCACTTATGTTAATGCTTTCTAGCCAAAGACCACCAAAAATAACACTGTAGCTGAACAAATTGATTTTTTGCTTGTTGCTCTGAGGATGAAGGCACATATAAGTTCCCATGAGCTGACTCAGTAAGAGGGTGTTAGAGAAGACTTATAATAGGATTTGAGCTTGTGTTAGATGATTGGGGCAGGATTTAAGGAAACAGGACTTGACTTTGAATTGGACTCTATCAGGTACTGAGAGTAACTCTATAAAGGGCATTGTAATAAGCTAAACCCAGACTGATACCTTAATAGTCACTGCCACGTGAGACACCCAAGAAGGGCTTATCAGAGTCCTTCTCAGAGTCTTAATATGTGATTTTTCGGAAGAAATGTCTCCCGTTCTCATGTTTTTAACCTGGGGTTGCCTGACATAACGTGTGCTAAGGCTTGGAGCAAGGAGAGTAACATGTTCTTTTTTGAACAGAAACAAATGGAGATGAGAGGTTCATAGTGAAGTCGCTCAGTCGTGTCCAACTCTTTGCAACCCCATGGACTGTAGCCTACTAGGCTCTTCCATCCATGGGATTTTCCAGGCAAGAGTACTGGAGTGGGTTGCCATTGCCTTCTCCAGGGGATCACAGGGATCGAACCCTGGTATCCTGCCTTGTAGGCAGACGCTTTTACCATCTGAGCCACCAGGGAAGACCAAGAGAGGTTCATGCTGCTGCTGCTAAGCTGCTTCAGTCGTATACGACTGTGCGACCCCATAGACAACAGCCCACTAGGCTCCCCCATCCCTGGGATTCTACAGGCAAGAACACTGGAGTGGGTTGCCATTTCCTTCTCCAATGCAGGAAAGTGAAAAGTGAAAGTGAAGTCGCTCAGTTGTGCCCGATTCTTAGTGACCCCATGGACTGCAGCCCACCAGGCTCCTCTGTCCATGGGATTTTCCAGGCAAGAGTACTGGAGTGGGGTGCCATTGCCTTCTCCAAGAGAGGTTCATAAAAAGCTCAAAAATATCCATAGGCTAGGATACAATGTTGCATAAAGTCTTAATCCACTCTTAGGTTTTCCAATCATATGAGCCAATAAATTTTTTCTTAATCTAATTTTAATTCAATTTCTGTCATTTGTAGTCAAAAGCATCTAGACTAATAAGTAAATATCACTCACGTAAGTAAAACTCTTTATTCAAGAATGGAAAATCTTTCTCTAAAAAATGGTATATAATCCATCAATTCTTTGTTTGTATACTCCCATTTATATCATATCTTTGATCACTTCAACCCAGTATACATTGTCACTGTGCTGATACAAAGACGTCAATGACAACACAGATCATTGTCATGTGTATTACTGCAGCAAACTCCTGTCTCATCTCACAGTTTCTTCCTCTTCTCCATAATGCAGCCAAAATAATTTTTAATAGGTAAAAATAAGTATACACTTTCTTGGTTAAGACCCTTTAAAGCTTCCAATTTCCCCTCCAATAGATTCTAAAGTCTGGAGTTAGGACCATTGCCTAACTTCCAAATCTTATCTTATTTTTCCCTCATCCTCACCCACTCTGCTTCAGCCACACTGCCCTCTTTCATGTCCATCAAATATATTGTGTTTTTTTTTTTTCCTGCCATCGAGATTTTATATGCACTATTTCCTTTGCCTGGAACACTCCTTTAATCATCACTGCCCACCAAACCCACTCTTAACCTCCTAGGTATCAGTCCAACCTCTGTCAAGTATGTGTAATAAAACAATATTGACAGTAAAATAATTTTGAAAGTAAGATTACTAGGAGGTGTCTTTCCATCCTTCCTCTCAGCTTAAACATCAGAGATCTTTTCTCATGTCTACCCACAGATTGTTATTCTCTGTCTCAGCCCTCTATTTCTCTAACATCACCAGCAACAATCACATTCAGTTCAGTTCAGTAGCTCAGTCGTGTCCGACTCTTTGCGACCCCGTGAATCGCAGCATGCCAGGCCTCCCTGTCCATCACCAACTCCCGGAGTTCACTCAGACTGACGTCCTTTGAGTCGATGATGCCATCCAGCCATCTCATCCTCTGTCGTCCCCTTCTCCTCCTGACCCCAATCCCTCCCAGCATCAGAGTCTTTTCCAATGAGTCAACTCTTCGCATGAGGTGGCCAAAGTACTGGAGTTTCTATATTGATTTTTTATTTTCTTGATTTTTTCTTGCCCATGTTTCTTGCCTGACTTTCAGGTTTCCATTTGTTTGGGGAGTTCTTAATATTCTGCCCCAGTGTTTTACCTCTGTTTTAGTTAGCTAATGGCCATTCATGACAATTAGGATTTCTCTGTCCACATCTGCTTTGCTTACTGCATGTGTGTGTGTGCTCAGTGGTATCTACCTCTTTGCAGCTGCATGAACTGTAGCCTGCCAAGCTCCTTTGTCCGTAGAATTTTCCTGACAGGAACACTGGAGTTCCTACTACCATTTCCTACTCCAGGGGATCTTTCTGACTCAGGGATTGAAGCCGCATCTCCCAATGGTAGGCAGATTCCTTACCAGTGAGCTACTTGGGAAGCCACTTTCACTGTATACCCAGGATCTAACAAGGGACCCATTATATACATAGTGCCTCTACATAGATATTTGTTTAAATAAAATTTTATGCTGTTTCATGAAGGAAAAACAGGTCTAAGAATTGTTGCTATAATCCCCACACAAAAAAAATTTTGAAAAATAATCAAGTCAGTACAATTGAGTGCTAAATCTTTGAACAAGTATAGGCAAGGGGCCCATTTTAAGAGTTTTTTCTCAGGCAGGCAGCAAGTGATTTTGAAACCCAGAAGACCAATGTTTCTCCACCTGATTGAGACTACACTCATCTGGAGATTCTGAGATTAAAATCAACATCATCAAATATAAGTAGACCACTGTGCAGAGTAATAATTGGTTTATGAGTGTTTCATTTAAATTGTACAGTCTATGCATGCCTTCTTTACTATTTTGGTCTGCTGAGTAGTTATCATAATAAAATGCAAAAATATTGTCTTGGGAAACAATCTTGAGGCTGCCCCCCAAAATTGTTTCTTCTCCATAACAAAAGAAAATAAGGGTAAACTATTGACAAAAGTGTTCTGACACTGAAGTTGTATACTGCTATACTTTACCAAGAAGGCTGTTTTCATGGAGATTTTCAAGATGAGATACAACAGTTCTCTTACTAGTGGTTTTGATGTCAGCTTACAGCAGATAAAGCTTTGGCGAGTTGGAAAAGACTTTGATACTGGGAAGGATTGGGGGCAGGAGAAGGGAATGACCAAGGATGAGATGGCTGGATGGCATCACTGACTCGATGAACGCGAGTCTGAGTGAACTCTGGGAGTTGGTGATGGACAGGAAGGCTTGATGTGCTGCGATTCATGGGGTCACAAAGAGTCGGACACGACTGAGCGACTGAACTGAACTGAACTGAAGATTCCTTGACCTCCAGTTGTTCAGAAGTTAATGCAATAAATCTGTAAGAAACCACCACACTTGAAACCGCTTATCATATCTACAGTTTAAATGCCATTTTGCCATGCAAAAATTAGAGACAGGAACAGGATCAGAACCTACATTGTACCAGTACAATACAGTACCTGGTTATCTTAATATGTTAGATTTCACAATTTCCCCAAGGTTATTTCCCCCCTATTAGTATTTTACCAATGTAAAATACATCCTGGGCAACTTTATTTTCATTTTTGTTACTAACCAGAGATTGGGGTGGAGAAGGCAATGGCATCCTACTCCAGTACTCTTGCCTGGAAAATCCCATGGATGGAGGAGCCTGGTAGGCTGCAGTCCATGGGGTCGCTAAGAGTCAGGCATGACTAAGCGACTTCATTTTCACTTTTCACTTTCATACACTGGAGAAGGAAATGGCAAACCCACTCCAGTGTTCTTGCCTGGAGAATCCCAGGGACGGGGGAGCCTGATGGGCTACCGTCTATGGGGTTGCACGGAGTCAGACACAACTGAAGCGACTTAGCAGCAGCAGCAGAGATTAGGGGGGAAAGGCCAGCCATGTTTATCTACACCTATGTTTTCAATGAAAATATAGTAAGTCAATGAAATAGTCTCTCTCAAGCAAGAAAACCTCTGACACCCAGCTGGAGGGGAAAAAAAAAAGCTATAATTTTAGCCTTTCTCAGTGCTGTTACTCCATTATACCTCAGCCTTTTTAGGCAACTTGCATCCCAATGGATAAGTGAATTAAATTTGGAGTAGCAAGGAGGTAGTAAATCATACAAAGTATAGAATTTACAGCACTCAGGAGTTCAGAATTTTCAATAAAAGAACTGTTGGGTCGGTCAAAAATTCATTCAAGTTTTTCCTTACCATCTTATGGGAAATAAATGAACTTTTTGGCCAACCCAATAGCTTAGAAATGCAGACACAATAGCAGTGACCCACAGCTGACCCAAAGTCTCTGGCCGTTTTCTTCTAATCAGTCAATTAAATCTAACCATAATCATTTGAACTGGAAAATATTTGACAAATATTTCGTGAAGTTTACATGTCTTAGAAGACTAATTTATCTGCGCTCAGATGAAGTGTTAGACACTCAGTGGTGTCTGACTCCTTTGCAACTCTATGGACTCTAGCCCGCTAGGCTCCTCTGTCCATGGGATTCTCCAGGCAAGAATACTGGAGTGGGTTGCCATGCCCTTCTCCAGGGGATCTTCCCAACCCAGGGGTCAAACAGGGCTCCTGCACTGGCAGACGGATTCTTTACCATCTGAGCCAACTGCTAAGTCGCTTCAGTCGTGTCTGACTCTGCAGCCCCATAGACGGCAGCCCACCAGGCTCCCCCGTCCCCGGGATTCTCCAGGCAAGAACGCTGGAGTGAGTTGCCATTTCCTTCTCCAGTGCATGAAAGTGAAAACTGAAAGTGAAGTCGCTCAGTCATGTCCAACTCTTAGCGACCCCATGGACTGCAGCCCACCAGGCTCCTCCGTCCATGGGATTCTCCAGCCAAGAGTACTGGAGTGGGGTGCCATCACCTTCTCCTCTGAGCCACTGCTGCTGCTGCTGCTGCTGCCAAGTCGCTTCAGTCATGTTCGACTCTGTGTGACCCCATAGACGGAAGCCCACCAGGCTCCCCCGTCCCTGGGATTCTCCAGGCAAGAAAACTGGAGTGGGTTGTCATTTCCTTCTCCCAGGCATAAAAGTGAAAAGTGAAAAGAAGTCACTTAGTCGTGTCTGACTCTTAGCAAGCCCATGGATTACAGCCTACCAGGCTTCTCCATCCATGGGATTTTCCAGGCAAGAGTACTGGAGTAGGGTGCCATTGCCTTCTCTGTCTGAGCCACTAGGGAAACCCAATTTATCTGTTCTGCTCATAATATTAAGCATACTATCCAAGATAATATTACACAGTGACTCTTTCCATTTTATCACTTGGTGGAACTTTCAAATAGAACAGAATGCAGTCAGGTTTTAGTTATAAGTCCCTAAAAAGGGAAAGAAGTTTTCATGCAGTAGTAATGGAAGTCAGTGGATTTCCTCTCAGCTTTGGGGATATGGTCCCACAATACAACGTGACTGCTTTAATGGCAAGAATCCTCAGGGTATCCAAAAGCTGTCTGCTGAAGGCAAACTATGTTGAGCTTTCTTCTCACTTCAAACTATCACACGTTTAAGAATAAGGCAAGTCTAAAGGTATGAGCATCTCACGTGGCTTGCAGAAAAATGAGTTCAATTATGCTTTATGCCCTTTGCACTTTCCCTGAAAGATATCATCTAAATGACATTTTGTCAGGCACTCCAAGCTTTGCCTGGCATGAGGAAAGCCATGTTTATGGCTGCGTAATAATGCAGAAGATAGAGTCAAAGTATAACATTATGACGGTCCCAACTGTTTTCCAATTCCTGTTTAAAAGAAGGGTTTCCATTTAGTTCGGTAAGAAAGAGAACTACAAGATAATCCCTGGAGAACTTCCCTGCCCAGCGTCATTTAATCCTTAATTTTTTTACTTAGTGAGCACCAACAACACTAAACTGTATTCCAGGAATTGTTTCAAACCCTGAAGACATGGTACACATCAACACAGACAAGTGCCTGCTCTTATGGGACTTTTATTTAAGATAAAAGAGAAAGACTGTATAAGTGAGTAAGGGAAGAAACAAAATAGATGCCATAGGAAAATAAATCAGGACAAGGCAGTGGAATGGAAGGATCTAATAGAGGCCTCTATAGATTGTTTGATGACTGACAACCTCTCTGACAAGTCAGCCATGTGACTATCTGTGTAAAGAGACTCCTAGTCACAATGCACAAGTTCAAAGGCATTGAAGTGGGAAACTGTGTGCTAGAGGAACAAAACAGAGGGCCAGTGAGACTGACATTCAGTGAGCTAAGTGAGAAGTGATTGTGAAATGGTATTCAGGAGCCAGATTACATGATCTAAGCAAGTAGTTTTTATTTTATTCTAAGGGTATTGGGAAACAAACATGTGGCATGATGTAATTTAAGTTAATCATGATTTCTGGTTACAGTGTGGAGAATGGATTTAATTTGAACTAGAGTGAAAACAGGGAGATTAGTTAAGCATTTACTGCATTAATCTAGGCAAGGGGCGGAGGGTGGTTAGTTTAGAACACGTGGACACAGTTAAAATGGAGAGACAGTGAAAGACTTAAGATATATTTTGGAAGTATAGTCAATAGGGTTTGCTGATAGAGGGGAGGTGGAGAAGCAGAGAAATAATTAAGTATGACAAGGGTAGAAGGCATGACATTTGCCAAAATGTGGAAGTAAGTGGAAATCAAGTTTGGGAATGATGAGTTAGCTGCAGACACATAAATTTTCAATTGACTTTGAACGATCCACACAGACACTGTGATTTGCAGGTCTTGACCAGAGTTACTGCCCTCTTCAAGGCCCATCCAGCACCTATGTCACTTGCTCTGGAGCATATCAGTCTCCGAGGTAAAACTTAAAAATGAGTCTTACCAAAATCCCTTCCCTTTTCTTCTCTTTTATTTTCTCAGCCTTCGTGGAACTCTTCCTTTTCTTACTCCCAAAGAAATAAACTGTTCAGACCAGGACTCTGTAAGCTTTGGGACTTCAAATGATTCTATATTTGATCTTTAACAGACCCATTCTGCCAAAAGAATTTATTCCTATCTCTGCTCTCTTACTAATGATTGATGGTGAGTCCCCATCAGTCAGAATCCCCTTACCACACCAACTGCTGAAAGCCCCTTCCAAATCAAGCCCTTACCCACTGCATCTCTAGTTTAGTGGGCCAATTCAAGGTTTCTCTTCAGAGTCTTCACTACAGAGTAATAAGCAATATCCCTTTGATTTGTTTCACAAGTTGTGGAGCATCCTATGAAATGATTTGACTGCAACATTCAAGGGCAGTTTTTAAAGTTTTTTGGAACCTTCATAAAAGAAATGTATTAAAGGTAGCTAGATAATCCATATCAACACAAGAGAATGCTCTATGAAATACATAAAAGTGATCATAAAATATTTTGACTCTTCCTCTGATACCTAGGAAAATAAATTCCCATTAGTTGTACTTCTGATTTTTGTCTACTCTATGAATCGTTTTAGCTAAAAAAAAGTCAGTGTTGCCTTTCCATAAGAAAGCATATATAAGAAGGCAAATCTTTTGCTGTACTTGCTCTGTTACTGTCATCCACATCCTATACATAATAAACAGAGCCACAGAGGCATTCACTGAATATTTGCAGTGGCNTGGCAGACGGATTCTTTACCATCTGAGCCAACTGCTAAGTCGCTTCAGTCGTGTCTGACTCTGCAGCCCCATAGACGGCAGCCCACCAGGCTCCCCCGTCCCCGGGATTCTCCAGGCAAGAACGCTGGAGTGAGTTGCCATTTCCTTCTCCAGTGCATGAAAGTGAAAACTGAAAGTGAAGTCGCTCAGTCATGTCCAACTCTTAGCGACCCCATGGACTGCAGCCCACCAGGCTCCTCCGTCCATGGGATTCTCCAGCCAAGAGTACTGGAGTGGGGTGCCATCACCTTCTCCTCTGAGCCACTGCTGCTGCTGCTGCTGCTGCCAAGTCGCTTCAGTCATGTTCGACTCTGTGTGACCCCATAGACGGAAGCCCACCAGGCTCCCCCGTCCCTGGGATTCTCCAGGCAAGAAAACTGGAGTGGGTTGTCATTTCCTTCTCCCAGGCATAAAAGTGAAAAGTGAAAAGAAGTCACTTAGTCGTGTCTGACTCTTAGCAAGCCCATGGATTACAGCCTACCAGGCTTCTCCATCCATGGGATTTTCCAGGCAAGAGTACTGGAGTAGGGTGCCATTGCCTTCTCTGTCTGAGCCACTAGGGAAACCCAATTTATCTGTTCTGCTCATAATATTAAGCATACTATCCAAGATAATATTACACAGTGACTCTTTCCATTTTATCACTTGGTGGAACTTTCAAATAGAACAGAATGCAGTCAGGTTTTAGTTATAAGTCCCTAAAAAGGGAAAGAAGTTTTCATGCAGTAGTAATGGAAGTCAGTGGATTTCCTCTCAGCTTTGGGGATATGGTCCCACAATACAACGTGACTGCTTTAATGGCAAGAATCCTCAGGGTATCCAAAAGCTGTCTGCTGAAGGCAAACTATGTTGAGCTTTCTTCTCACTTCAAACTATCACACGTTTAAGAATAAGGCAAGTCTAAAGGTATGAGCATCTCACGTGGCTTGCAGAAAAATGAGTTCAATTATGCTTTATGCCCTTTGCACTTTCCCTGAAAGATATCATCTAAATGACATTTTGTCAGGCACTCCAAGCTTTGCCTGGCATGAGGAAAGCCATGTTTATGGCTGCGTAATAATGCAGAAGATAGAGTCAAAGTATAACATTATGACGGTCCCAACTGTTTTCCAATTCCTGTTTAAAAGAAGGGTTTCCATTTAGTTCGGTAAGAAAGAGAACTACAAGATAATCCCTGGAGAACTTCCCTGCCCAGCGTCATTTAATCCTTAATTTTTTTACTTAGTGAGCACCAACAACACTAAACTGTATTCCAGGAATTGTTTCAAACCCTGAAGACATGGTACACATCAACACAGACAAGTGCCTGCTCTTATGGGACTTTTATTTAAGATAAAAGAAAAAGACTGTATAAGTGAGTAAGGGAAGAAACAAAATAGATGCCATAGGAAAATAAATCAGGACAAGGCAGTGGAATGGAAGGATCTAATAGAGGCCTCTATAGATTGTTTGATGACTGACAACCTCTCTGACAAGTCAGCCATGTGACTATCTGTGTAAAGAGACTCCTAGTCACAATGCACAAGTTCAAAGGCATTGAAGTGGGAAACTGTGTGCTAGAGGAACAAAACAGAGGGCCAGTGAGACTGACATTCAGTGAGCTAAGTGAGAAGTGATTGTGAAATGGTATTCAGGAGCCAGATTACATGATCTAAGCAAGTAGTTTTTATTTTATTCTAAGGGTATTGGGAAACAAACATGTGGCATGATGTAATTTAAGTTAATCATGATTTCTGGTTACAGTGTGGAGAATGGATTTAATTTGAACTAGAGTGAAAACAGGGAGATTAGTTAAGCATTTACTGCATTAATCTAGGCAAGGGGCGGAGGGTGGTTAGTTTAGAACACGTGGACACAGTTAAAATGGAGAGACAGTGAAAGACTTAAGATATATTTTGGAAGTATAGTCAATAGGGTTTGCTGATAGAGGGGAGGTGGAGAAGCAGAGAAATAATTAAGTATGACAAGGGTAGAAGGCATGACATTTGCCAAAATGTGGAAGTAAGTGGAAATCAAGTTTGGGAATGATGAGTTAGCTGCAGACACATAAATTTTCAATTGACTTTGAACGATCCACACAGACACTGTGATTTGCAGGTCTTGACCAGAGTTACTGCCCTCTTCAAGGCCCATCCAGCACCTATGTCACTTGCTCTGGAGCATATCAGTCTCCGAGGTAAAACTTAAAAATGAGTCTTACCAAAATCCCTTCCCTTTTCTTCTCTTTTATTTTCTCAGCCTTCGTGGAACTCTTCCTTTTCTTACTCCCAAAGAAATAAACTGTTCAGACCAGGACTCTGTAAGCTTTGGGACTTCAAATGATTCTATATTTGATCTTTAACAGACCCATTCTACCAAAAGAATTTATTCCTATCTCTGCTCTCTTACTAATGATTGATGGTGAGTCCCCATCAGTCAGAATCCCCTTACCAACCAACTGCTGAAAGCCCCTTCCAAATCAAGCCCTTACCCACTGCATCTCTAGTTTAGTGGGCCAATTCAAGGTTTCTCTTCAGAGTCTTCACTACAGAGTAATAAGCAATATCCCTTTGATTTGTTTCACAAGTTGTGGAGCATCCTATGAAATGATTTGACTGCAACATTCAAGGGCAGTTTTTAAAGTTTTTTGGAACCTTCATAAAAGAAATGTATTAAAGGTAGCTAGATAATCCATATCAACACAAGAGAATGCTCTATGAAATACATAAAAGTGATCATAAAATATTTTGACTCTTCCTCTGATACCTAGGAAAATAAATTCCCATTAGTTGTACTTCTGATTTTTGTCTACTCTATGAATAGTTTTAGCTAAAAAAAAGTCAGTGTTGCCTTTCCATAAGAAAGCATATATAAGAAGGCAAATCTTTTGCTGTACTTGCTCTGTTACTGTCATCCACATCCTATACATAATAAACAGAGCCACAGAGGCATTCACTGAATATTTGCAGTGGTTATTATTATTGCTAAGAGCTCAAAAAAAATTCTCATTTGTTAAGTAAAGAAACAAAGCATAAATTTTCTTTCATCATGATTAAAAGGTAGGCAGAAACATCAAGAAAATAGTGATTTCATATTCACTGAAGTAACCAACTCAACTTAAAAAAAGCATAGCAAACATATACTAATGAAATCATTTATTAGTTAACCTAGCCACTAAGATCTACTATGAGAGTTTAAGCTGTAACAACACTAAAATATTGCAATAAGATGAAAGATTGACATGATCATATATATAATTCACCTAAACACCAAACAATAAGAAACAGTAAGTGATTGTATGGATGTTTTATTTTCCATCCAGATGTTTGCCACTCTGTTGAAATACCATTGGTTTGTATGTTTCTAATGAGAAGAATGCTATCCAACCATAAAGTACATGTACAGAAAGGACTGAAAAATACCCTTTAAAGATTAATCAAGTGCAATAATTTTTGGTTCAAGATTCCAGACCCATCTTTCACTTTGCTATGCATTACCTTATGAAAATTTGGGTAAGACACTCATTTGTCACCACTTTTTCAGTCTTTCTATTAGGAGAGGTTGAGATACTGATGTGCATTAAATCTTATTATACAATTCTGAAGAATATGTGCCAAGAAATGCTTTCTCTAACAATAGTTTTAATCATTACAGAAGACAGTTAATGCAATAAAAAGCCGTGAGGGTAATTCACATGCTTACCAAATATCATGATGCATCAACCAATTAATCTGTTAAAGCAAAAGAGACTTCTCAGTCTTGAACTTTGAAGCAAAAACTCTCAGCAAGCATTCTGAGACTGCAAGGCTTATCTCCTTTATTAGCATATACAGTTAAAATTAAACCCAAGTGTTTTTTAAGTCAAAGTATTTGTGTCTGAACTATCAACTTCACCTTTCATCTCTCTGTAACCTTTATAGGTTACAAGTTTCTGACACATGATCTCCCCTGCTTTGTAAGCAACTATAAATTTTTATCTTTTTTGTGTGCTTCCTCTTAGATAATATCACCCACAATTGAGCTTTATGAACTAATGCTATTACAAGAAAAAAAATGGTGGGGGGAGGAGGCTCAAGAGGGAGAAGATATATAGATATATATACACACACTTATGGCTGATTCATGTTGTTGTAGAGCAGAAATCAACCCAATATTGTAAAGCAATTATCCTCCAATTAATTTTTTTAAATAAATGTATTCATGCACTAACTTATTTATTAAGTCAAAGAACAAAATATAATCACACATACTTTAAAAGATACAATAATTGCAATTAATGACTTCTGATTAGTCTCTCAGTGAAAATTCAATTACTAAAAAGAACAAGGATCAAAATAAATCCAAGATAATTTGTTCAATTATGTCATAGATTCTGAGATAGGAAAAAAACATGAGTTAAAGCTGATTCTAATTCAACCTGAATTAAATTTATTATTCCTTTAAAATAACAGTGAACAGTCATACTAATATGTCAAATGGAACTATTAATTTCCCAGTTCTGCACATTCACAGACATTCACATACATTCATCTGTATGTTGCCAAATCATAAATTGAAATTTAAAGAGGACTACCTCTTATCATGACATCTAATTCTTTAAGGTTTCAAATAGTAGAAAGAATATCAACAAATAATAACAGTAAACATTATAAAATTAAATGTGTTTACAATTCTAACAAAAATATAGGTTTTTTTCTTATTCTATTATTTTCTCTAATGAATACTTCAAGTTGGCATTCATCTACCCCCATCAGTATGAAAAACATAACACAGAAAAAAGCTCTCTTCTTTGAGCCAAAAGCTCAAAATTAGGAAAATAGTCCTATACACACCTTAGAAATCTAAAGAGCAGATTCTGATGGAAACAATCACACTTATACCCTAAGTAATTCTGGGTTAGGATAGTATGTCATTAAATTGAGATACAATTTTGTAAACTTCAAAACCTTCATTTTTTTCTAACAAAAGAAAAATATTCTTTATTTTCGAAGCTGAGAGAGAGGTGAAACTTGAGGGTAGTGAAATGGGCTTCTCTTCTGTGACTTCATCGCCAATTCGATATTTTGAAATAATGTAAAGAAGAAACTCCAGTACTTTGACCCCCTCAGGCGAAGAGCTGACTCATTGGAAAAGACTCATGCTGGGAGGGATTGGGGGCAGGAGGCGAAGGAGACAACAGAGGATGAGATGGCTGGATGGCATCACATTTCTGATGGAAACAATCACACTTATACCCTAAGTAATTCTGGGTTAGGATAGTATGTCACTAAATTGAGATACAATTTTGTAAACTTCAAAACCTTCATTTTTTTCTAACAAAAGAAAAATATTCTTTATTTTTGAAGCTGAGAGAGAGGTGAAACTTGAGGGTAGTGAAATGGGCTTCTCTTCTGTGACTTTATCGCCAATTCGATATTTTGAAATAATGTAAAGAAGAAACTCCAGTACTTTGACCCTCTCAGGCGAAGAGCTGACTCATTGGAAAAGACTCACGCTGGGAGGGATTGGGGGCAGGAGGCGAAGGAGACAACAGAGGATGAGATGGCTGGATGGCATCACGGACTCGATGCACGTGAGTCTGAGTGAACTCCGGGAGTTGGTGATGGACAGGGAGGCCTGGCGTGCTGCGGTTCATGGGGTCGCAAAGAGTCGGACACGACTGAGCGACTGAACTGAACTGAAAGAAGAAATAAAATGTTCTTCAAAAATATTTAGTTTTAACTGAAACTTATGCAATTACCTTAGTGAAAAACTATATATACAGTGATATTTCGATTTTGAATGATTTAAGGAACTATTATTAAAGAAAAGGATGTAGTTATTTGATAACTTCAAGAGAAAAGTCTCTACTTGACGACCAAAACGATGTTTTAAGACTGCAGAACTCAATTCCAGAACTTAGTGATTTTTCGTCCTGAGATGTGTAACTTTCCATTTATTAAGTAATATTTTATTAATTAAAAAGAAGTAAATGTGTACTCCAAATCTGAGGTTAATATATAGTGAAGAACTAAAAGTGTTAAGGGCTTCTCAGTTGTCAAAGTGGTAATGAATCTGCCTGCCAATGCAGGAGACGCAGGAAGTGTGGGTTCGATCCCTGGGTTAGGAAGATCCGCTGGATGAAGGAATGGCATCCCGCTCCCGTATTCTTGCCTGGAAAATTCCATGGACAGCCTGACGGGCAACAGTCTATGAGGCTGCAAAGAGCTGGACAAAACTTTTTGCAGCACACACAGGCAAAAAGCATTAAAAATGTTCCAACATTTATCTATATTTTCTATATCTTGATTTCATTCACCAATAATAAATTCTCCTAAAGAAAATGTATTCTCCTGTCCTGTGCAGTGAAGTATGCCAAATCATTTTCTTTAAACAATGATATGTTTCATTAATACGCTTCTTGGCAAACTGCCTGGAGAGGAGAAACAAGTTCTAATTTTTAAATACTCTAGACAGCTTATTATAGTTTATGCTGAAATATAAAATGAAGGCAAGCAGATCCAGTACTCCTGAAATTCAGCATGCACTTTTATATGGTCCTTATTGATTCCAAGAGATTTATTTGATTGACCATGTAAGCAGAAACAATGCAGTTCTTGGTAACTTGCTATTTGGATAAATTTATCTTTTTAAAATAAGTTAGAAATCTACACTAAATTCAATTCCCCATTGAATTTTATTAACTGTCTGCAAGATACCAAATAATTGTTTAACCAAACTCTTCCTGCTTTGCCAGAGAGAAGATTGAAAACCATAAACTCAGGTGAATGAGTAAGACTAATGGAGAGAACAAAGTCATATTAAAATGACTTATGGGTTTTTCGCTCCTACGTCGGGACACTTATAAGACCATGTTTATTTTTCTTTTACACATGCACATAAATAAAAATGTAAAATTTTTTTTTTTAATGGATCATACTGATGAGGACTCACATTTCTTGGTTTGAAGAATGCTGCGGAATACCAACACTTAAAACAAATGGATACATTTCTAAAATTCAGAAGAAAATTAGAAATTTTAAGCATAGACTTGCGTCTACCAATTAAAGTTTTGCAGCATATACAAAGAACAATTTAACATTTCAGTGCTTGATTCTCAGATTTGATTATCTACAATGTCAAAATACCTCCAATGATTGAAAGTTTTCCATTTCAAATTATTCTGTTAAGTACCACTAAATATTTTATAAAATGGTTTTTAGGTTCCTAAGTGGGTTACATTTATATTATTCTTCTACCATGCAGAATGATAGATAAGTATTATCTGTTTCTTGGTCAGGGGAAGAATTCATCCCCAGAAATGAAATCTTGGTTAAATTTTGCTGTACACGATTTCAAGTATAAAATATCCACCACAGATTAAGACATGTCTCTTTGTATAAGAAAATTTCCTGCTTGAAATTTTGGTGAGACACAACATATGGAAAAAATATAGCTCTTAAAATAACTTGGTAAAATAATTTAGAAAATGAAATGGTGTAAAATGCTGTAAACACAGTACATAAGTAACATTTCCTCCAATAACCATTAAAAACGCAGTTATAACCAGACTTCCCTTAGCATTCTAAATGGCTTTCTGCACTAAAACTTTGCACACCTTGCTCACAGTTATTTGCTCACACTTTGCTCCTTGTGCAAAAACGTCTAAGGAAAACAAGCACACGTTAAGTTATTTTAAGTTGAAATACACATGCTTATCCTATTTTAAGAGAAATCTGATGGTTGAAATATTTCATTTCTCAGAAACTTAATAGAAATAGTTCCTGACTGTGCAGTGAAGACAGTAATAAAATATTATTAAGTGGAAAATTGTCCTTGTTCTAAATCCACTATTTTACACCTCTATAGAATCATAAACATTTAAGATATGTTCTAACAAGCAAATAGTCCAATAAAATATATGTTCAGTGTCAAAAGATGTTCTGTTAATTTTTATTATTTATCATCTCCTTTTTTAATGTATAATATGTACAAAATAAAGAAAGAAACTTGGGGAGAGAAATTACAATCCCACATTTTTATATATGAAATTTATTTCTGTGAAAGTATTCACAAGGACAACCAGAATTTAAGCTTTTATCATTACCCTAGAATGATATAAACTCAGAGAACTACTTTTTTGTGTCCTTTATTAACAGAGAAGCTCTACATTCTAGGGAGGAAAATTTGCATGATTCCTTATGTCTTCCAATGAATTATCTGAATGCCAGTTTCCTGGCAGTATTGATGATAGATAAATTATATGAATTTAAAGTCAGATAGATAAGAGTTCAATAACAATCTCTTCACTCCTTTAATTATATGCTTATTAATCCTCATAGAATTAATCTGCTTATTAACTCCAATAGAATGGGAATCAGAATAATGTTTTCCTTATGAGCTGACAGGAGGCTTTCCTGTAAAGGATATAATATAAGACCAGCCACATAGTAAATGTTTAATACATTTTATTATTATTTCACTATAAGAGGAAAGATTACTTTTAAAATGATGATAAAATATTTCTCGAACACTTACTGTTAAAATTAGAGTTTCAACTTTGCTCTTGATCAGGTTGTATCTATATTTCGCTAATGTGCAGTTATTTTGCATATATTTTGGCACTATGTGAATATTTTACATGCATTATTTACCTTGACCATTACAACACNGATGATAAAATATTTCTCGAACACTTACTGTTAAAATTAGAGTTTCAACTTTGCTCTTGATCAGGTTGTATCTATATTTCGCTAATGTGCAGTTATTTTGCATATATTTTGGCACTATGTGAATATTTTACATGCATTATTTACCTTGACCATTACAACACTGTAAATTCATTTTACAGACAAAATAATTAAGGGGGAGCATTCTCTAGTCCCAAGAATTTTAAAGATACTATATTTTTAAATTTCTTTTGAACTTCTCTAGGTTTAAAAAGGAGATTCAGAGAAGACATAGCCTATATCTACATTAAAAATAATTTAGAGAAATTTGATGAGGAATTCCCTCCATTATGGGGATATTACCACATTAAACACAGCTTTTTTCCTAATATTTCCTTTAATTACAGTACTACTCAATGAAATTATATAAATCAATAAATTGAGTATATCCTTAAAGATTTATTTTACCCTACATTTTTTTAACAGATTTGGAATTTGATATTTTTGTTCTACTTCTGGCTAATAAGCATAATCAGTTAGATTTGCTTCTGTTGTATTATTTCATAGATAAATTTGAAGCTTATTCCTTTAACTTCATTACTTAATAATAAAAACCATTAAAATTTTAAATTCCCAAAAATAAAAATATTTCAAAATGTAAGCAAAATAACTGCACATTAGCTAAATATAGATACAACCTGATCAAGAGCAAAGTTGAAACTCTAATTTTAATATGAACCAAATCTCATGTGTGTCAGTATATGTATGTGTGTGTACGACATGAAGTTTTGAGTTGAAAAATAAATAATAAAATTAAATATTAAATATTTACTTCTCATGCTATATATAGCATGATCATAAACCACAGATTATATACTACTATTTTAACTTTCAGGTGACTTCCAAAGAAAGGAAATATTTGAGAAAATGATGCAATTCTTGAGACTTTTTGAAAATGAGAAGTCATAACAGTTTAGTGACTGAATTAAAATTATAACCCAACAGTAGAATGCAAGTCAAGTTCACAAAAGAGTTTGTACAGACAATCCTCAACCTGCTTAATTCACAAAAAGAGTTCCAAGTATTGAACATGTCTCCTAAAAACAGGGTTCAACATTAACAACAATCTGAGTTGCACTATTAATATAAATAGAAACCAGAGAGAAAATTCTAAAATGTAGTCAAAAGTTTGATAATATTGATAACAGTACGTAATCAAATATATGGCTATTATTAAAATTCTTTTTTAAAAACAAGGAAAATTGAAACTTGTGGTGTGGTACCATTATTACCCCATTGGTAGTATTAAGGAAAAACATTTTTAACAAAATGTTTTAAATTTTTTCAATAAAATAAAAATTTTTTTATATTTTATGAATAAATATTTTTCATTCTTGAAAAGTAAATCAGATTAGTTAACAATGATATCCTTTAAATTATTAGATCATTGTAGTTAAGATGTATGTCTTTTTAGTTTACAGCATATGTGAAATTACATATACAGTGTATTGTATATATATTCTTATACATAGTAATATAGTATGTGTGTGTTCAGTCACTCACTCTTGTCCAACTCTTTGTGGCCCCATGGACTGTACCCCGCCAGGTTCCTCTGCCTATGAAAATTTTCCAGGCAAATACTGCAGTGGGGTGTCATTTCCTACTCCAGGGGATCTTCCTGACCCAAGGACTGAACCCACATCTCTTGCATCTTTTGCAGTTTTTGCACTGGCAGGAGGATTCTTTACCACTACTGCCACCTGGGAAGCCCAGTCAATATATGATATATTTACAATATAGTGAATATACTATATATATATATGAAGCTAAAGTGACATATGCACCTTTTAACTATAAGGTCCTGAAAATTTAGAGTTTAAAAGAAAAATATTATGTAATATGATGTTCATATATATTGTAATCTTTCATACGTACCTATTTCTACCCTCACCTTATCATTAGCAAGAAGAATGGTTATTGATTGACCAAAGATTCTCACCCTGAGACCCATGGTTCTTTAGATTTTAATGGATGATACTTGAAAGATTTCTAAAATACCTAGAGTCAATATAAAATTTATCTGTGATATTTTACACTTTTCTGATGAGGAACTCTCCGACTTTCCTAAAGGTTAAGAGCAGCTATTTGAGATACAAGAAAACCAATAGAGAAAAGAGGGAGAAAGAAAGAGATGGTGGAGTAGTGAGTATGTATGTCATGGTATGGTTTTAAATCCTACCTCTCCCACATGGCTGTGAAATCCTCTTTACATTTCATTTTTGAAATTTTAATCCAAAATTATTGAGATAATTATGATACTATTACAGAATAAACTATCCAAGTAGATAATATACACACTCATCTGGTGGCTATTGCAAGAAAGGATGGTTGAATTAACCAGAGTAAATGATTGAACTCACCAGAATTATATCTCATCACAGCTACACAGAATCACCCAAATATCCAAACATTTAGCAATGTACAATAAGATGGCCATGCCAAGTTATGAGTTATAATTTAACAATTTGGGACGTATGATTCCTATTTTATATTCAAACCATATTCAGATGATATCTATTTCACTATAATACAAATGTCTTCATACCTTTTAATCACATGCATAGAAGTTACAGATATAAATTATTTCTATAAATTATGATTAATTGCACAAAGATTTGTTCCACCTTTTGAATTTTCTATTAATTTACTCAAACAATGCAGATACATACATGAACTAGTTATGAATAAAATTCACCAGGAAAAAAATGACTTGTATTTCAAATATTTGGAGCTTGAATATTACACTCAGATGATTGAGTCAAAAAATAAATTTATTTCATGCTCCCAAATAAAACAAATTTAAGATAAATGCCCTAGAGATGGCTCTAGGAATGACTTCAATCTTGAAGCAATATTGACTTATACAAATAGAGTTGCATTTTGAATCACTTTTAATGTGAGGAATACATACATTTTTAATGTCATTTAAAGTCTTGTTCAGAGAAAAATGGTAACAATGTTTGTTTTGCCTTTTCTGAGTCAATTGTGAAATCCTTTAATGAATTAGCTGAGACTTACTAAGAAAAATAATTGCCAGTTCTGTTCTACTCAACAGAAATACGAGTACTTTCTTTTCAGGTAGTGAGTCGAATGGACAAAATCACAGTGCCATTTCCTGCTTCACACTGTGCCCATTTAGTAATACAGAATTGGTCACCACGTTCTTAGCGTTGCTTTTCAGGGAAGTCATGCGCACTGCAGAGGAGCTGAGTAGATAGCTGGTGGATCTCTCTCCATAGGACTTCCTTCCACAACAGAGCTGACTATTGAAATGTCTCCTGAAGCTTTCACT
This sequence comes from Oreotragus oreotragus, assembly GCA_006410675.1. Lineage (NCBI taxonomy): Eukaryota > Metazoa > Chordata > Mammalia > Artiodactyla > Bovidae > Oreotragus > Oreotragus oreotragus. The sequence continues at coordinate 321,977 of SJYX01002473.1, forward strand.
GAGCAAATAAAGAGCAAATGGATTGACACAGGAATTGCAAAAGCTCAGAACCCGGGCAACCAGGGTGACAATCATGTGGCCTAGAGATGGGTCAATCTTGTTATAGTTGAAAGACCTGTACATGTAAAGGACATGATTTGGAAACCAGCAGAAGATGAAGCAGCCCACAAAGACCAGCACGATTTTGGCCAGGCGTTTCCGTGTTTCCATCTGCAAATAGAAGGAAATAGTCCCTCTGATTAAAATGAAAATGTAGGCAGCCACATTCTAAAACACACTGTGTTCGAAAGATGTAAAACTCAGCATAGCATGCAAATGCATCCAAAAGCACAAACACGATTTTCCTTGCCAAGATAATGACTTTAACAATTTGATGTAGCCTATTTTGGTCATTACACTATTTTCACTTTAAAATGTTTGACAGTTTATAAAAGGCTATGTTCATGTTAAAGCTGTGATCTTAAACATTTCTTAACTTTTCCTTTTGCTTAAAGCCTTATCATGATCACTATAAACATAAATCATTTCTGCTTGTATTAAATTCATTGAATTAAAAAACCACAGAATAAATTCAAGCTTAAAAAATTTTAAATCAGAGTATTTAAATAAGAAAAGTTGATCTATTGAAATAGGGCATGACTTTTAAAAAATCTTATCCACACAAACACAGAAAAAAAAAAGCTTGAAATTTAATTTAAACTCCAGCCTCTCATAAATCAAAAGCATCTGATATAACTGTCATTTCTATAAACATTATTATGTTAGACTACGTACCCTTAAAATAAAAACATTTTCTTTTCATAAAATTCACCTAGTATGTTTAGTGTTTTGTAGGAAGGTCTTCAGGAATGTGATAAATAGACAAAATTCAAATATGAGACAGTAATCTTTTTAAATCTAAAAATCACTTTCTAACATCTAGAGCCCCAAGTTTAGCTCACATTTGTCTAATTTGTTTGAATATTTAAATAAGGCAACATGAAAGCAAAGACATAATTTACAAAGATATCTATAGTAGACAAGATATTTTCTGAGCTAAAACTATTGGTAATTGACTAGTATATGCCAGGGAAGTCTGGAAAGGTTTAGGATTAAAACAGATTTGGGGAGTAAGTAGTGGTGAATGATAAACAAAAGTGTAAGTGAGAAGGAGTCTAGATCAGGAAGCAGAATCTGGCGCTCTGGATATAGTCCAGTAGCATCAATTAGACAACTTGGATGAATTAGGGAAGTGGATGTAAAGCTTATATTACTAAGCATGGGCCTCCATAGCAGGTTGAGCCTAGGTGCAAGCATTTCACTACAGTATACATTTATTTACTATTTATTTATTGGAAAAGCTATAAAGTTAAATTCGACCAGGTCTGACGTTGGCACCAGCCCGCCCTCTGCTCCCTTTCACTCTTGTTTTGAGGCCCTCTGTTCCCAGTCTCCTGCTTTGGTATTCTAACCAAACCTCACCCCCAGTTCCCGGGTAGTGTCCTAGTCGTTTCCTGATGTAACCTTCCCCCAGACTTTCTGTCATCCCTTGTGGGCTAATGGGAGAAGAAACAATAATTGAATAAATTATGTATTTATTTATTATGTATCAAACGTATACTCAAAATGTGACTCAGATGGTAAAGAATCCATCTTCAAGGCAGAAGACCTGGGTTTGATCCCTGTGTCAGGAAGATCCCCTGGAGAAGGGGATCTTTCCAATCCAGTCCATAGGGTCGCAAATAGTCAGACACAACTGAAGAGACTTGGCACACACACATGCTTAAGATGTGAAATTTTTTCTGGTTTGTTATGTATTTCTTTCTTTGCATAAACTTTTGCACGTAAAGAAAAGCCATCAGAGACATTCTAACAGGCATGTTCAGGTGTCAGATAAATTGGACCTCAGTGGACTTTTACAGCTAAGCTGCTGCTGCTGCTAAGTCGCTTCAGTCGTGTCCAACTATGTGCGACCCCATAGACGGCAGCCCACCAGGCTCCGCTATCCCTGGGATTCTCCAGGCAAGAACACTGGAGAGNCTTTTACAGCTAAGCTGCTGCTGCTGCTAAGTCGCTTCAGTCGTGTCCAACTATGTGCGACCCCATAGACGGCAGCCCACCAGGCTCCGCTATCCCTGGGATTCTCCAGGCAAGAACACTGGAGAGGGTTGCCACTTCCTTCTCCAATGCATGAAAGTGAAAAGAGAAAGTTGCTCAGTCGTGTCTGACTCTTAGTGCCCCATGGACTGCTAAGACATGGCCACAAAATAGAGACCACTGTCTCCAACATCCCTTCTAGTTCAGGCTACTGTGTGTCCCAGTGTCCTCTTACTGTTCGAATCATTCCTGGTATTGAAAGCCCATGAACTAGAACTCAAAATAGCACTGACTGCTTCTCATCAGCATGCCCTCAACATACACACCTACAGAGCTTACCTGCTTTTTGGTATGTTCATTGTATTCTCCTGGAAGATTATGTGCACTTTTAATTAAGGTCTTTGCAATGTGATAATAATAACCACTAATGATAACAAGTGGTATGAGGAAGTAGACCAAGAAGATGAGCACTGAATGAATCTTTGGATGTAATTCATCCGTCTGAGGGTAGGGTATACACGCCGTGAAGCTGCCGTTATCCAAGCTGCCAATGCGTGCCACTTGGGAAAATATGGCTTCGGGAATAGCCAACAGCACGGAGACCACCCAGATGCCCACGGCCTTCACGCAGGTCCACAGCACTGCCCCTGATGTCTGGATATCCATGGGGTTTACAATGGCTCTGTACCTGGGCAGACAGTACATCTCAAATTACTCTCTTAAGAAAGAAAAATTAAAAAGAGAAAGGAAAAGAGAGATTTTACTAAGATGCCAACCTGTTTATCATAGCCAAGGCACGGAAGCAACCTAGATGTCCATCAGCAGAGGAATGGATAAAGAAGATAGGGTACAAATACACAATGGAATACTACTCAGCCCTTCATGTACACCCGTGGTGGATTCATGTCAATGTATGCCAAAACCAATACAGTACTGTAAAGCAAAATAAAGTAAAAATAAAAATAAATAAATAAATAAAAATAAACTATTTTATCTAAAAAAAAAAAAGAGTGAACTAATGCCGCTTGCAGCAACATGGATGGACCTAGAGTTTGTCATACTGAGTTAACAAAATCAGACAGAAAAGGAAAAATATCATATGACCTCCCTTTTATAAAGAATCTTTAAAAAAAATAATACAAATAAACTTATTTACAAAACAGAAATAAACATAGACTTACAGAATGAAAAAAATTTTTTTACACTCAGTAATGCAAAAAAAAAAAAAAAGAATTGTGGTTTCTAGGATTAAGGATGGGAGGAAGGATAGGAATTGACGTGTATATACCACTACATTTTAAATGGATAACCAACAAGGACTGACTGTATGGCACAGGGGACTCTACTCAATGTTATGTGGCGGCCTGGATGGGAGGGGGTTTGGGGGAGAATGGATACATGTATATGTATGGCTGAGGCCCTTTGTTGTTCACCTGAAATTATCACAACATTGTTAATTGCCTATAATCCAATACAAAATCAAATTTTTAAGTTTTTTTAAAAAGAGACAGGTGCCAGCACCCCAAGCTGTTATGTAGTGTGTGGAATAACTAAGAACCCTGGTGTCTGTCTGTCCACAAGTCATTCCACTGCTTATGAGCACAGAAAAGATGAGAAAAATATTTTAAATTGTCATTTCCCAAACTTCAATAATTTGCCTACATCCCTCACCAGTATTTTCTCCATCTACACATACTGCAAGTATTATCATATATTGAATAATTTTAATTAAATACTTTTATTTCCAATTACTACTGCAATTACTATAACACATAATCATAAAATATAAAATGTTCACAAAATAGTATTATTAAAATTTATCTGAATACTTTTCTAGAGCTTCTGAGGTTGGGTCTCCTATGTCTTTTTTTCCCCTACGGACATTGAGAATCTTAGAGAAGAATTTAGACTGGGGTTTTCTCCCTAATTTAGTCACAAGGACAGAAAGAACTGGAAACAGAATAGCATTCTGTCTTTATAGCTCAAATTTCTTTAATGTCAAGACCTCATGAAGTCTTCTCCCACCTAACACCATCATAGTAGTAAATGAACCACACTCCAGGACACAATAGCTTAAACAATCCAAGCCTTCTATACCTCATTCAATTACACATGCCTATTAAGTAAGTCAATAAAAATGCAAACAGAACAAAATCATATGTAAATCTTAAATCACTTATATCTATCTTTAAAAGCATTTCAGGTTACCCATATACCTAGGAGATTAACAAGATACAGAAAAAAAGTTATTTTAGTCAAACAAATTAGCACTGTTATTTCATCTCTGATATCTTTTAGAATATCACTTAAGATCTTTTTCTGCATCTGTAAGGTGGGGATAAAACCATCTCCCTCAAAGTTTTGTGATTAGAAAAACTGTACAGAGTATCTATTACAGTGCCTGGCACCTAGCAGTTAGTTACCATGCCATGATCTTATGCCTTCTCTTTATTTATGTTTGAGTTAGTCTTATATTTCAAAAATTCAGAAGAGTTTAAGCTACAACACAAGCAGATAAAGTCTCCCTCTGAGGTTCTTTAAGAATTCATCCCATTGCCCATAGGAGAGGAGCAGCTCCCAACCTCAATAAAATAGTCTTTCTCCTTCCTGACTTGCACCAGATGTCATTTCCAGACCCTGAACAGGAAAGCGGCAGTCACATTTTCATCTAGAGGGTCTTCCCATGAAATATACAGAAATGAAAGCGACAACAAGCAGCTTCAACTCCAAATTTAATGAAGTTGCAAACACATACAGACTTTGCATGTGGCAGAACTCAACAGGCATGAGCTTCTTTCTCCTATTCTGATTAACTGAATGTTCTTCCAAAACTGAAAGAATTACAATCAGTAACTAGAATGAGCTAATGTATCTTCTTTTCTAAACTTTATCAGATGAATACACTCAAATAGGTTGGTTTGTTTTTCAAATCAGAGAACACTGAGAGCTACAAAGCAGAAGTCTCTCATTCTATATGTGGTCCCACTCCTGAGTTAAAACAAATTTCAAATCATTACCTCCTTACATCCAAGACATGTACTTCTGCCATTGTCTCTTGAATTAAATATTACAGATATTAGCTCTTGACATCCTGTTATGATATTTAAAGATTTTCTTTCTTATACCACCTTTATTCTTCTCATTCCTAACTTCTTGATTTAGTAAGATATATTACATTTTTAAAAGATAGTCAATGCAGTATTATTATGGCTAAACAAATATTGCTCACTGCAGAGTTAAGTAGTATATTATGATGATGTTTTAAACTTAACTTTTCAGTTTGCCATTAAATAGGAAAAGCCATTAAGAATTTCTTATACCAAGGAAAGTAATAATGCATCTTAATGGTGAAGAGTCCAGGTTTTGAATTGGGTTCAGACAATGGTTCCATCACTGTGAGACTGTGGAAATGTTGCTTAATTTCAAGTCTTAATTTTCTTCACTTTAAAATGGCAATAATTACAGTGCTTATTTCATAGCGTTGTGAGGATAAGAAACACATACAAAAAAGTTAGCACAGTACTAAGGGCAATTAATCTTACACCTATCTCTAAATCCATAAGAAATTAAAATGTTCAGTGAGATGAAGTATGAGGAGGTTAATTACTAATCAACACTTGATTACTATGTTCTGGAAGAAAAATAGAAGTGTAAACATATAACAAAACATTTCCAAACCATTTGAAGTGTATATTGGAATGTACTATGTAATTTCACCACTAGTAATTCCAGTTCCTTGATTTAAATTTTCAAAATGCACACTGAGAAGCAAGAGTAGGCTCTGGACCACACAGAAGAGGCAACCAACTTTATGCTGTTGTTAAAGTACCCACACTATGTTTACAAAGTACGTGATACACATAAACTGAAAAAAGTCAGTAAATATATAAAGAATAGCATTTTCTCTTTCCTTTGTCAGAGCCAGTTTACCAATCTCTAAAACAGTAGACTGAGAAAAGTAGTATGAAATAAACTCAAGCCCTAGGTCTTGCTACTTATATCACTTTTAAAAATGAAACCATAAAGAGAGTAATTATTATAATGATAGCTCTTCATTAAGTTTTATTCTAATCACTAAGTAGAATTTTTTTCACATTCTAATTAAAATGGATTCCATGAAGAAGGGTAACTAAACTAAAAAGTCACATTTTACTTCTGATATTTTTAAAAAAGTGTTTTAAAAGATAATACTGAATAGAAATGGTCATAGAAACAAAATGAGATGCATAACTTACTCAAAGTCACCCATCTTTATAGGAATGTGGTTTTAGAAAGAATACATTACACAAACTAAAAGGTAAGTAGTATTTGGTTTAAAAGAAAATGACTATCAACTTTCTATTGAATATTGTCTTTTCATCAATGAAGATTAACTTCTCCGTGCCAAAGTGATATAAAGGTATTATTACAAATGCCAAGAAATTTAGATGGACTCATTTTTCATTAATAATTTAATATGTAAATTAAAGTGAAGGATCATGAACACCACTTTAATCATTCAAGTTAAATTGTTTATCTAAACAGTTTAAGTCAACAACCCACTCCTAAGGAAATTTAACCAGGGTTCCATGCAATGATGTCTAATTACACATTTCTCCCCACACCCATCCAGATATTCTTCCTGCTTAAATTCCCCAAATCATGATTGTAGAGAGTCTGAGATAGGGTACTAGACCAAGAGTCAACAGGACTGGATTCTCCTCCCAGGCCTGCCTGGACTTCAATATCCTCATCTGAAAAATAACACAGTTGAACTAGTTGATCCATAAGGTAGAATAATAGACATTTCCCACTCCTGAAATATAAGGAAAGAAGATTTTATATCAAAGATGTATTTTTCAGCACTGTTTTAAGATACTAAAACTTAGTATCTACCTGTTAGTAGGGGGAAAAAATCATATCACTGGACTTCAGGTAATAAAACTAGAAGAATATATAAAGTCATGTCTGAAGAACATGTACTATTCTAGATGTTTTTGCTTCAAATAGCAGCATTTAGTTAGTCAGTGAAATAAGTCTTCTCCTTATTTGGAAAAAAAAAATCAAAATCAAACACTTTCCTAGTATTAAGGCAGACAGTTTTACCTATCATGTTATTAAACTACTGAATAAGGAAAGTGCACCTCTAAGTTTTTAGGGACACACAAAAAGATTCTACAAGATTGTTGCACATCTATTCTATAGCTTTTCTATGAAATGGATAATGAAGATCCCCAGAGTGTGTGTGACTCAATGGACATGAGTTTGAGCAAACTCAGGGAGATAGTGAAGGACAGGGAAGCCTAGCGGTGCTGCAGTTCATTGGGTCGCAAAGACACACACGACTTAGCCACTGAACAACAAAAAAGTGTGGAAGGGAAAGGCTAGGCATTGCAATTTAAAACTAATGCAAATATTTTTAAAATAATGATTTTCTTATTTTTTTTTTCAAGCTTCACATCTCTGTCCGTTTTAACTCCTTTTACTCTAATTCTCTGATAGAGTCTCCCTCCTTCTCTCCCCTCTTCCTCCCTGCCCTTCCCTTACCCCTCCTTGCCCAGGTACACTTCTGCCCCTCTCCACAGTCACGGCCTCTGCCCTTACCTGTCGGCACTGAGGGCAGTGAGAGTGAACACGGACACCCCCACGGAGGTGAGCTGGATCACCGGGATGAGTTTGCAGCCCACCTTCCCGAACATCCACTCGTCGAAGAAGTAGCGCGAGGCATCCACCGGGACGCAGGTGAGCAGCAGCAGTTCCACAGTCACGGCCTCTGCCCTTACCTGTCGGCACTGAGGGCAGTGAGAGTGAACACGGACACCCCCACGGAGGTGAGCTGGATCACCGGGATGAGTTTGCAGCCCACCTTCCCGAACATCCACTCGTCGAAGAAGTAGCGCGAGGCATCCACCGGGACGCAGGTGAGCAGCAGCAGCACGTCGCCAGCGGCCAGGTTAGAGATGAAGATGTTGGGGACGCTCCTCATGGCGCTGTTGGTGATGAAGATCTTCACCAACATAATGTTGCCCAGCAAGCCCACTGTGATGATGAGCAGGTAGAGGGACGGGATCACACAGCGGATCACCAACTCCGCAGTGGTCCGCTCCGGGGCGGGTAGGAAATCCCTTTCCGACATCCCGGGAACGAAACCGCTCCGATTCCCGCCCGCAGCCTGGGAGAGGTTGGAAAGAGACTCGGGTGGCATGGTCTCTTTTCCAGGAGAGTTCGCTGGAGTTTCCGTGCGGCCAGGTGCCCAGAAGAGTGCAACTCACTCTTAGGCTGAATGGATTTCCCTCTCGCCAGGACAAGCTTCCCGCCCGCGAGGATCGGCTCACATCGCCTGGTCCCCAGGAAGACCCGGCGGATGAGAAGTGTCCGCAGGATCCAGCCCTTCACTTTTAGAAGGGGCGCGTTGGCTCCTGCTGGCTCCGACTTGGGAAAAAAAAAAAAAAAGCAGTTGAGTCTTTGTTCCAGTCCCCAATGGATTGTACTCGCTTCTAGCTAGCGGAGAATAACCCTTTTGTGAATAGTTATCGCTCTGGAATTAATTGAAGTACCTGTCAGACTTTTCGAGGGGAAGGCAGGAAGTCATCCTGTCGCTGTCCAGCCGCTGAAACGCTAGGAACTAGCAGTGGGGCGGTTAGCACTTTGCTGGTCCCACAGCTTTGCTCTTGTTCCTGCAGTTCCTGCAGCGTTGTGTGGGATTGGAGGGGCTCCGAGTCCTTTCTCTCGCGGGACCTCCCTCTATAGATCAATCCTTACCCGCCTCCAAGCAGGAAGCGCCCCAGACAAAAGTTTGTGAACCTCTGAAGATTTGGGGGCTGAGCTGGTGAGTCCCTGATCCTCTCACACTGAATTTAGGAAAGAAAAGGAGTGACAAAGGAGGAAGCAAATGAATGGTATTCCTTACTACTTTTCTTCCTTGACCCACTTTTCTCACTCCAAAGATAGAAATTGTTTCCTATAGTCAGCATATTGTTTCTTTTAACTTACATTTCATTGAAATAAGATGACACCACCCTTAGGGCAGAAAGTGAAAAGGAACTAAAGAGCCTCTTGATGATAAAAGTGAAAGTGAAGTCGCTCAGTTGTGTCTGACTCAGCGACCCCATGGACTGCAGCCCACCAGGCTCGTCCGTCCATGGGAGTTTCCAGGCAAGAGTGCTGGAGTGGGGTGCCATTTAACCATGCGTGAAACACTTCTTTGAGCTTCCCTGGTAGCTCAGCTGGTAAAGAACCTGCCTACAATGCAGGGGATCCCAGTTTGATTCCTAGGTCAGGAAGATCCCCTGGAGAAGTGATAGGCTACCCCCTCCAGTATTCTTGGGCTTCCCTAGTGGCTCAGATAGTAAAGAATCTGCTTGAGTAAAGAATGCAGGAGGCCTGAGTTCGATCCCTGGGGAGGGAACATCCCCTAGAGGGCATGAAAACTCACTCCAGTATTCTTGCCTGGAGAATTCCATGGACAGAGGACACTGGCAGGCTCCTCTGGGATCACAGAGAGTCCAAGGGGTCCTAGGGTCAGACACAACTGAGTGACCTTCACCTACTTACTCTGAGCCAGCTTATTTTACTCAACATTATATCTGTGAGGTCCACCCATGCTTTTGTGTATAGCAGTTTTCATTGCTATATAGTATTCTAGTATAAATATACCATTGTTTGGATATCCCTTCTAACGTTGCTTGACGTTTGGGTTCTTTCTAGCTTTAGCTAACTTGAATAATGTTTCTAAAAATATTCTTGTGCCTGTTTTCTGGTGCACATTTGAATTCCAGATGTGGATTTGCTAAGTCACAGTGATTAAGAATGTTCCACTTGAGCAGAAATTAACAATTTTTCAAAGTGAATTCCAAGGTTTTCTTCTTTTGCATGTCTATGAGCAATTTTACCCCTATGTATATTCTCAATATATATCTGATACTGATAGTGTTTTAAATAGAATGTCATTAAGAACAAAATAACTTTCCAAATACACACCACTTAAGTCTAACATAAACCTCTCAGAAGTGGCACAGTTCTGAAGTTAACTAAGTAACACTTTTCACATTAGGAAATAAACATTTGGCTAGTTCTTGATTAAAGGATAAAATTGTATGATAACAAGAAAATTGGCCAAGGACTGCCTATAATGATCTAATGTGATGAAATGTGCCAAGCCATTTGTAAAATTTAAGTAATTTTTTCAGATATTACTGACCAAGAATAGCATTTAATTATCATAATTTAATTAGACAAGGTAAACATTTGCATTATAATCAATTTTATGTTTTTCTAACTCAGTTACAAGTCCTAATTATACTCTTCTTGGATTTCATTACTTTAAACAGTCTGTTATTGAAGTTAGCTAAATAGAATGTTTATATAATACATTTGATTATGTGTTAATGCATTTTATATATCATAGATAGCAAAGCAATTGATATTACATGTAAGTTGAAAATGTCTCTAGGAATTTTATCTTGTTATTTAAGTTTTTACTTAGCATCCAATCTCATTATGCAAAATAAGTTAACTAAAACCAATCGTCTAAACTCTGAAATCTCTCAGCCTTTCAAATTGCAACTATCCATCTCAGCTTATTTTATATGAAAATATATTGTAGTTTAAATTGCTCTATGCATAGTTTTATTCTCTTCTGGTTGTATTTGGACAATATTAATGATTTAGACAAGAAAAATGTCTAGTCTAAAACTGGGTTAAAAAATAGCCAATTGCCTAGAATTGCAGAAATAAGGTATCTGAATTATTGATCTTTTCCATTCAAGTGAATCCTTATGTATTTATTCAAAGGCTTGGGTTGTGGAAGTAAAGAGTATAATAAATGTGTAAATAATGATGACCATCCTGATATTTTATTAAAGTATGTTACAAATTTATTACATTATGTATGAACTATTTTAATACATCACAAGTTACATATAGGTACATGAATGTTGCCTCATTTGTATAGAATCAATATCATCAGAGATAAATAATACTGAAAGGACAAACGTGTTTATTGAAATCATTGGGTTCTTCAACATCATATCTAATTTAATGTGTATAACTTTTGAATCTTAATTTCACATAGGAAAAAAATCAAAATTCACACAGACAAAATAACTTGCTTAATTTCATAAATACACTAGTAAAACTATATTGAAGTTTTTTCAAAACTATTTTGAAGTTTATTATATTTTTACTTCAAAGTCTATTGTATTACATTGTTCCCAGAGAATAAAATTGCCTGGGAAAATGTGATTTCTATATAACCGAGGGGTGTATTTTTAATACTGACATTTTCAATGTTTTTAAAATGTATATATTACACATTTCATTGCCTTAAATTGAACAAATACTGTTTTGAACTATATATAAACATTTCTTGCTGTCTCAAACTCATGCAAATAAATTAGAAATCACAACCAAAAGTAAGGACAAATCAGTCAACTGAAACTACGCCAATGATAGCAGAGACAACATATAAGTTGATAAGAATATTTAAAATGTTAATAAAACCTTATTTAGTGAGTTTGAGGAGGAATGGGGAAACTAAAATGTAAGGAGAGACATGGAGAGTATAAAAATACACATATGGAATTTATGTAAAAGAAAAAGCAACATTTGTGATGGAAAGCTTTATAGGATTAACAGCTGATCAAATAATATAGTACAGAGAGAGAAAGACTGAAAACAATGAATAAAGTGTCAGAGCACTCTGGGAAATTTTCAGTGACCTAATATATCTGTAATTAGATTACCAAAGGACAGGAAACAAAGGAAAAGGTTTCTAAATAGTTGAAGAAATAACAGCCCCAAATTTTTCAAATTTGAAGAAAGTAGATCCCAGGTAGAAGAAACGTGAAGAAAATTCTACCAAGATTGAAGACTAAAAATTTTCCCACTAAGGTCAGGAACAAGGAAAGGATGTCCTCCTTCACCACTTTTATGCAACATTGTACTACAAGTTCTAGGACTGCAATAGAGACACGTGTACCCCAGTGCTCATCACAGCACTGTTTATAATAGCCAGGACATGGAAGCAACCTAGATGTCCATCGGCAGATGAATGGATAAGAAAGCTGTGGTACATATACACATTGGAGTATTACTCAGCCATTAAAAAGAATACATTTGAATCCGTTCTAATGAGGTGGATGAAAATGAAGCCAGTTATACAGAGTGAAGTAAGCCAGAAAGAAAAACACCAATACAGTATACTAACACATATATATGGAATTTAGAAAGATGGTAATGATGACCCTGTATGCGAGACAGCAAAAGAGACACAGATGTATAGAACAGTCTTTTGGACTCTGTGAGAGAGGGAGAAGGTGGGATGATTTTGGAGAATGGCATTGAAAAATGCATAATATCATATAAAAAATGAATCACCAGTCCAGGTTCAATGCAAGATACAGGATGCTTGGGGCNAGACAGCAAAAGAGACACAGATGTATAGAACAGTCTTTTGGACTCTGTGAGAGAGGGAGAAGGTGGGATGATTTTGGAGAATGGCATTGAAAAATGCATAATATCATATAAAAAATGAATCACCAGTCCAGGTTCAATGCAAGATACAGGATGGTTGGGGCTGGTGCACTGGGATGACCCAGAGGGATGGTACAGGGAGGGAGGTGGGAGAGGGGTTCAGGATGGGGAACACATGTACACCAGTGGATTCATGCTGATGTATGGCAAAACCAATACAATATTGTAAAGTAATTAGCCTCCAATTAAAATAAATAAATTCATTTATTATATTTATTTATTTAAGAAATAAAACAGTCCATGTTAGAGAATGACATGATTTTCTATGTAGAAAATCCAAAAATTCAACAACAAGAAACAGCTCCTGGAACTATTAATAATAAGTGATTACAGCAAGGTTGCAGAATACAAGGTTAATATATGTCAATTTATTTTTTATATACCAGCAATAAACAAGTGGAATTTTAAATTAAAATTAAAATTCCATTTACACTAGCACCCCCCAAAATAAAACACTTAGGTATAAATCTGACAAAATCTGTACCAGATCTAAGATTATTAAAGCAGATGAATCCATGAAGAATGCAAAAGGGCTCAAATACTGGAGACCACATCACCTATAACCATGGTGGCCTATGGGAGACCCACAGGCACACACAAATAAAAGTATATTTGGGGGTAATCACTACCACATGAGTTTGTCTTGTCTACATTTCTGTGTAGATGTGTTTCCTACTTTCACTCAGGCAGTTAGCATACAATGATATGACATATATGGGAGATAAAACAAAACTGGATAACCCTGTCAAAGACACTATTACAGGAAATAAGACTAGGCATAGAGAAATCAGCACAAACAGAATTCACTTTTAATGCAAAGAGATGTTCAAAGGATAAAAGCTTCTTGCAAAAATATTCAACCCCATGATATCTTATTTTAGGGAGAAGGCAAATGATAGCAAGCTTCTCAGTCTGGCAAAGCTTTAACTAAATTTCTTCCAAAGGGAAGAACTGTTAAATGTGAGTGAACAAAACAGTGGAAGGAGCTTGTGCTCCAAGTCAAACAGGTATTTTATATATATTATTACAAATAGAAGCTGAAGTAGCCCAGGATGGGAGGACTATGTCTGGAATGACATCACAGACATTCGCCCTGTGAAACCCCTGTAATTGGTGAAAATTATAAATAAGCAAAAATAATCATCTAATGTCTCCAGAAATTTTTCAAGACACATACAGCAACTAAAGAAATATCATTTAATATTATCTAATAAATCAGTGAAAACATCCAAACTGATATTTGAGACTCAATCCTCTTTTTCTATCCCCACACTAAGTTCAGAATGACATTGCTCCTCTCCAAGTGGGTGCAGCCAAGAATACAGGGCTCCCTCTCGCCCCAGAAGAGGAACAGATTATTAAGTGCCATAAAGAACCATGGTAACATGACAGTCACACAAAAAAAGACAATTCTTCAGAAACTAGATTTAAAGTCACAGACTGTTATGATCTGACTGATAAAGAATTCAAGACAGCCACCATGAACAAACTCAATAAGGTACAAGAAAGCTCAGATGTTCAGTAAGCTCAGGAATAAAGTTAATGAATATGAGAATATTTTATTGAAGAGATTAAAATTCTAAAAGCAAACCAAACAGAAATTCCAGAGTTGAAGAACTCAATAAATGAGATGAAAACATTAGAATGCACTGGAAAGAGAGACCATATGTTGAAGAATATTCATGAGTTCAAAGAAAGAAATCTAGAAATGATAAAGTAGAAGAGATAGAGTTAAGATGTTAAAAAAATGAAGAAATTCTGTGACAACTATCTGACTTCATTAAGAAGGGCAATGTTAAAACACTGGGTATCCTAGAAGGAGAAAAGAGGAGAGAGCAGAGAGCTTATGTAAAGAAATAATAGCAGAGAACTTCCTAAACCTGGGGAAGAAAATGGAGACACAAGTCCATGAAACTAAGAGAACATCTAAGTGCCTAAAATCAAAAATGTCTTCATCAAGACACATTATATTAAAGCTCTCAAAAGTTAATGACAAAGAAATAATTTTAAAAGCTGTCAGGGAAAAAAGAACATGAGGAGCATCCATTAGGCTATCAGCAGAATTTTTTCAGCAGAATCTCTACAGGTCAGGAGAGACTTTGGAATGATACACTCAAAGTATTGAAAGTATTGGAAGAGGAAAAAAAAAAACTCTCAGCCAAGAATACACAGCAAATTTATACTTCAGATATGAAGGAGAAATAAAGATGTTCCTAGAGGAAGAAAAGCTGAGAGAGTTCATCAATGCTATTAATAGATCTCCTTTACAGGAAATAATGAAGGAAAATCTTTTATCTGAAATGGAAAGGGAAAAAAGTACACAAAACTTTGAGTAAGATGAGAGAGGCATACGGTTATACTCTATATCAGAATAGGTTGTTTAAAACTTACTTGTAAAAAAAAAAAAAACTTAATTGTAGTACAAAGGTTAAAGGGAAAAAAAGTAGTAAAAGTAACTATAATTACTTCAGTTTGGTAAAAAACTCACAAGATAAAAAGGGATAATTTAAGACCACAAAAATGGGGGAGAAGAAAAGGATGGAACCCACATAGGAAGATGAAGATAAGGTATTATTGGCAGAAAAAGGACTATGTTATCTACAAGACACTTTACACAAAATTCACAATAACCACAAAACACAAATCTAGAGCAAAGACACAAAACATAAAAACAGGAAACAGAAAACCACCAAATTAAAATGGCAGGCCAAAAATGGAAGGAAAAAGAGACAAAAGAAATACATTACAATCATATAAAAAAATAAAATGGCAGTACTAAACCAAATTTTAAATCACCCTTATATAATATTATAAACCAATGTTACCTCAATTTTTTTTCAGTTGTTCTTCAAAGAGATAAAACTGAAAAACCTTTAGTTACATGGACCGAGAAAAAAAATTACCAAAGTCAGGTATGAAAAAGGATCATCACCTTGGTACTTTGCAGAACACAATCAAGAAAGTGGTGAGATGATACACACAATGGAATTTATAAACCATATATTTAAAAGGGGACTAGTACCTTAAAAATATAAAGAGCCCTTATAATTCAATCATAAAAGGGTAAATAGCTCAATTTAGAAATACACAAAAGATCTGAAGAGATATTTCTCTAAAGAAGATATATAACTGACCAATCAGCACATGAAAGGATGCTCAACATCATTAATCATCAGAGAAGTGCACATCAAAACCATGATGAAAAACTCACTAGGATCACTATGATTAAAAAATAAAGAC
This sequence comes from Oreotragus oreotragus, assembly GCA_006410675.1. NCBI lineage: Eukaryota > Metazoa > Chordata > Mammalia > Artiodactyla > Bovidae > Oreotragus > Oreotragus oreotragus. The sequence continues at coordinate 337,805 of SJYX01002473.1, forward strand.
ATCAGGAAGCCCTGGTGGCCCAGTGGCTAGGACTCTGTGCTCCCACTGCTGAGGGTCCAGGTTCAACCACTGGTCTGGGAGTTAATATCCCACAAGCTGAGTGATGCAGCAAAGAATAAAATAAAATTTAAAACCTAAAGACAAAATCAAGTGTTGACAAAGATGTGGAGAAATTCAAATCCTTAGAGGAATGAAAAATGGTGCATTCACTGTGGAAAACAGTCTGACTATTCTTCTAAAGATTACACAAATTACCATCAGTTCAGTTGAATTCAGTCGCTCAGTTATGTCCGACTCTTTGCGACCCCATGAATCGCAGCACACCAGGCCTCCCTGTTCATCACCATCTCCCAGAGTTCACTCAGACTCACATCCATCGAGTCCATGATGCCATCCAGCCATCTCATCCTCGGTCGTCCCCTTCTCCTCCTGCCCCCAATCCCTCCCAGCATCAGAGTCTTTTCCAATGAGTCAACTCTTTGCATGAGGTGGCCAAAGTACTGGAGTTTCAGCTTTACCATCAGTCCATTCCAAAGAAATCCCAGGGCTGATTTCCTTTGGAATGGACTGGTTGGATCCCCTTGCAGTTCAAGGGACTCTCAAGAGTTTTCCCCAACACCTCAGTTCAAAAGCATCAATTCTTTGGCGCTCAGCCTTCTTCACAATCCAACTCTCACATCCATACATGACTACTGGAAAAACCATAGCCGTGACTAGACACACCTTAG
>SJYX01002473.1:338748-385623 GCA_006410675.1 Oreotragus oreotragus
GGCGCTCAGCTTTCTTCACAGTCCAACTTTCACATCCATACATGACCACAGGAAAAACCATAGCCTTGACTAGGCGGACCTTAGTCGGCAAAGTAATGTCTCTGCTTTTGAATATACTATCTAGGTTGGTCATAACTTTTCTTCCAAGGAGTAAGCGTCTTCTAATTTCATGGCTGCAGTCACCATCTGCAGTGATTTTGGAGCCCCAAAAAATAAAGTCTGACACTGTTTCCACTGTTTCCCCGTCTATTTCCCATGAAGTGATGGGACCGGATGCCATGATCTTCGTTTTCTGAATGTTGAGCTTTAAGCCAACTTTTTCGCTCTCCTCCTTCACTTTCATCACTGGAGTGGGTAACCTTTCCCTTCTCCAGGAGATCTTCCCAACCCAGGGATTGAGCCCAGGTCTCCTGCATTGCAGGTGGATTCTTTACCAGCTGAGCCACAAGGGAAGCCCAAGGATACTGGAGTGGGTAACCTATCCCCTCTCCAGCTGATCTTCCTGATCCAGAAATCAAACTGGTATCTCCTCCATTGCAGGCAGATTCTTTACCAATTGAGCTATCAGGGAAGCCTAATCTAATATCTGCTGGTCCAAAATTGTATGCCATGTAATGAATTACATTTGGAAAATTGTGTCCTTTATATTATTTTTCTTTAAGCTCTTGCAGTTTTCATTATCAAAAATAAGATTGAGAGAATTTGTAGGTAAACTGGAAGTCATTAGTATATTAGTCTTGAGGGATACTAAAGCTTTCTTTGGTGTTTATAATATATAAGCATTTCCAGTACTGTTGTTACAACTATATGGGGAGGTAATAGTTTCTTTGACATATACTTTGGAGTTCTAGAATCAAAACTACTGTTTTGGGGGCTGTTCTGCAGATAGTGGGGTGATCTTAGAAAACATTTACAAATTGCATGTTGGATGTAAAAGCATTATGCTAGACTCCAGGGATACAAAAATTAGTGCTGATAGCTTGCTTAAGTATACTTCTTTAAAGAAGGAATAAATTTTGATGTTGGATTTATTTCTCATCGAAGAAATCACATTGTTTCAGACTGTTATTCTTTCAGTCAATTAATGCTCACTCTGAATTGCATTTGTTGACATTGTTAAAGTGTGATGAGATAAACGATATAGAATGGTTGATATACCGGTTTCCTAAAGAATGATTTTTCTTGTGGACTATGTTTGAACTATGGCTACAGATTGCAAAGTTGCACTGTTTTCTCATAACATTTGGATTCAGTCATTTGAATGTTCAGATGTATCAGTATACTACAATTGTGCTGAAAGCCTTTTTAAATTTTAGTTGGTATACTGTTTATTAGTATAAACAGCCTTAACAGTTTGAGAATTAGTGCTTTTATGGTTTTCTTTACTCGTTTGCAAATGTTGGGAAGTCATTGAATTCTTTCCGAATAGAATATTTCGCATATTTCACATGTTCCATTTAGGGAATTCATTTTGGAAAACAGATAATTTTGTTTTGATTATAACAGAGCAACTCCTATTATCTTCACCGGAAGTTGCTATTAAAGGCAGATGTTGGTTCCTAAGGAATTCTTATGGAGTTTAGTGAGAATTAACGCAGCGTATGTTGGGGAAGAGAACATTTTTTTTCCATACTCAATAATCTTAAACAATTACCTTTTTCAAAATCAATTTGATGCATCATAACAAAATAGCAGAAAGGCACTAAAGATCAACTGAGCTGCTTTTTGACTAACGTTTCAGGGATTGTGAAGCAGCAGATAGACAGCCATATCACAGATCCAGATCTACAGAACAGCGGCCTCTCCTAGAGCGGACCACCACCCGCTCCAGATCCACTGAACGTCCTGATACAAACCTCATGAGGTCGATGCCTTCATTAATGACTGGAAGATCTGCCCCTCCTTCACCTGCCTTATCGAGGTGAAAGATAAATCAATCAGACTAACTTCCCCTTTGCCCCACCAGCACACCATTTTATTTTCCCAGCAGCTAAATGGTCTCTTCTGTCATCCTTGGCTGATCACTAATAACAATTGACACTAACCTTTTCAGTGTAAGCACACTATTTATATTCCGTGGATATAATAGTGTGTGGCTACCATTGTAATTTGTTTATTAACTGTCCTGACCACATTTGTTTTGTGATTTCTCATTTATCAGGAGTCCTGGGTATTCCCCACATAACACACCTCATGGCTATCATGTTCTTCTCCTACAGAATGAGAAATTGTTTGTGTCCATTAGACATCACTTTTGGATAATCATCCTAATGACAGTTGTTAAAACTAGATTTTTGGTTTCTTTCTATCACTACTAATATATATTAACCAATATCTTCTTTAGCTGAATTTTGAATTATTCAGGGTTTTATTTGTAGTTTCATGAGATAATTTCTAATAAAGGGATATCTAATATAAGCCTGAGTAAAAATCTCTTAGGATCAAGGGAGGGAGGTTAGTGTTAAAAGAGTTTGAAATCTGGTAGAAAGAAATGTGAAGCATTATCTTTTATGTTTTGAGCTGCAGACTTCTCTCCTTGCTTTCATATGGATAGAATTTCAGTTTACATTAATAATTCCATGGATTTTACTGTAAGACTTTGTGTGCATGTATCTGTGTATGTATGCATATTACATAACAGTATAAACATCTTCTGCTATTTAGATAATCATTCAAATATCCATATTTTGTCCTACTTTTCCTAACCTTTTAATCAGCAGCTAAACCTCCTTTAAAATTGCACCATACAGCTATCATATGAACCAAATATATTAAAAATATTTAACTCATTCTATTGAAAATGAATATTAATGATGTATCTTGTAGGTCTCATCCTCGTACTGGGTCTGTTCAGACAAGCCCATCAAGTACTCCAGTGGCAGGACGAAGGGGCCGACAACTCCCACAGCTTCCACCAAAGGGAACATTGGAGAGAAGTAAGTTTTATTTCTAATTGTGTCATATAGGATATACACATGGAAGCTAAGGTGAATCAAGATTTTTTTTTTACTACCTTTGTATTAGCTTTCTTCTTTTGTTAATTGAATACCTTAGCTGAATTTTTAGTAGTTATGTTTGCAAATACATTTATAATATTCTATATTTTGCATTTAAAATATATAATATTTGAAGACAACCTATCATCATTGCTCTTGCACATTTTTCAAATTTTAATAAATGCATTTTAAGAAGTAAATTTAATGATCTTAACTAAGCAGTTGGATGATATTTCTTTGCTACAACTAAGTTTATGTAATTGTTGATAGTTACATAAAGTTTATTAGTAACTAGCCAAATCAATTTTCACACACTGCAAAGGACTGGTTAGCTGATGCACAACAATGGTGATCCTTCTCAAAACTGGAGTGCCAGAAAAAGGTAATCATGAATATACAAAGAAAGATGCATGTTGTACTGATATTTTTAATACTTTCAAATTTTTGCATAAAAAAACCCTATTTGCTTAAACACAGATGAACATACTCCCCCAAAGGTCTATAAAGTCTTGGATAAAGGACCTCTAAAAGCATGGCTGATAGAATATAATGATTTTTAATGTCATTTGTTTAAACGGTCCCTTTATTTGGTAATGTGATGTGCATTGCCAAAACCAGCAAACCAACAAACATATTTAAGTCACCATTTAACTTTTCTTTAAGATGATACATTCTGTGCCTTTGGAAATTTCTGTTGTTTTTAACCCCTGTGCTTTGGTTCCCTTTTTTTGTTTTGTTTTTATTTTGTTTTTCCTAGACAATGGAGTCAAGGAGATAGAACCTTATGAAGGTCTGTACATAAAGGAGGGTTTGTTTTGTGCTGATAGCCTTTTTGGGGGGCTATGTGAGCAAAAATAAACCCAACTGCAATTGATGTTCCTTCACTGTATAGACTTCTATTACAGTAAAATTATTTTGTTTTGTGATTCTGATTAAGTGTTCACTTTTGTTTTACTTTGAAAATATAAAAAGGAGTTAAATTTCTTTGATTCAGTCAAGTAAGAATACAAAGAATTTAGCTTCTTTTCAAACACAAGGTAAATTTTGCTTTTTTTTAAAATTTGCTTTGACATAAAGTTTTATATTTTGTGGAAGACTTTAAACAAAGATGTCAATTGCAGTCTGTGTTTATGTCATTGAGGATATACACCTAGTCTAGTTATAATTATCATCATATATTTTCTTTTGTGTTTATGATGATTTTTTAGTTATTCAATTTGGCTTTCTAGAAAAGGAAGTTTTTTTAATTAGATAGTGATTGTGCTTCGTATTTCCTGCATCCTGTTTTATGTTATAATAAGACTGTTTATAGTATAAGAAAGTTAAATATGTACAGTTTTGTTATCAATGCTACATTATGACTCAAGAGGAAAAATATTGCGTCTTGCTATATGGAATGTCATACATTTACCAAGACAATAAAAATTCCTCTGCTAATTATAGAATTCTGCCAATGATGTTGTAACTTTGAAGAACTGTCAGCTATTTTAATTACTGGTGAATATCCAGCACATAGAATAATGCCTGGCACATTATAGGCACTCAATAAATATTTGTTGAATGAATGCATGTAATATTTATTTACAAATTGAAAAGCTACTTCAAATAGTATAGAAAGTACCATTAAAATAAACTTGTCATTCTATATATGTTTATAGTAAAAGTCATATTTCTATAACTTATTGGTAACACATTTTTAAGTGTATTGCATTTGGGCAGCAATACTTTTATTGCCTTACATAACTCAGAACAGGCTGTATTCTTGTTAGTTGCAGTTGAATGATTTATCAACTCCTATTTTGTGGTCCTTTTTATTTGCTATGTACTATGAACTATAATTTTAAACAACTCAGCACTATTGTGATGGTTATACAGCCTGGTGAAAAGATTTTAGCAGCATTACTATAGTTCTCTTTTATTTACATAAAAATAGGAGTATGTGATTTTAAAAGTACTTTCCATAAGGGAAGTTCTATAATACATATGGAATTTTCTGTCTCCTCTCCCCACTAATTTTAAAGCTAGGGTTTTGGCATCATCTGTTGTCGTACAAAGTCAGAAACACAGTTCATGCCATAATTTTTTCTAAATTCAATTTTGATATCTTCAGTAGCAATATTCTATTGAGATATGAGTGCTCCATCCATTGTAATAATAAATATACCAGAAAACTAACATTACAGCTCATACTTGACATTTTTAATGAGCTTGTCAACAAACATTCTATTTACTGTCTGACTTCTATTCTATAGAATGTATTAAAATTACAGTTTTCCTTTAATGTCCATAATTGTGACTTTTCCATTTTTATAAATGAAAGAGAGCAAAAAAACTTATTTTATCCTTTCCAGTATAAATTAAAATGATTTGGAAGGGGGTTGGTTTTTTGTTTTGCTTAAGAGTGTGGATGATTGTGGCAGTATTTTCATAAATATTAATATGAAGATTCCAGCAAATACATGATTGTATCATTTAGTTTAGCTTTAATGGCTATATATGTTCTACTTTTCTAACTGAAGCTAGAGGTATAATGACAAATGGACTATTGATTAATGGTCTAAATTAAATTATGTTTGGCTTATCTCTTTAAAAGTTATCAGACATTATAATTCAGTGACTATTTTAGAGTCAAAGTAATGGCATGTTTATCTTTTGATTCTGTTCAATAGCTGAAAAATGAGAATGTCCTAGTTTAATTCCTTTTGACTTGGAATATATTTGTCTATTAATTAAATTAATTAAAAGCCTTATATGTGTTGGTCTTGACAGCGCTACAATATTAGTCAAAATCTGAGAGTCAGAGAAAATGGAAACAATATAAAGAAAGTACAGTGTACTAAATCCTGTAAGACATTATTATTTTTAATTTCTCCCAACTTTGATGTACTGTAATTTATAAAAATAGGAATGAGTTTATATTATTTTTTTGTTTCTCTAGAAGAAAAGTTATATTATTTTTCTAAGAATGGATCATTTACGGATGAAGTATTTTGCCTTTCTTACAGTTGTTATGTATTACAGATGTTTATGGGCCACAATTTCTTTTATAAATTGAAGTTATCATAAAAGGAGACAGTATGATAACATTCACAATATACTTACTTGTTTCCCTAACATGTCAGAAACTTGTTAAAAAATAATCTGTTCAATTCCTTATAGCCACTCATTGTATCATGAATAATTAGAAAGTATTTGTTTTATTTTATTGAGGAGTAACAACTGTACATGTCTGGTCTTATCCTTTTCTTTACTTGCGCATATACAGAAGTTAATGAAGAAACTAGACATGTGGAAGAGCAGGGGGGAGAAAAGCAGGGTGAAGAGGTCAAAGCAGGTCTGTCTGTGTGTTTAAAATAAATAATCGAACGTTTTAGAAGTATGACTTTTCTATTTCATGTAAGACTTTAGGCTCCAGATTTATAATCTGGAATAGAGAACAGACTGTTCAGTCCTAATTTTAAAATAATTACTTAATTTTATTGATGGAGAGATGTTACATGAGCTATCTAAGTAAGTTATCAGAATATTTAATTAACCTGTTTGAACATTCTCCTTGTTGTTTAAATCAAAGTGAAATTATAGACAATGCATCTGACCAAGGTTTATACTTATCCTTTACCCCAGCCTTACATTCAGTTCATGCAGTACCTACTGAAACACTGTATTCTGCCATGTGTTTCATTGAGTGCAGATACTTTGAAGTCGTAAATTCTCCTCTCAACAAGTTTGATTTTTTGGAGGTAAATTACAAGTAAATATAGGGAAGAATGTAAATTCCAAAATTTTAGTTCTTGAAACTTTTAGAAACCATCATAATTTATCCATAAAATTTTCTCTACAGTAAGATCAGGGACTCCCCCTGGTGATCCAGTCGTTAAGAATCTGCCTTGCAATGTAGGGGATGTGGGTTTGATGCCTGCTTGGAGAACTAAGATCCCACATGCTATGGGGCAACTAAGCCAAATGAAAAAAAAAAAAATTAACTGTAGGTTCCTCTTCATGCCAGCTCAGTACTGCTCTAATATTTATTGACAATCCTAATTTCTCTTCAAAGAGCCCTCCTAAATGGAATGAAGATACTTCATTTTGGTATTTTTAAGCCCCAATTATGTTTAATATCATAATTTTGGTTGATCAAAATGTGTATGAAAGGATTTAACTCATCAGTATATTGTGTTCATGAATAGTAAGTAGTGTAGACTTTATGTGCCTTTCGTTCTCTCCTTTATCTTGTGTGAAAGCAGTGCCACTCTGCATATTGTGCATAAGATATGTTTTCATGGATGCATTCTTGCAGTAGTGATTGTAATCTAAGACAGAAAACCTCTTAAGCTGCAACTGCGAATTTTTAGTAATGATTTTTAATGTTACAAAGATGAGAAAAATTGTCAATGTAGAGCTGGTCATGAAAACAAAGGCAAGTTTAGATTCATAGATATAGAAAAGTGTAAGTATGTCTGTTCTGAACATATCAGATACTAACTACTAGAATGTAACACATCTTCCATTTTCCTGAAGTGCTTTAGGAATAACTTTTTTTAGAGAATACTGTAAGAATGAGCTTCATTTTAATTTAGCTGTAGAGTTAAAGTTTCCCATTCCTATATTTCTGAAGCTAGTCCATACAAATACTGAAAGTCTTTCAATACTGTTCAAAAATTGGCGTTTGCGGTAAAGTCATTGTTTGGGATAAATCATTAGTTTGGAGACATCAGCAGTAGTTCATTTTACTTTTATTTATTTTCAACTTAATTATAAAGAAACCCATTTATTGAGCCAGTTTGTCACGTATGCTTGATTCTCAAAATCAACTTAATTAGTAAATTATATTCGTTCTTAAAGTAGAATAAACCATAACTGTAATCTTCCTAACTTATTATAAAATGACTTGTTATTCTTCATTTTATTTTTATTATAGGCTAGGAAGGGTATACTTTACTCTTTAGTTCAGTACTGCGAGGTGTCATATTTAATGCATGGGTTTGTTTCTCTAGTGTGTGATATCATCTTTTGTGATGTGCTTGATTTTATTTGGGTTGTTAATGACCTTAATTATTCACTGTTGTCTGTTTTCAATGTTATAAAGACAATGAAGGAGAAACACCAAATCCACCTAATAATGGAAAAAAAGGCAAGTCTAATATGAAGTTAATAGTGCATTAATATATGTTAAATATCCTGTATTGACATTGGCATTAATGTGCTTTCTTTACTTAAATAAGTATAAATGCAACTGTAGTCCCAGTTTAAGTTATCCAACATTTTCAGCTCTTTTAAAAATATATTTCTGAATATAAAATTTGTTTTTGAAGTACCTACCTTATTATTGGATCCTAGTACAATCTTATTCTATTGAATTTATGGCATTAAAAAGTTTTACTTTATTAGTCATAGTAAGGAATGAGATTCTGAGGGAAATTAGTGATGGTTGTATTATTATGCATATAGAAAAACAGCATACATAGTTTTCAATCCAGAAATATTTTTTAAATTGAACTACTTAAAACTATTTTAAAGTAAAAATGAACTTAATTATAAGTTCAACAATATTAAATAAATTTATAATATTTGTATATTTTTCACAGTTTTAAAACTAATATTTGTAGCTTTTCAGTCTTACATGTAAAGGTTCTAGTGACAATGGTTATTGGGACCTCAGTCACTCACATTCATGATTATTTTTATCATTTATATAAAAGTCCTCTTGACTGCAAAACATCACTATTGTGGTGTAGACCAATCCTACTCATGATGTAGTTGGACCTAGAAATAGCTATTGATAAAAATTTGAAAAATGAAAACTCTGTATATCTTACTTAAGACTAACTCTCATTTTTATTTAGTTTAATCTTTTCATGTTCTACCTATAATTAAGGTCTAGGTGTCTAATATTTCTTATTGGTATTTGTTTTGGGAGAGACAAATTTAGTGTTTATTTTGAATTTCATATTAAAGTTCATGAGTAAGGTTAAGGTAGGCCATTGTTTTTTTTAACTGGCTAAAGCATGTTTGTGGATCAGCGAAATTTATAGAAATTAAAGTGTTGCTACTTTGTTCTTTTACTTATATAGAAAGAGAAAACAGTGAATTTTAACTAATGAAGTACTTTCACCAGACTTTTTTGTTTGTTTCCTGACCTCTAATTGACCGTGAACATTGTTTGTTTTTATATATTAATTTTTAGTTTATGTTGGAGTATAGTTGATTCCAGGTATAGTGAATTCCAGCTGTAACTGTGTGTTAGAAATGCTCAAGCATTGAATTCCTCATTGATGGACTTTCACCATCCTCTCTTCTGATTTAGTATGGAAAGGGAAGAAATAATGAAGCTAACTTTATTCTATCTCTTGGTGTGAAGGGCCCACATATCATTTTGGAATAGACATAGTATATGTTGCCCTTCAATTATCGAGATATATGATCAGCCAGAGCTTCTCCATTAACCCTAGATTAAAATCAAATTCTTTGGTTCATGAAATTGGTTTCAATTTTCTCAAATAATTATTTACGTAAAGGCAATCCTTTTAAATACATTGCTCTNAGTAGTGTAGACTTTATGTGCCTTTCGTTCTCTCCTTTATCTTGTGTGAAAGCAGTGCCACTCTGCATATTGTGCATAAGATATGTTTTCATGGATGCATTCTTGCAGTAGTGATTGTAATCTAAGACAGAAAACCTCTTAAGCTGCAACTGCGAATTTTTAGTAATGATTTTTAATGTTACAAAGATGAGAAAAATTGTCAGTGTAGAGCTGGTCATGAAAACAAAGGCAAGTTTAGATTCATAGATATAGAAAAGTGTAAGTATGTCTGTTCTGAACATATCAGATACTAACTACTAGAATGTAACACATCTTCCATTTTCCTGAAGTGCTTTAGGAATAACTTTTTTTAGAGAATACTGTAAGAATGAGCTTCATTTTAATTTAGCTGTAGAGTTAAAGTTTCCCATTCCTATATTTCTGAAGCTAGTCCATACAAATACTGAAAGTCTTTCAATACTGTTCAAAAATTGGCGTTTGCAGTAAAGTCATTGTTTGGGATAAATCATTAGTTTGGAGACATCAGCAGTAGTTCATTTTACTTTTATTTATTTTCAACTTAATTATAAAGAAACCCATTTATTGAGCCAGTTTGTCACGTATGCTTGATTCTCAATATCAACTTAATTAGTAAATTATATTCGTTCTTAAAGTAGAATAAACCATAACTGTAATCTTCCTAACTTATTATAAAATGACTTGTTATTCTTCATTTTATTTTTATTATAGGCTAGGAAGGGTATACTTTACTCTTTAGTTCAGTACTGCGAGGTGTCATATTTAATGCATGGGTTTGTTTCTCTAGTGTGTGATATCATCTTTTGTGATGTGCTTGATTTTATTTGGGTTGTTAATGACCTTAATTATTCACTGTTGTCTGTTTTCAATGTTATAAAGACAATGAAGGAGAAACACCAAATCCACCTAATAATGGAAAAAAAGGCAAGTCTAATATGAAGTTAATAGTGCATTAATATATGTTAAATATCCTGTATTGACATTGGCATTAATGTGCTTTCTTTACTTAAATAAGTATAAATGCAACTGTAGTCCCAGTTTAAGTTATCCAACATTTTCAGCTCTTTTAAAAATATATTTCTGAATATAAAATTTGTTTTTGAAGTACCTACCTTATTATTGGATCCTAGTACAATCTTATTCTATTGAATTTATGGCATTAAAAAGTTTTACTTTATTAGTCATAGTAAGGAATGAGATTCTGAGGGAAATTAGTGATGGTTGTATTATTATGCATATAGAAAAACAGCATACATAGTTTTCAATCCAGAAATATTTTTTAAATTGAACTACTTAAAACTATTTTAAAGTAAAAATGAACTTAATTATAAGTTCAACAATATTAAATAAATTTATAATATTTGTATATTTTTCACAGTTTTAAAACTAATATTTGTAGCTTTTCAGTCTTACATGTAAAGGTTCTAGTGACAATGGTTATTGGGACCTCAGTCACTCACATTCATGATTATTTTTATCATTTATATAAAAGTCCTCTTGACTGCAAAACATCACTATTGTGGTGTAGACCAATCCTACTCATGATGTAGTTGGACCTAGAAATAGCTATTGATAAAAATTTGAAAAATGAAAACTCTGTATATCTTACTTAAGACTAACTCTCATTTTTATTTAGTTTAATCTTTTCATGTTCTACCTATAATTAAGGTCTAGGTGTCTAATATTTCTTATTGGTATTTGTTTTGGGAGAGACAAATTTAGTGTTTATTTTGAATTTCATATTAAAGTTCATGAGTAAGGTTAAGGTAGGCCATTGTTTTTTTTAACTGGCTAAAGCATGTTTGTGGATCAGCGAAATTTATAGAAATTAAAGTGTTGCTACTTTGTTCTTTTACTTATATAGAAAGAGAAAACAGTGAATTTTAACTAATGAAGTACTTTCACCAGACTTTTTTGTTTGTTTCCTGACCTCTAATTGACCGTGAACATTGTTTGTTTTTATATATTAATTTTTAGTTTATGTTGGAGTATAGTTGATTCCAGGTATAGTGAATTCCAGCTGTAACTGTGTGTTAGAAATGCTCAAGCATTGAATTCCTCATTGATGGACTTTCACCATCCTCTCTTCTGATTTAGTATGGAAAGGGAAGAAATAATGAAGCTAACTTTATTCTATCTCTTGGTGTGAAGGGCCCACATATCATTTTGGAATAGACATAGTATATGTTGCCCTTCAATTATCGAGATATATGATCAGCCAGAGCTTCTCCATTAACCCTAGATTAAAATCAAATTCTTTGGTTCATGAAATTGGTTTCAATTTTCTCAAATAATTATTTACGTAAAGGCAATCCTTTTAAATACATTGCTCTTCATACCTCCAGTGAGTTAAAATGAGACAGCTTATTCCATAGCATCATACTACAAAACTCAAAGAACAAAATAATAGGTGAGTTTCTAGTTTTTTTCATTATTCATTCTTCCTACAAATAATTTTATGCATTCTTTCTTCAAATAATAAAATGATTATATTCCAGTCTCCTTTTGGGAGTGCTGGAGATATACTAGTGTACACATAAAACAAGGTACCTGTCTCGTTGTCCTCACATATATTAGGGGAAGCAGATGATAAATAAAATAATGTATCATATAATTTCAGATACTGACATTTACAAAGAAAAAATAAATCAGGATAATGGAATAGGTAGTGTTCAAGAGAGTAGGGTAAATGATTCCTGATAATTTTTTTCTGAGAAGTATATACTATTTGAGCAGAGACTTGAATTACCATGTGAAGGTCCAGGTAAGAAAAGTGTATCTGGCAGAAGGAACAGCAAGCATGAAGGCTCTGTAATGGGAGCAAGTCTGACTTGTTCGAGGAACAGTAAAGAGGTCTGTTGAGTACTACAGAGTGAGAAAGGTGGAGAATGATAGTATGTGTGGTCAGAAAGGCTGGGGAGGTGACCCATATATGACCAATGATCAGTGTTAGGACTTTGCTTTTCACGGAATGAAAAAGAGAGATTTTTATTAAAGTGACACAAAAACTGTGTCTTTTTTTTTTTTTTACAAATATAAGTTTGATTGTTAGGTTGAAAATAACCTGAAAGAATCAAGATTAGAAACAAGGAGAGCTACTAGGAGGCAATCCTACTAACCCGGGAGAGAGGTAACAATAGCTAACTTAGGCCAGAATAATAAGAGTCGTTGCATTCTGGATAGATGTGCAAAGATAGAACCAACAGAGTTACCTGGCAGGGTGAGAGAGACGCAGTGCTAACATCCAAGTGTTGGCCCGGAGTAATTGGAAGGGTACGGAGTTTCTATTAACTGGTAGAGGGGAAAACTTGAGTAAGGTAGATTTGGTGGGAATATCAGGTGCTCAGTTTTAGATATAAGATAGAGATGTTTTTAGACATGTAAGATATGATGTCAAATAGGCAGTTTGAAATATGTTCTGGATTTTAGTTTAGAGATTTGGACTCTAGCTATAGATTTAGGGAGTTGTCCTTATAAAGAGAGACTTAAAAGGCCCATTGAGGCCCATTGAGATCACGAGAGATCACAAGTGTAGGTAGCTAAAAGCAGTCTGAGGACTATGAACTGAACTATTCTTATTTAGACGTTGAAGGGGTGAAGAAACAAGAAACTGAGGAAGAGGAGGAAGACAGGTAGTGAGGAAGCCATGGATTCTAGTGCCCTAAGTGAAAGTACTTGAAGCAAAGAGAATTATCAAGAAGGTAAAACCACTAGATTTAGCAAATAGGAGACCATTGTGTTAACCTTTTTTTAGAGAAGCTTTGGTGGAGTTGTAAGGGGTAAACAGCCAATTGCTGTATAGTTGCTAGGTCATGTCCAACCCTTCTGTGATCCCATGATCTGTAGCCCACACCAACTCTATCCATAGGATTCTCCAGGCAAGAATAGTAGAGTAGGTTGCTGTTCCCTCCTCCAAGGATCTTCCCAACCCAGGGATCAAACCTGCCTCTCTCATGTCTCCTGCATTGGCAGGCGGGTTCTTTACCGTCAGCACCACCTGGGAAGCTCCCCGCATTGGCAGGTGGAATCTTTACCTCTGAGCCAAAAGGCCGATTAGAGTGGATTAAAAGAAAGAAATGGCGATTGTTTGCCTGGGAAATCCCATGGACAGAGGAGCCTGGTGGGCTACAGTCTCTGGGGTTGCAAGAGTCAGACCCAATTTTGCAACTAAACCACCACCACATAGACACCTTTGGCTCTAAAGGGAAGAAAGGAAATAAAAATCTGGACTAACGGGAAAGGTCAGGGGAGCAAGCAAGGATGCATGCAAGATAGGTGGGAGACTTTGTGCTCATTCTTTGACTTGTAAATCTGGATCAGCTAATTTGCTCTCTAGAGTCATCTGCCTATAGTTTGCCAAGATATGTATCAGTGTTCTGTAGCTTTGTTCCTAGATCTAGAATTGAGACTTATATTTGGAAGGAGCCTTTTAAATCTTCTGATAAAACAGCTTTGCTTCACTGATAAAAGAGCAGAATCTAGAGGATTAGCTTTCTTCAGTCCACGTAGGAGCAGATTCCTAGTCTTGACTCCCTGTGTTATACATGTACATACCATGCCTTTTCAGATAAATGGCATTTTCCTTGCATGTGTTTCAACCATGTCTGTGTGTGTTTTAGAGATTAGTTAACAGTTGAGTTCAACTCAGCCAATAGCTGCTATTTCCAATTTGTTGTACTAGGTAATCATTGAGAATGCAATGATCAATAAGATACATTTCCTGCTTTGGGGAACTCCCAATTAAAAAAAATAGTAATACAGTAATAATTTAATGATAAGAACAAATAAAACATAGTTGGTAAATTTATAACATATTACTTACATAGAGCCTCTTAAGATTGTGATACATATAGAGGAAGTACGTTTTGAAGTGTTCTGGGCATGTTTTCATGCCAAAATCGTACTTCATATTCTGCTGCTTGTGATGGTACTTCATATTCTGATATTCTTTAATGGCTTAATTATTTTAATAATGTAAAACAGAATATCTAGAACACTGAAATGTAAATTTTCCTGAGGGGACTGATCTGAGTTATTACTACTTAGAAATTTCAAAGGAAACAAGTTAGAGCTTGTGAATGGAGAAAGTCAAGTAAGGGGACAGAGCTGCTGGAAAATGTGGATGAGTATTTGGTACCTTGGGAGAGTGATCATGATAAACTCTGCCCTGAAGTAGCCCCTTGTGAACGGGCTTCTCTCACAGCTCAGTTGATAAAGAATCCACCTGCAATGCAGGAGACCCCGGTTCGATTGCTGGGTCGGAAAGATCCGCTGGAGAAGAGATAGGCTAACCACTCCAGTATCCTTGGGTTTCCCTTATGGCTCAGCTTTTAAAGAATCTGCCCGCAATGCAGGAGACCTGGGTTTAATCCCTGGGTTGGGAAGACCCCCCTGGAGAAGGGAAAGGCTACCCACTCCAGTATTCTGGCCTGGAGAATTCCATGGGCTATACACAGTCCGTGGGGTTGAAAAGAGTCGGACATGACTGAGCGACTTTCATTTTCACTTTCTACTCTAAATAACATTCCTTGCTCTATAAATATGCTATAAATTAACTTCTCAAATAATTTAGCTTATTTAAATTGCTTACAGTAATACATGTCACATAGTAAGTACTATTATTTCTTGCTATAATCTTGTGTTTTCAGCAAGAATCTGAAAATTTGGATTTAAGGTGAAGTAAACCTGATTATGATCATCACTCTGAACCAATTATTTCATATATATTATTTGGTAGTTTAGAGGAAGATAATAACCCTGATGCTGTTCTTGGTCACATTTGCATAAGCAACAGTACAAAGAGGAAAGAAACTACCTGAACTGCAGTATGAATTAATGCTTATTGTGCGGCATTTGTACATGTTTCAATCCACATGTGAAGCTCAACATGCAAATATCTAGAACACTTTTCTCTAAGTTAAAAATGCTTAAACCATTTGGACGTTCCCAGTTTCATAATGTTTAGAGAGCTCCACTGAAAGTCAATATATCAGGTTTTAAACTCATTTATACTCTTAAGCGTGTGACCTCTGACAAGGCTTTTGTTGTAATTTCTCTGAACCTCAGTTTCCTCTTCTGTAAAATAAACTAACCTGTAAGGATCTTTAACAGAAACTAAGTGTTTTGGAGATGTGGCTAAAAAATTGTTAGTCTCAAATAGTTTTTACCTAATTTATTGTTTGTGATGTGATTAGTGTTTGTTAATTGTGTCTGTTTTGGGAAACTTAATGGCCATATCCTACTGTTGTCTATTAGTGAGCCATTCACTGTGGGATTATAAACTAAACTCTACCATACTGCCTTCACAAGTCAAGTTCCTAAAGATGCACAGTGAGATGTAAGGAAAAGTATTTTGTTCCTTTGAGTCTCAATGTATAGTTGCCTACATTATTTCATTTATAGAGAACCATATAAATAAAAAAGGAAGACAGAAAGGAAGGATGGGAAGAAGAGGGGAAAAATACAGGTTTCAAAGGAATCAAAAATAATAAAATAACTTTTACAGTCTTCATAATGGATGCTTGCTTCTGTAAGTATTCAAGGAATCGGATAGTGTTTAGGGTGATGGTGTGGACAGGCTTCGTTTTGCTGGCTCTCTGTATTGTCACAAATATTTATAAAGAGAGTACCAATACCCATGTCTTATTTTCCAAATTTACATAATATCTAGATAGGAATAGATTTGATAGTGGCATTGGCAGATATTTCCTAAAGACAGCATTCCCTGCTAACTTAGATGAATAACACTTTGACAAAAAATAAAATGGGAGAGACTGAGGGATACTTTAAAATAGCAAGGAATTTATCATATATTTCACTAAATCACATCTGTTTTATAGAATAACAGCTTGGTGACAGTGAACAAGATGGATTTGAAAGACTGAGGACTTGTGACTGTTTAGAGTGTTTTAGTAGGCAACTGTACAGTGACCTCTATTGCTTAACTTGTAAACAAATATGTTCTAATTTCTTTTCCTAATCTTTCCTTTCCTTCACAGCAGCCATTCTTCCTTATTTTTCTTTGCTTCCCCTTTTGCTCATTTTATTTCTTTTAGACTACCAAAGCCTCAATTAATTAATCTAATATGGGAGAGAACCCCTCCTACCTCACACCTTTCTGCAAACTTCAGCCATTTTTCAAAACATACCATTTTTGGCTTCCTAAATACAAACAGCCATCTTCTGTTTGTTTTTGAAAATAGCATAATCTTAGGAAGGTGATACAGTGCTACAAAAAGACCACAGGTTTTGGAACCTTGGTTCAGGGCCTGCCTTTACAGCAGGCCAACTCTGTGACTCTAGGTCTTTAAGTCACGTTAGTTCATCTGAGAAAAGCAAATCTTAGCATATTCCAACATGCTATTTTGAGAATAATCTTTTATCCCCAATATGCTGTTTTGAGAATCAAATAAGGTAAATCCTGTGAAATTGTTTGTGAACCTGGGCAACTATTTAGTTCTTATCCTTATTAATCAGTTCTTTGTTTTCTTACCTGTAGAAAACACCAGATAAAAGGTCCTTTCTGTGGTTTATAGGATCAGATATGATGCTGTATGTGAAAGTACACTGAAACACAGAGTATCATACAAGTACAATCTCTTAACATAGGAATTTGTGCTCTTTAAATTGTTGTCTTGATATAGGATTGTACTAGCTGGAATATAGGTATGCTATAGACATGTAGGTTCTTAAAATATCATTTTAAAATATCTCATAGTTTAATTTTCATGAGTAAGTTGTTTCTTCAAATTATCAAAAATAGTTATTAAGTCAGTCTTTAGGCTTCCCCGTCTACAAATTAAATTCAAAACTGAATGTTTACTTGATGCAGTTATCCCCCTAGAAAAAAAATGTTTTCTCTACTTGTTTGGGTTTCTAGTTTGCAGCTGAGCAATGGGACATTCTTTCGAACTCGTGCTTATCAACTAAGTTGCTTTATGCATCTCTGATTTTTCACCTCTCCTCTTTGGTAGTAAATGTACAATATCATGGGTTACTACTTTGTACTTAAATCTTAAGATCTTTATTAAGAAGACTATTTTTTAAATTACCACAATAATCCTTCAGTAGAAAAGACTATCTTTAAGGGGCTGCATGCTTAGGACTTTTTTGCCATTTTTCTTCAATGTAACTTAAAACACTTTTCAAACAATTTGAACATTTTCCTGAAATTTTCCATAGTTTATTCTTAATGACATTAACTATTTCATCTTAATTATATGACCAATAAATTCAAAGAGGGCTAGGTATGGTTAATACTTCACATTGTTTCTGGAGTGATGAATTAATTATTTGGTAGTCAGTTCTGTGCTTTTTATGACTGGTTGTTTTAAACAGACATTTGAGTTTTGACATAGGGTTTGATAATAGTCACATTTAGAACTTCTAGAAAATCTTCTAAATTCAGTGTCTTAATTTTATCATCTCTGGTGTAAGTATTCTCACAGAAAATCTTGACTAAGCAGTAGTAAGGAGCCAGAGCAACGTTATAAATTTAGAGCTGGCATTAACCTTAGAACTTCCTCACTGCGAAGGTAACAGATTAGAGGCAGAGGGGCTATAAAACTTGTCCAAGGTTATACACCTAGTTAACAGCAGAAATGTCCCTAAAAGCCACCTTAGCCCAGTTACATATCTGTTACCTCCGTTATCAATCACCGATAGCCTTGGTCTAAGTCTTCTTTCATTGTTGTATTGTCTGGTATTTGTAAATGGATGGTGATGAGATTTGCTGTTGTTGTTGTTGCTGCCGTGTAACAGATTTTCTTCACCTAAAATGTTTGTCAACTCAAAAACGTGTTTAAAAACTAACTGTTTTGTGTTAGGATATTTTCCTTCACACTCCAGAATATGCTTTCTACCAATATATAGAGAGATTGGGCCATTCTCAAAGCAAGCTATTTCTCCTTCTACACACTGTCTTACTTCAGAAGGCAGCTTAGCATTCCTTTTTGGAACATCACAAACTCTACCAAATGGTGAAATCTGAAATAGCTTTTTAAATGACAAATATATAGGATTTTAGAAAATTTGATTTTAGAACCAACTCTTTATTGCTTGTGAAATTTTATATATTGATAGATAACTAAAAGTGCTGGTCATTCAAAATCAAGAAATATTGTATTATAAATGAGTTTATTATTTTCCCCCAAATAGGGAAATTTGTCTGTTGTTTTTGTGTTACCACAGATTAATTTTGACTAAGGAGAGATCATTTCTTTGTTCTTTTAACTAAAGAGGATTTAACTAGAGTCTTAAAATTTATCAGAAAATTTATTCTTTAAAGCTTTTAAGATTTCTCTTTCCACTAACAGTTGATTCAAACATTGCGTCTTTTTCCAGGGTGTTTACCATTTGGGAATGCTATTTTGCATCTTTATCAGATTATTTATCAATTAGAAAATCAGGGGGGTCAACTACATGTCAAAGTACAAATTAAATACTCTCAAAGCAAGAAGTTTATTTCCTGCTGATTCATGTTGGACCAGAATAAAATGCCTTTATTAAATAGCATTTACATATTTCAGGTCTAGGAACTGAAAAACCCTTATGCTCAATGCAGTCAATTCTAGCAAGTAAATAAAGATAGTAGTGTATCCAAAATCATCCATATTTGAGGTTGCAATATAGCATATTTTTTTTCATTTTTGTCAGTGCTTTTTATCTTCCTGGTTATATTTTGCTTAGCTTAATATTATAAAAGAGGTTAGTATTTCATTCCAGTATTCCATTATTTATGGTCAAAGGTGAATAAGTACCAGAGGATCATTTATGGCATGGTGAAACTTCTGGGGGGTTAAAATGCCCTTAGATGGTAACTGTCTACTTGATTTATAGCTTTAGAAACATGTGAATAAAAAGAAAATCAAGTGTATGCTTAAGTGTTTGTGAATGCTACTATGAGATTAAAATCAAAGAGTGACCAGTGAATCTTTTGAAACATGATCTACAAGGCCCAACATGACCTGTACTCCCTGCACTTCCTTTTTCATTACCTCTCTAACCTCACCTTCTGTGATTGTCCAGTTTCTCTTCACTGCACTCCAGCCAGGAGGCCTCTGTGCTTTCCTAGAACGTATCAGACATTCTTCCACCTAGCGCTGTTCTTCTACCTGTAATGCCCTGCCGTAATAATCATAGGCATAACTCCCTCACTTCCTTAAGTTCCTGACTCATCACCTTTCTTCTTCATCAGAATTTCTCAGCACTTACCAGTATCTAAGTCACAGCATATTTTACTCATTTATCTTCTTTATAATTTATTTCTCCCACTAGAAAATAAGCTTTATGAGGCCATGGTTTTTGTCTTTTGTTGTTGTTATATCACCAATGGCTAAACATGCCTGGATTATAGTAGGTGCTGAATAAATATTTTTTGAATGAATGAATGTTATATTATACTACAAATAATTCCAAATGTTTTTAGGTAAGCCAGATAATGCATTTTCAATGATACCAAACTAATATTCATTTTTTAATAAGATACTAATTTTTATTAAGATAATATTCCATAGCACATGTATTTTTCTGTTGTTCAATGGAAGTACTAAATATGGTAGTAAGTAAATCACCATTTTATCTTATTGTATATTAAATGTAACAGATTTTCTCTTGATTTATATGAAAATCTCTGTATTTTAGTTCCATATAAACACTTCGTCTGCCACACTAATGTTTAGCAAAATATTTATTTATAACATAAATTAATATTTTTCGATATTGATTAAAAAGATTTATTTGATATATCACTGTAATCATTTTCTTCATACGTTCAATAATCTTTTATTGAAAATAAAGTTTAGAATTTCCTGAAAGTAAAATTAAATGCTTTGGATTTTGAAATCTATAAAACAATTTTAAATGTCATATGTCTATATTTAAAACATTAACTGCATACTACTGAGAGTTTATGGAAGAATTTACAGGAAAAATAATTTTTTTTAATTAGATCCATGAAGTATTTTTAGGTTTTTAGGACACAAATTATCTAACATGCCTGGCAAACTCTGATTATATTTTTTGATTTATATTAGAAGTTACA
The DNA here is from genome assembly GCA_006410675.1 of Oreotragus oreotragus. Taxonomy (NCBI): domain Eukaryota; kingdom Metazoa; phylum Chordata; class Mammalia; order Artiodactyla; family Bovidae; genus Oreotragus; species Oreotragus oreotragus. Next base: position 359,345 of record SJYX01002473.1, read on the forward strand.
TGGGAAGACCAGCAGAAAAAGGTGAATGGTACAATAAGTGATGACAAACCATTGCCGACAAAGAAACACCAATCTGAGCCAGGTTTGTCAGGATTTGGAAAACAGTTGAAAGCATGAGGCTATAAGCATTGCATTTCATGCTTTTTAAACGTGTGTGTGTGCTGTTGTACCTCATTTTTCTCACTTTGGTGTGAACTTTAGAGTGTGTAGAGCTTGTTTAGATTAGAATGGTGAAAACAATTCAACAGTTATTTAGAAAACTAGTTACACATGTTTTGGAAAAAGCAGTTATTTTATTATTAAGATTATTTCTTTAGGGAAAAGATGACTAACTTAAGCACAAATAATAACATATATTTGGTTGTTTAGACCCAAATTAAATGAAAAGTGCTTACATCCCTTTAAAAGTTCTATATATATATATATATATTTAAGTTTGTCTTTCTGTGCCATTCCTTATATTTAATTGCAAATGCTATCGAGGTATTATATCAATTGGTAATGATTTACTTACAACTTCTGGAGCTAAAATTATTGCAACCAAAACAAGACAGAATGATAGCATTGTATGTGAATTCAATAGTCTCTTCAAGCCATTAATTCTACCAGTAAATTGAAATGAAGTGAGTTTATTTTCTTCTTTCTATCTTCTCTTTTTTGGGGGAGATATGATTAAAAGTAGGAGAGGACAAAAACCTGAACCAGAAGCAAAAGAAAGAGATGCAAAGTGCAGAGACAAGTCAACTGAATAATCAATACTATTTTTAATCAGTAATTGGATGAGAGTACAATGAAAATTTCATTCAAAATTCAAGAATGCTAATGGTTCTTTATAATACTATCATCTTTAAAAATTATGTTTATAGTAACAAGGTTAATGTATTTTTGTGCAGAAATTCAGTTCGTGTTAAATCTCTGAAACCTGTAGTTTAAAATATGTCAATATAGGGACTTCCCTGACGGCCCAGTGTTTAGGACTCCACGGTTCACTTTCACTCACTCCGCAGGGGGTCTGGGTTCCATCCCTGTTAGGGAAGTAAGATCCTGCAAGCCACAGATGTGGCTTAAAATAAAATATCAATATGTAAATTAAACTAATTTATTAACAAGTATTCATTGCTATGCTATTGTGTGCCTGACATTATGGTAAGCACTGAGTTCCTGGGGTAGACAAGAGAGATGCAGCAGTTGCCCTCATAGAGCTTACATTCTGGCAATAATACATCAGTTAAAGATAATTATACTAAAGATTTCGTTGTTATAATTGTGATAGTGCTATTAAAGAGAAGAGGATGTTTTGAGAAGAAGTGTTGTGTTACATAAGTCTGGCGAGCAAGGAGAAAAATGTGTGCTGTGTGCTCACTCAGTCGTGTCCAGCTCTTTGTGACTGCAGGGACTGTAGCCCACCAAGCTCCTCTGTCCATGGAATTTTTTAGGCAAGAATACGAAGTGAGTTGCCATTTCCTTCTCCAGGGGATCTTCCCAACCCAGGGATGGAATCCTTGTCTCCTGTATTTCTGCATTGGCAGGCAGGTACTTTACCACTGAGCCACCCGGAAAGCCCATAAGGAAAAAATGCCTTTGTCCAAAAGGCTTAATCTGTGAATTCTCTGTTAGGGAAACAATTAAATTCTAAAAATTAAAAAAAAAAAAAAACTGAAATCATATTGGGAATTTAAATATATTCATAAAGTTGTAAGAAAAATATCTTGCACTCTTTTTCAAATCTTTAATTAAGAATCACTTGTTTCATCTAAGAATCACCAAAATGTTGATATTTGGCAGAAGCCAACACAGTATTGTAAATCATTATCCTTCAATTTAAAATAAATACGTTAATAATCAGTTTATTTGGAAAATAACAAATAGCTTAATATATTTCTGAAGACTTTAAAAAATAAAGTATAAAATTGGTTTTATGTTATGATTTTGTTATGATTTTTTAACAAAAGTTATTAGTATAAAAATATCTCCTTGTTGTGTTGTGTGATATGATTATCCTTGGTCATAAACTATTATTTATTTCTCTTGCTTGCCATCATGTCTAATGACATGAATACCCTTGTGGCCATATATTATCTGTGTAAATAAATTACATTTGAATATTAAAATCATGAAAAGATTCAGTATTTGGCCAAATATATTTTTAAGCCTCACAAATGAAATTTCTTAATTTCATTTCATTTGTGAAATTTAAAGAAATTTAAAATTTAAAATTTAAAGGAAATCTTAATTTCCTTTAAATATTTTTAATTTGTGTATTCTCATATATTAAGTATATTTTTATTACTTAAGCCTTCTGATTAAGTATAAGCTATGTATGCAGTAGGGAAAAATTAATGTAGTTAGAGTGCTTTAATGTCATGGTTTAAAATGTTTATAGATTTTCCTACCTTGGCAATTGTGCATTTTCCTATATACTGGGAAATTCCTGAGAATTGTAAGTATGCCAAATGCTAAGGCAGTAAATACTATGTTAAACTCTATTGTTCATAAATATTTTTGTTTCTAAAAAAAGGTAGAATGTTGAGAATATTTTTAATGATTGAAACTTTGGAATGATAGAATGGGTGGAAAACAGTGGACTGATTATCAGATGGGCCTAATTGCATTTCAATAGCCTGTTTATGAGTTGGACTTCACAGAAGACCTCTTTGGATTCATTCTTTATTTTATATTTAAATATATCTACCATATTAATTATCAGTAATTATGATCAGTGTTTAATATATAATTTTTATTCATTAAAATCTAAGAGATCATCTTCCATTAATAGTCAGTTTTTTAATCAAAAGATTATTGTAGTAAACTTGTAGCATTAGAAAAAATTTGTAAAGGCTTGAACCCAAACCTGAGATGCATTGTTGGCTATGTATTAATCACATTAATTGTTATCTTTTTCTTTTGCTGTCTTATGAAAATTTTTACAAGAACAATGCTAGGAATTTTTCATTTTAAGGATGTATACTAACAATTAAAGCACTGCTTGAAATTTTTATTTTAAATGTGACTATGGAACTGGAGTGGTAAATGGCATGATATAGACTAGAAAATGGGTTAACAAAACTTAGATGAACTTTAAGTAATATGGATTAGTATCTGCTTCTTTTAAGAAAAATTCATCTCTTAACTAGGTTGTTCTGAGAGAATTATCAGCAAATGGGTGATTTATTTTCAGTATTTCTAACTTAACTAATAGCAATATAGATGAAAATCCTTTGGAATGATAATGATGTTTATCGTATTAGTATCTTTGATGTGATCATAAAATTCAAGAATTTTATAAATGATTTTAAAACCCAGGTTTTATGTTTAATCTTCAGAGTAAATCATTAAATATCTTCTTCATGTAGAATGTGTCACAGATTTTGGGTAGGCCATAAAATTAACAAACCATTCTTAATGCTAATCAAAGACATGCAAGCATGTAAAATCTGTTGCTTATTTTTTAGATAAACAATCCAATTCTAGACTAGAATATTATGCCTACAATAATGTACCATTTTTAAATGATGAAAAAAATTAATCTGTTGAAATTTATTATTTTCACTTTGTGAGTTATCTGTTCTTCTAGTAATTAGCATAGTATATGGCAAACGAGCATAGTTTTACATAAAATATTTAATCTCATATTTTACTTAAACTCAAAAGTAGTCTGGTGCGAAAGCTAACTTCAGCTATACTAAATGAATGTTTTAGATTGATAAAATTTCTCTTTCTCCAGAATAAAAAACTCTTGGACTTAAATAGTTCAGAATCTACAATACTTTGAGATGTAATTATAAATGATTTCTGATATATGTGATGATTGATAACTATCTATTAAAAAAGACTGTCCACCTTGATTTGTCTTTTTCTAAGTGGAAGGTATGCTGTAGCTAGGAAAGTCTACAATTGAGTTAGCCACTTTTTGTATAATTACCGTGAAACATGACAGTGCTACTTACCTTGCTGTATCTTATCTGGAAATAAGTGCCTATGATTTTCTGGAAAAGTAAGGGCAATGAAGCACTTTCCTGGGTGACTATGATTATACAATTTTTTGGAAATTGAGAATATTCAAAGTAACAAGTTATGTTTTACTACTTGCTGTAAGTTTTTCTTTTCATAAGCCCCTAGTTTTAGCATTATATGATTTAATGTATTAACCTTTAATTTTTTCCAAAATAGAGTTTCCATATTGTATTTTTTATAGATCTGCAACTGTGGTGAAGGCAGGGATTTTTTTTTTTACTCAGTTCAACCTTTGGAGTTATGTATAAAATTTATCATGAGGCAAACTAAATATTCAAAAGTATGTTATGTTAGTGAATTTCATACTTAAAATTTTTCCTTGATTATTTTGATATTTGTGCTTTTGTTTTCTTTCATTCTTGAATACTCTAACTTTTCTTAAAAGTAGAAACAATATATTTCAGACTAAATCAATATTTTAGTCTTTAATTAGATGCTAGTCTAATCCATCTTATCTGGGAAAAAGAATCAAGGTTGTATTTTTGGTTAGTATTAACAGGTTGGTAATGTCTATTTCTGGATTGTTTTCGAATGAACATACTTTATTTTGGGAGGAGAACGTGATATAAAACAAACTAAGTAGATATTTTATAGAACGCAAATCAACTGAAGGGAATTTTAGAATTAAATACTGCTGATACCTTCAGATGTAAATACAGCATGGTTAACAAGGATATTCTCCTGGAATAATGTGAGATTTCATGATTTATGAGTTTACTTGCTCATTTAAAGTTGGTTCCATTTTCATTAAACATACAGATAAATTTATAAGGCCAAGCCTGTACTTAAGTGACTTTCTTTTTTATTATAAGTAGCATGCTATAGTTTGGAAATCAATTATTTTAGACTCCTTCAATAAGTACTCTAAGCATGTTTTTCTTCTGCATTTAAAATTGCATTACAAGTAAGACTCTTAAGGGTAGAATCAGAAAAACCTGGCACAGCTAGGAATAAGAAATAAGACATTTAAAAGATAAATATTTTTGTTAACTTTAAAAATATGTTAATATTTCAGATCATGCTTCACTTATTCCAATAGGTAGGTAGAAACTTTTGTAAATATTCAATAATCTGAAGGTTGTTGCAAAATTATAGAAAGCAATAACTAGTTTAGAAAATAAATTTGAATCACTTAGCTTGAGGAGTTTTTCAACAAGATTTTTGTCACAGTAGGGAAATTTTAATTTGAAATCTGTTAACTTTGATAAACATTTTGATTTTTTATTCTAGATCTTTCCCTATCTTTATATTGTTGCGATACCTACTAAGTAGATGCTTTGCTTAGGCTTTATTTTGAAAAATATCTCTCCTTCCCTCAAAGGAAACATTCTAAGGCTCCTATGACCTTTAAAAAACCCTCCTGCGTGCATGCTTGGTCACTTCTGACTCCCATGGACTGTAGCCCCCCAGGCTCTGCTATTCATAGAATTTTCCAGCCAAAATACTGGAGTGGGTTGCCATTTCCTCCTCCAGGAAAAGCCCTCATACTTATTATTAACTTTTAATTACATGCAAGTTCTAATATACACAAAGTCTTAAGGCTGTAAGTGTATATTTTATCTATATCTATATAGATCTATCTATTTAATCACAACCAGCTATAGTGTGACAGTAATAGATCCCTAAGAGAGGGTATACTTTTACTGTCTTTAATCTCTCTAACTGGTTATTGGTTAAATGACAGAAAGATTTCTGATTAGAATTGCCATTAACAGCACTGAAGGTAGACTGTTTGTCACAAAGTAAGGATTAAAGGAAAAGTAGAGAGATACGAAAAGTGAAGGGAGTACTTTTAGCTTCTTCAAGGTTCACGAAAGCCTGTAATTTATTATAATAATATATGTGAAATAAGTTTTTATAGCTATTGCCATTGAAATATGACACAGCTGTTTAAAGGATATAGAGTATAAGCTTCTCTTTTCGAAAGTGGATATTCTAATACAAACAGTATATAATTAAAGCTATAACCACAAAGAAGACAGGGAAGCCAAACATTTAAAAAATATATTTGGTATAACTGAAAGCTATTCGTTGAAATTTTATGATTTAAATTAATATCCAGTCTTCTAATTAAAGTTAAGTGATTTTTATGTAAGATTAAGATCTATTTATTAAGTGATCATGTTTACATAAGTAATGGAAAAATGATTTAGTAGGCACTTTCAGTTCATAGGTCATTGTTAAAATCTTTCATTTTCATCCTTTAGTATAAATTTTGTAGTATTTTCTCAAAACAATTAAATTGTTGGTGCTAAGTATTACCATATTCTTCACAAGAGTAAAAAACATTGGTGAATTACTTGCATAGTTAGTTGTACCATGTACCTCTTTTTAAAAGCGTCTAGTTAATACTATATAATGAAATATCCAGTTCAGGTGTTACCATGAAAAAAATTTATTTTTTCTTAATTGACTTTTTATTTCACATGTTTTTATTGGGTCATATAGCATCTAGTAGAAAGAAAATTGATCTGTAATCAGGAGACCTGTGTTCTATTTCTGTTTGTGGCCTTGAGCTTATTTTGTGACCTTGGGTAAGTCAGTCAAAGTCTGTGTGCTTCAGTTATTCTCTATAATAAATTAATAAATGGGTTAGAAAGAATTTTGAATGTTTTGAATCCATACAACATGAGAAATATTGCTTTAATGCCATTATAAAATACTCAAAATACAGGAAAATGCTAGGTACCAAAAGAAGCTCCACTTATTTATGTTGCTTTTATGTTTTCTGCAAAAATATAAAATATTTTCTTAGAGGTGGAATATACTTAGGTGGTTATTTTGTCCAATTCATACTAATTTCATTTTAACGTGTGTGGAAGCTCTTTAGTAGAGTGGTAAATATGTATGTAGGGAAGTTTTTACTATAGGAAATGATGCAAAATATGATATTAATATATCTCAGTATTAACCTATCGTACTAATATAGCTCATATTTTCCTATTTTATCTACTTTGAGAAATGGGTAGACTGGGATGCGAAAGAAAATATGGCATATAACATGTTAATTTATGAGTGTAATTCAGAGGATAATACTTTTCTAGTGGTCGATCCTACTGGCAAAGTCTAATTTGTATTATAATTGTGATGAGATTTACTGTCTACTTTTGATTGGGTCAAAAGTGTACTTGCATAGTAATCAAAATGACATGACATTTCAAAATGTGTAATTTTTTTCCAGATCTCTAGAATTCATACCAGAATTTCTCTTCTTTCTTAAAACGTAAAGCTTTGGTTACCTCAGTACTTCTTTTCTAGTGGAAAATTTTCATTTTCTCACTAGTTAGAAAGAGATAAATTTGTTATAGGAGTATTTTCTCTAAAGAGTTATAATTTCAGTATATCAATATTCCAGATATATTTTGATAAAACATGTTTTTCTATAAATCACTCAAAAACCATGATACAAGTATTGCAGAAATGAGTGTGGTATTTTGATTAAAGAATTTGTATCACCTGATTTGAAGCTAAGAAAGTAATTAAGATAGGCCATTTTGATTTTGTGTTACAATGTTTATCTGTATCAGTCATACTAATACTAACTCTTTAATATCTTTGAAAAAATTTTTTTCTTAGAATGCTCAGTTTACCATACATTTCCTGCTTCAACATTGTATAAAATGTCTTCTGAACTTTTGCACTATCAATGGATAAAGAAGTGTTTCCTAAACACGTGCCGTATTTGCTATAGGAGGTATTGGATTTGAATGGGCAAATTTCTATGCGAACATCAATGATCTGTTCTGTGATGTCTGTAAGAATTTTCTGAATCAATAAGCCTTATAAGGGAATATGATCAAAGAAAATTTATCTTAATTGAATATTAACTTGAATTATTAATATTTAAATAAAGCCTTTTATTTCAGCTAGTCTTTTATGATGTTTTATTATATTTATTACTCTAAGATTTTTTATAATAATATGTTGTTGTACTGAAATATTGTGAATTATTGGCCTAATGGTCATAGTTTATTTTCATATATGTACTGACAAATTTAGGAAACTTGAAGGGCTTAGAAATAAACTATTTTTATCGCTCTTTTTGAAGATTATTCAATTAAATCATTTCCTTTCAATGATAACTAAAAATTCAAAAAGCATTTTCAGAGATCTGAAATGGACTTAGTAATGTCTTAAACAATATGGTCTTACAAGTACTGTGGTTTTTACTAATGATATCTTTCTTCAGCATCACTATTCAGGATTGGCTGTCCATAAATAATTGTAAACATTTGAACCCTCTTTATTTCTATACTAACTTTACTTTTCTGATTCTGCTAATCCATAGTAGCTTAACCAGTTCACCATCAGTCCTTCTGTATTTTTTTTTCCTTTTAATATGGTATGGATTTGATTATATCTTCCCTACAACTGTGCGCAGGATTCTTCCTCAAAATGATTTGAGGCCCTTTCCTTCAGTGTCACTTTTTACCTTTTGAGCACGTCCACTCACGCCCATCTCCTTTGTCTATGTCTGTCCATTACACAATGTGATCACCGAAGAAGTGGACGCCACAAGGAGAAGACATGCAGGTCTGTCTCTTCCACTCTTTTCTTTGTTATTTTTCATTTATCTAACTTGTCTTAGAAATTTTTTTTTACTATAGTTTACTTATTTTCTAATTTTTCATTCTTTTCCTATATTAACAAAATGTTAAATCTGCAGGCATTTTTATTTTAGGTAGTTGTATATTCAACTTTTAGCACCAACTGCTCAAATTAGATGAATAAAAATAAAATGATTAATTTTATGTCATAGAAGTATATATATACATTTTTTCCATAACTGAGTAACTAACTCCAGATTCAAATATATGTATGTTTATGTATAGTCAGGTAGGTTAAATTAACAAATTAATCATACTTCAATTTGTTTTAGGCTTAAAACTTATTTTTAGCTTTTTAATACATAATTCTAAAAGTATTTTATTTCTATCTTGAGTTCAGCAGTGTGTTAGAACATGGAAAATTATTAAAGACCTAATACATGCCCTAAACAAGCTGTCAGTATCACAGAGGAGTTAAAATATGTGGGTGACATGCTATGTTGTGTGCTAAAATGGATGACTCAACAATATGTTCTCCAAAGGTATAAAGTCAAATAAAATTTGATTTGAATAGACGGCCAGACAAAGTTTCATGAAAGAAGTGAACATTTATTCAACACTCATTTATCGAGTACTCGCTGTGTGGTACTGTTCTAGGTGCTGGAATTCACAGGGCACACAAAATAGCCCCTTTCCTTGTGGACTTTTTCTAGTATGAGTCTAACAAATAGGCGCAATAGTATTATAGGTGCTATAAGAAATATATACGTATAATTTATATGTATATGTAGACTACAGTGGAATCACAAAGGATAGTGTTATCATTTCCCCCTGAGAAGTGTGGGTATTAGTTCAAGAAAGGCTTCATGGAAGCAATGATCCTTGAGTTGAATATTGAAAGCTAGGAATATGTTGACCTTATGTGTGCAGAATATATCAGGCAAAGGAAACAATATGGCGGAATGGCTTCAGATTTGTTTAGACAAAAGTAGGTAGGGGAGGGTTTCTGAAGTTTGTGTAAGTTATTGAAGCATTTAAAGCAAGAGAGGGACACAGTCAGATATTTGCTTCTAGAAAGACTACCTGGAAGCTTGGTAAAAAGTGGACTGGAACTATATAAGCAGAAATACCATTTATGAGGATATTGCATAAATCAGTTGAGAGATCAAAATTGGCTGAATTAATTAAGGTATCAGTAGAGGCAGTTGATTCATGAGAAGTTATTTAAAGATGTAGAATCTCTAAGACTTAGTTATCAATTGGACATTATTGTTGTTAGGAAAAGAAAAAAATAAGAATAATCTTGGGTGACTGAAATGTTTGGATAGATGATGGTATAGTTTATGTTACAGGGAATATGAATTGAACAAAAATTTAGGGTGCAAAATAAAGAGTTCAGTTTGGGGATGGGTTAGTTTGAAGTTTCTCTGGAATATTCATCTAATATCTGTGTTTGGATATATGGGTCTGGAGGTCTGGAAAGAAATCTGAGCTAAATTATTTCAATTATAGTATTCTTAGCATGAAAATGGTTCCTTTTTTGTTTTGTTTATCTGATTATTCTGGAATATTGTTCATTGGTATGTATTATTTCAAATTTGCTCTTCAGTTATTGTTATGTTTGCTTGGCATATGTACCATATTTTCAGTGCTATGAGCTTACATTTGACATTTTGTTCTACTTGAGTTATATCCTAAAATGGTAGAGAAGTAACATTCATTGTAGGGGAAGTTTGACATAAGTGTGTATGTGTTTACATCTAAAGGTACATATAAACTGTTTTTGAAAGTTCCCCAAGGTTTCCATTTATTACCAATCATTTTATTTATATATTTTATCCATTTTATGTTCTTGGTTACATTCTGTATTTAATGAACATAATGTTATTAGCAAAAATCTAAGACACAGGCACTCAAGATTGCTCAGTCGTGGGGAGTTCCCTGGCAGTCCAGTAGTTAAGACTCTGCACTTTGACTGACAAGGGTCGAGTTCAGTCCCTAGTGGAGGACCTAAGATCATGAAAGCCATGTGGCATGGGAAAAAAATTTTTTTATGAGATTGATTAGTCATGGGAAAATATAACTCTAGTTACTACAATGAAATTTTACAGAAAATGTAAATCACTCAGTTCATAATTAGGCACATGATGTCAACTCTGTTTCAGTACTGTGTTAGATAGCTCAGATGTTATGAGAGATACAGTAACTTTGAGAAATATTTTATATAAGTTTAAGCTTAACATTTTATTAAGCAATATTGTGATTTTTTTGGAGAAGGCAATGGCACCCCACTCCAGTACTCTTGCCTGGAAAATCCCATGGACGGAGGAGCCTGGTAGGCTGCAGTCCATGGGGTCACTAAGGGTCGGACACAACTGAACACTTTCATTTTCACTTTTCACTTTCCTGCGTTGGAGAAGGAAATGGCAACCCACTCCTGTGTTCTTGCCTGGAGAATCCCAGGGATCGGGGAGCCTGGTGGGCTACCATCTATGGGGTCGCACAGAGTTGGACACGACTGAAGCAGCTTAGCAGCAGCAGCATTGTGATTTTTAACCAAAAAGTCTCGAATGAAATATATGTATATGGACATATATAAAAACATCACATCATGTATGAAAACTACTACTGATAGAGTATAATACTTAGACTTAGTTCTNGACACGACTGAAGCAGCTTAGCAGCAGCAGCATTGTGATTTTTAACCAAAAAGTCTCGAATGAAATATATGTATATGGACATATATAAAAACATCACATCATGTATGAAAACTACTACTGATAGAGTATAATACTTAGACTTAGTTCTTTAAAGCCTATTAATATTCAACTATAAGGTAATAGAGTTAGGAGAGTTCTTGGAGCTTGAAACAAAAATACCCAAACATGGGATAAACATGATCTTGAGCATTTCTTCCTTGTGTGAGTGGTGTGGAAGAAACTGGAAAGATTATTAGATAGAAGACAAGAGATCTAGTTTTAGTCTTATTCTTGCTAGTAAGCTATGATTACAGACACATAATTTAATGTCTTTGGTTTCAGCTGTTTCATATTTTAAATGAGGTGTTAGAATGCATTGTTTTTAAGTTTAGAACTTAATCCTGATTGTAAGATGTTACTGCTAAATTTTCAAAATAGTTTTCATGCACTGTTGATACTATGATATTCAATTTTGCCTAAACCAGTAAATTTTGCTCACTTTAATTCTCTTTCATAAAAATATTGATATTGGGGGAAGTAGTGTTCCTTTAAGAAACAGTCTGAGAAGCAGTATTAGAGCCAAGACTGTGGTACAAGACTGCCTGATCAGTTTCACCACTTATTTGATGTATGATCCTGAGAAAGTTGCTATCAGATACCTCACCTATAAAATGGAGATAATAACATTACTATGTCAAAGTGCTTTCATAATGATGAAATTAGTTAATATATACTATGTAAAGCACCTAAAAACTGTCTGTTACATAGTAGGTACTATATAAATGAAACATTATTTTATTATTATACAACATATTAAAAAGCACTTTTTATTTTAGAGCAACTGTATTGAAGCCCATGCATTTTGATGTGTAGACATTCTTTCTATGATATGGTAGAATGATAGCATTAATTCTTTTTGTTATATTCATTGCCAATGTCTTATTACTAGTTTGTGGCTACCACTTTAGGAGCTTGTTGTCATAAAAACTTGCACATCAGGACTGGACTGCTATACCAGAAATGAAGTTTATCATTTCTGAGGCAAGAGAGTTGAATTGAAACAGCAAGAACGTTGAACCCGTGTAGGTCTGAATTCTAACCCAAGTCTGTCACTCACCAGAGATGTGACTTTGGGCTGCTTGCTTATATTTCCTATTAAGCAAAATGAACTGCATGTGATTAAGGAGTTAATTATGTTTGATGAAAGCATAAAAAGTTTCTTTCTGGAGGGAGAATGCCTTTCTAAGAATAAAAGCAATGAAAAAATTTAAAAGGAGAGATCTGACTAAAATGTGTCAGGTATTAACCTCAAAATATCAAAATCAGCATAAACAAATTAAAAGGCAGACAACAAATTGTGAAACATATTTGCAGCAACTCAATATTAAGAGCCTTAACATCTGAATCACTTTGAAACAAATAGTATCAATTGTAATATAAATTGTATATTCCAAAAATCTCTAATAGAAAAATGGGCAAAAGACATACACAGAAATTTTAATAAACAGGAAATTCATTGATCAATAAATATATAAAAATATTTTATTTCTTCATAACCACTAGGGAGAGTGTGGTAAAAGAGTGGTAACATAGTTTAATATAATCTTCCTAAAAAGCAGTTTTTTTCAGTATAAACCAAGAGCCTTAAAATTTTCATAAATATTTCTTCCTCTTTGCTTATTTAAAGTTGTATGTTTAATATCTATAAAAATATTGTAATATAAATGGATTGTTATGAGCTGTAAAGAGATTTTATATAAAAGAGAATAAGTTAGCATGAATATATTAAGAGATAATTTCTAAGGGAATGTAAATTAGGTTATAGTTTAACTGGAGAGAAGAATGCTACTTGACAGATAATAGTTTCTTTTATCAGTCTGCTTGAAATGTTGAGGGCTGGAGTATGGGAAATGAGGGGAACTGATAATGGGAAAGCCAAACTTTAATGGACAGCAAAATGACAATAAATAGAAATATTGGAGATGGTTAGATAGCATCACCAACTCAATGGACCTGAATCTGAGCACACCCTGGGAGTTGGTGATGGACAGGGAAGCCTGGTGTGCTGCAGTCCAAGGGGTCTCAAAGAGTCAGACGTGACTTAACAACTGAACAGCAACAACTGGGTTAATCAATTATGTGACACAACTGACAGGAAGAACCTAGTCATAGGTGTTAAGGGCATGCTGAATGTAAAGGAGGTTGACAGGCCAATTCAAAGTATAGGAAAGAGAACCAGAAGGAATCTCTAAAAAGAAGATTACAGATTAAAAATTACCATATCACAGTCTAAGGTTGGCTCGTAGAAGAAGCTTTGCCGAAAAAGGAAATTAGCCAAGAGGAGATGTAGCTAGAAAAGGAAAGGGAGATGTTTTTAAAGAGAGAACATTGGGGAAAGAGAAAAGAATTAAACAAGAACTGAGAGTGGTGTGCTGAGAGAGAGAGAGAGTCATTTCATGACTAAATATTTCAGATTATAAGTTTTAGAAAACAGACTAATATCAGTCACTTCACAAATTTTCTAAAAAAAAAAAAGTCCTACCACAAACTGCTGTGCTCATTGTTGTTCAGTTGCTAAGTTGTGTCCAACTCTTTGAGACACTGTGAACTGCAGCCCACCAGGCCTCCCTGCCCTTCACCATCTCCCTGAGTTTGCTCAAACTCATGCCCATTGAGTCGATGATGCCATCCAACCATCTCACCCTCCTGTCACCCCCTTCTCCTCCTGTCTTCAATCTTTCCCAGCATCAGGGTCTTTTCCAGTGAGTTGGCTGTTCATTTCAGGTGACCAAAGTATTGGAGCTTCAGCTTCAGCATCAGTCCTTCCAAGGAATAGTCAGGGTTGATTTCCTTTAGAATTGACTGGTTCAATCTCCTTGCTGTACGTGATTAAAACACATGTAAAGCTGTTAGCACAATTCCTAGCACGTACCGAGTATTACTGTCATTGTTAAGAACTTAATTGTGCCAGAACATTAAGTATCAAGTTCTAGAAGACACAATTTTAACTGTTATTTTTAAAAGCATTGTTATATTGCATTTTCTGTGCCTTGTTCAAATAAAATTTTAGTTTAAAAACTATTGGAGAAAAATTATAAGGTTAGTCTAAAATTATAAGCTTAGTCTGAAATCTGATCAGTGGTTATCTGGGCTGGGACGGGGAGAACTGATGACACAGCAACACCAGGGAACTTTTTAGGGTAACAGATACACTCTGTAGCTTGATTGTAGCGAGGCTACATGACTATATACATGTATCAAATGTCATATACTTTTGTACCTACATAGAGTGAATATTAATTTTGGTAAATTATGCCTCCATACAGCTGACTTTTAAAATTATTGCAAATACACAAAATTAAAATGAATCAATATATTACTCAAATACTACCAAATATATGCTACTCGAAAATTTTACTTTATCTAACACATCTCAAGCAATTAAGAGCCAAGTTCCCTCCCAAAACAGGGCATGTTAATGGACAAGGTTGACTTATGACTTCAGAGAGAAGAGATAACTACAGTGGATGAGCTGGGAAACGGAGGAAGGACTAAAGCTTTGTGTCTAATGCAATAATCAGTTAACCAAGAAAGATGAAGTACAAGCAAGGCAGTCAGCAAGTAGAGTCTGGATATTTTAGACATGTATTGATAACTAAAGGAAGAGCAGACATGAGAAGTAACTTTAACTTGTTCTGGACAAACTGTGTTTTAGGTGCTGAAGGGGATTTTAGGTGTATTTAAGTAAGNGGAAGGACTAAAGCTTTGTGTCTAATGCAATAATCAGTTAACCAAGAAAGATGAAGTACAAGCAAGGCAGTCAGCAAGTAGAGTCTGGATATTTTAGACATGTATTGATAACTAAAGGAAGAGCAGACATGAGAAGTAACTTTAACTTGTTCTGGACAAACTGTGTTTTAGGTGCTGAAGGGGATTTTAGGTGTATTTAAGTAAGTAAGTAAGTAAAGTCACTCAGTCGTGTCCGACTCTTTGTGACCCTGTGGACTGCAGCCCACCAAGCTCCTCAGTCCATGGGATTCTCCAAGCAAGAATACTGGAGTGGGTTGCCATTTCCTTCTCCAGGAGATCTTCCCGACCCGGGGATCGAACCCAGGTCTCCTGCATTGGAGGCATATGCTTTAACCTCTGAGCCACCAGGGAAGTCCTAGGTGTATTTAGAAAACACCAAAAATGTGAGCCTTAGGGTTACAAGGAAGGTAGGAACTAAAGGGAGGAATACTCATAACTGAAGTGATGGTTCAAACTATGGATTTAGACAGAATCACTCAAGTATGAATGAAAAAGAAAGTTATAATAACACTTAGGAAATGCATTTATGTCAGTGATAGGCTGAAAAAGATGAGCTAACGAAGTCATCTGAGAAAGAGTGAACAAGAGTATCAGAAAAGTGTGGAGCCAAACTGATGGAGAGAATATGAAGATTAGTGTAGTATAGTGTAGTAACACCAAGTGCTGTAGCGAGCCCAGGTGAATGGTGCTGAGGAATGATCACTGGATTTGCCAAATATGACCTTTGAGGGAACTTTTGAGACCTAAGTTTGACAATATCAGACTTATCTTAACTATAGTATTCAATGAAGTATTTCTTTGAGTAAAGTCATCATGAAATAAGAGGAAACAAGCAGTAACCAAATAATGTTGCACTTGACTCAGTATTGGAGACAGTAAGAAACTCTATATTTGGGTAGTCCAACTTGACAGCTCAAATATATAAGGCTCACTTGTACAAGCACAAATGCTCACTCACATCATTTAAAAATCCATTGTTTTTATACTAGATTCGATGGGTCCCATGGTGATGAATAACTGATGACTAGGAAGTTAATTCCACATATTGCAGATTTTACTCTTGGGAGACCCAGTATAAGAACTAGCTCAGACAAGGGGATCGGGAAGGTTTGGACTTGGCATAGTTGCAAAACTAGGACTCAGTGATCAGTCACTGCTGGTATAAGTTATTTTAATCCATAACTGAGTTTCCCACGCTTTGTAGGTACTATTTTTATTTCTAGTAGATAAACTGAAAAACTCAGGTATAAATCTATTAAATAACTTACTCTTAATCATTTGAATCTTGAATTTAAGCAGAAGCATTCAGATTTAGTGCAAGAGTCCATGTCTTCAGCCTCAGGAAATGAGGGCTTTATTGGTGACAAGGTAGAGAATGAAGGGAGGTGGGGTGGGGGATACCGTCCAGAGAACATGAGAGAACAAAGCTAGAGGTCCAGGAAGAAGAGAGCAGGAAGAGGGTTCAGGAAGGGAAATCTAATGTCAGTGGAGGCCAACCAAATCCAGTTTGCAGTTTCATTTAGGATCCAGTACAACTGATATTCCCATGTGTAATTTGGAAAGTTGAATGAAATTCAGTTTAGTCTCTAACAGGTTAATCTCTACTGGTGCCTCTTCATTCTTTCTGAGAGTGATCTCACCTAACTTTAATTCTCTTTCTTCTCAGTACTAAACAGGAATATTTCATAAAATGTCCCTATTCATGAAGGCATTTAAGATTCTTTGAATACTTTTCTTTGAATACATTTCTTTGAATACTGTGTGACATTACTCTGTATAGTCATTCTTGCACCATTGACCAATAATAATCATTATTAGCACCTTTGGAGAAAGAAATACAGCTTGATGTCCAAGCATGGGTACTATTTAAAATCTGCATATCTAAATATTCAATCAAGGGCACATAGATTTGGGTGTTATAAATTTCCAAACTAATATACATAAGATAAACTACATAGGTCTCTTTTCCAGCATAGGTCTTATCCTAGTTTTTATATGATGGATATTTTTATATGTTTATGATTTTTTAATTAACACAATCTTTCTAAGTATATTTAAATTTCTATATGTTTCTAAGCAAACAAATGTAAAAATGCATTGAAATTTCTTTATTATTCTCCTTTCAAGCCTTCTGTGCTATCCTTCGATATACGTGAATGGATGTAGTTGAAGTATATTTTAAGGATATGTTCATTAGGCTCCAGATGTCAGACACAATGTGGTCTATGATAATTATGTCATACCAAAACACAGTAAGATGGAGATAAGACATACTCATGGTAATGTTATGACTTTACTACCCTGTGGATTATCTCATCTATAATGTAGATTTTAGCTATAATGAAAAGGCAGAACATTCCACAGTGCTTAACACGTATAAGGTATACCTTATTAACCTGATGAATCTGATTCATGTTTTTATCATTTATCAGTGGTTATTATACTTTTTGTTAAAAGCAATTGTAATGATAATCATTACATTCCTTCTTTGAGGGACTTAACATTTTAAAATTTAGTTTATCCTCTAAAATATATCTTGTGTTCTCAAAGATAAAGGAATTGTCTAACAAGTTTAAAGTAACTAAGTTATTAGATTACTAACATTTCCCCCTAAACATGTCAGTGTACACTGTAGAAAATGTTACATTTTAGCTAGTCTGAAAGATGCTTCTAGATTAGATTGCCCTTATGATTTTTTTTTCTGTACAAAATTTTTGGTTTAGTGAGCTTTCAATTCTGTCTCTCTTTCCCAGCCTCCCTCCCTCCCCCTTTTTTGCCTTTCTCCTTCCCTCCTCTATTCTTTCATCTCATTCCTCTCCCTGCTACTATGTGCGCGTGCTCGCACACACACACACACACACACACACATTCAGTAAAGGAAATTTTAATGAAATTAAATGCCAGGGCAAAGAGAGCAAGAATTATTAGAACACTTTACATTTTCTACATTGATGAAATAGGTATTACAATATAAAAGAACAAGCACTTAAACATTATTTGACTTCAGAATTAACCAGTCAGAGAGTTATATAGCTGAAAGGATCGTAAAGACTATCTGATCCAAAATTATTTATTTTACAGATGGTGTACTTTATTCCCAGAAAGGTGAAATGAAGTCCCGACAGTTATAGGGCTTGAGAAATTAAGACGTGAACCTAGCCTTGGCTCTTACCTTTTAAACTAGTGCTGTTTTTAAGATTTTTCTTCAATCCCATATAACACAAACATACTCGTTACCCTAAATCTGCGTAGTTCGAAGCCTTATCAACACTGTGGTGATTACCTTCACTGAACTCTCCATGGTCAAAACCCTGATCTACCCTGATTCCAAGTACATCCGGATTTTACACGTTGAAATATAAAATCGTGCTAAAATCCAAGTCCTCTGAATAATAAAATCTCAGTAAGTCTGTTCACTGAATTTAGATGTTGGAAATAGACATACTGTATTTCCTGAGATCACTAGACCACTCCTTATCACATATGTCCTAAAGTAGTTTGAATATCAGTTTCTTTTGACTATAGTGAAAGGAGTCATTGAAATTTGTCTATAGCATATCCTCTGAAGTATCATTTAATGAATATGGTAGGCAGTTAATAGAGAAACAGCATACGGATACGCAGAGTAACAGGTAAATACCTAAATATCTAACACAGATCTTTAAAGTTGAGAACATAATTCAAGAGACGATAGCCCATAACTATGAACCTCACAGCAGAACAACAGTTGTATAAGTTTCTAGGATTCTTATGTCTCATTTAATTCCACATGTTACTTTTAGGCCCTTATGAAGTTCAGTTTCCTTCATTTCTAGAAGCCAAGATCGTTTTATAAGTAAATGCAATATAAGCAAAACCAAGTCATGCTTTCTTTCATTGCACATCTGTTATTTCCTAGTGACAACAGTAGAGAAATCCTCAAAACTGATTGACTTGGAAATAACTATTTCTTAAAACTCATGTGTCTTAGTTGTATTGTTAAGATTATGTTTATTTATACTTCAAAATAAAATGCTTCCATTTGCCCCAGTACTAGTACAGAATAATTTGGTACATAATTCATAATTTTTCACAGTATTTATTTCCAAATCTTTTCTCAGTTTAACTTGTTCCAATATTTCTTAATTCTCTGCATTATATTTATTTTAATAAATAATTTGGTTAATAAAAGCATACTTTTTATGAGGCTCTAGTATAAATGTTTTAGTCTAAAAAGTGAGAAAGTTCATTACAGACAAGTGCTTATGAAGAAATCATTTTAAAGTGAACTTAAGTTTTTATTGCACAGTTTCTTAGGTCCTACACTTGAAAAACACATGGAAAATTTAAGAACATGACAAATCATGTTTTGTACTAATACACATAAAAATTGGAATGATGTGCACTTATTATATTTGGAAGTATTTCTTATTTTGTACCACTTTTAATCAGTAAACCCACATACTTTTATTTAACAAGAGTGTATGTCCTTAAGATAAATAATTAATGACTGCACATTTGCATTTTAAAAATTATTTAATATTTATTTCCAAAACACTTTATCAAATCATGACAAAATATTTTCAACTGAATAATTTGTCTTTGTTCACAAAAATATTATGTTTTGTGTGTTTTTACTATTTTTTTCTGTATATTATATGATCATTGTGGATACTTTATAAACTCTATATTAACACAAATAAGCCAAAAGCACTTATAGTAACTTCTGGTAACCAGTGATAACTGATAACTACTCTGATGTATAAATCTTAAATCTTTTTCACTCCATCTCTTTGTCTTTTGTATCAGTTATGTGCATATATATTTTTATATGTTTTTTAAAATTACTAACTATAGTACAATATCCATCATTTAATATTTTATAATATCTTTTATATAATTTATACAGATGAATGGATGTGTACACTATTCACATAATTTCTTGTGAATGTATAATATTCTGTAGACATGCCATAAATGCATGTGCTTATTCCCCTATTTTGAACATTTGGAGTTTCTTTTCCCTAGTCTTTAAAATTATCAAATAATAGTGCAATGAAGATGTATGTATATCTTTGTACATTGATTTATTTCTTTAGGAAAGATCCTGGGAAGTGAAATTTCAGGTTCAAAAATTTAAGGAGCTTGCTTTTAATATTTATACATCAGGTACTTTGGAAAACACTCATATAAATGACCATGGATTTTTTTTTGTCAACAGCTAGTTTATTACTATCAATCTGAAAAGTACTTTTTCTGATACTAGATTATTGAAAAAGTACTTAAAATATTCAATAAAATTAAAGAGAATACTATCTTTTTGAATTGCACCTCCTTTGAAAATAAAATTATAACATGACAAAATATTACATATTCTTATTTATCTTGTGAGTCATTTTAACAATTTCTATTCTTACTCCTCTGACTTTTGGAAAACATCAGTAAGTTGTTTTTATAGTCTACCTACTGAATCTAGAAAATAAACACACAAATAGCTGAGCTTTTTCTTGTGTCATTGTTACCTCAGAGTGACAACACAGCTGCACACGCTGATTATATCTTTTTGTATTGATCTTAATTTGGTACATACCTAAATGGTAATTGCAGCATTTAGAGAGTCCATGAATTTGGCCTTTTTAACTTTGTTCATTTGAAATATGTTATTCCTATCACTGTCATCATTGTTGTCTGTAACCTGCTTTTGTTTGGTTGTTCCTCTTCCACACTGTTGGTATTTAAATGGTCTTTCACTTCCATGGGATTTTCCAGGTGGAGCTAGTGGTAAAGAACCTGCCTGCCCTTCTTTGTTTCTGTTTGTATTTCATTTTTTGCTTCCCTTCTTCCTTGTTGATTTCATTTATTCCTAACCAGATTTTAATGCCTCATAATAAAATATGAATTGAAAATTGAAAAAAAAAAAAAGAACCTGCCTGCCAATGCAGGAGACATAAGAGATGTAGGTTCAATCCCTGGGTCAGAAGATCTCCTGGAGGAGGACATGGCAACCCACTCCAGTATTCTTGCCTGGAGAATCCCATGACAGAGGAGCTTAGCAGGCTATAGTTCATAGGGTCTCAAAGAGTCAGACATCCCTAAAGTGACTTAGCACAGCACAGCACAGACTTCTATGATGTTATAATCATAGGTTCTCTAATTTGTTTTCTTGGTTTTTCTTTCTTTGAGCTTTGCTGTTGAACTTAAAAGAGTTTTCACTCTTAAGATATCCAGATTTAAATATTTTATGTAAGAATACATGATGAGTCCCTGAGTCAGCAGACCTGCAATATTCTGACCACTACTTAGCTTAATTATGAATTGCGTTACTGCCAGACTTGTGTCCTTACTTCAGAGAAGTATGATGTGTGAGGCTGCTTTGGGACACCAACAGCTGTGTGTGTGTGCATGCACACTTGGAAAATCAAACTTAAAACTATTGTTTGCACTGCACTACAGAAATCACTGGGTTTCCCTTGTAGCTCAGTCAGTAAAGAATTTGCCTGCAGTGCAGGAGACCCGGGTTCAATCCCTGGGTTGGCAAGATCCCCTGGAGAAGGAAATGGCAACCCACTCCAGTATCCTTGCCTGGAAAATCTCATGGACAAAGGAGCCTGGTGGGCTGCAGTCCATGGGATCGCAAAGAGTCGGGCACGACTGAGCGATTAACACTTACTTACAGAAATCACTGAAGAGGTACTGTAAGTGTAGAAACCTAACCAACCACTGTCTTGCTGCTGGTTAATCTGGTCATATTCAATACATCTCTGATTACAAAATCCACCTATAACTTTAACTTTTTAAACTTAATTGCCATACCAATATTATAAATATGACTTTTTAACTTTTTGGGCAAATACAATCTTTTTAAGTTAAAAGTAACCACAGCAATTAGTTTATTGGTTTAAGAATCAGTACACTTCTTAGATGGCTTATGTTATTAAGACATTGAAACAAGAAGTATTTTCGTAGTGTACTTAATAATTTATAACCAAGAATTTGAGACAATTTGAATATTACAGTGTAATATCTTTAATAATTTTTAAGAAATAGAAACATGCAAACTTTTGTTGAATTGTCCAGGAAGACTGATAGTCTTAACCTTTTAATCTACTTTTGTTATAATTTGAAAATATATTGATATTTTATTTGATATTGAACATTATAATGACTAAGTTTTTTAGTGTACTCAAATTACAAAATCATATCAAACCACTAAGGTGTCTTCTGTAAATAAGCATAGTGTCATCACATAGAAGAATATGACTCAATGATTACTAGATAAATTTACCTTCTAAACTTATGAACCAGCCTTTCCCAAAATGTATTTTTGAGACTATTTCAGCAAGATATTACTTGATAATAGATGGGAAAGTGAGATATCTGCAATCAAATGGTTAGTCGTTATTACAGAATATTCAGGACCTTGTATGTGCAAATTTTAGGGTAGATTTGAAGGAGAGAAAGGAAATGGAGAAAAAATCTGCCTTATCACTTTAATTTACTTTTAATGTACTTTGGAGAGTACAGCCTTGGACATTAGAGTTAAAGTTGAGAAATTACATATTCTGTTCCCTAACCAGAAGGAAATGGCAACCCACTCCAGTGTACTTGCCTGGAGAATCCCATGGACTGAGGAGCATGGTGAGTTGCAGTCCATGGGGTCACAAAGAGTCGGACACGACTGAGTGACTTTACTTACTTACTTAACCAGATGGTAAGCGACTCTTCTGCTTGCATGCATGCATGTGTGCTAAGTCCTTCAGTCATGTCTGACTCTGCAGCCCCATGGACTGTAGCCTGCCGGGTTCCTCTGTATGTGGGATTCTCCAGGCAAGAATACTGGAGTGGGTTGCCATGCCCTCTCCAGGGGATCTTCCCCACCCAGAGATCAAACCAGTGTCTCTTACGTCTCCTGCATTGGCAAATGGATTCTTTACCACTAGCACCAGCTGAGAGTTTCTCTACTTGCATAGATTCCTCCATATGGTTTTTCATTTATGGGAAAAAGAAAAAATACTGAGTTTGATTGAAAATAATACTGGTATTAAAAATATGATTTCTGGATTATTTTCCATAGCAAAAATGAACAGCAAAAAATTATCTTGTTGATGAAGAATCCCTTATAGTAGTTCCCTTTATTCAGGATACTTTCTTCTCTAAGGATATTATTATCTGTGGAGTGTTTTCTTTAAGAAAATAGCTGGATAAAAATGTGGAAGAGAAGTGCTATTCAGACAGACACTGTTTTCCTTACAGATTAGGTTCCTGGGAGAATTTTAAGTTAAAAGTATATTTACCCAAGTTTGTTTACTGTATATTCACCAAGATGGTCCCTTGAGATTTCACTGGTTAAGACTCTAACAAATTGAAAATAAACAAATTATGTAAATAAATAAATACCAGAGCCTAGCCAGAAAAGAAGGAATAAAAGGAAAGAGACTCCAACGAACTTCTCCAATTTAAGGACTATACAGATGATGATTGGAAAGATTTGTTTGAGATTAGAATTTAGTTGATGTATTTAAATGTTTGTATTACTCTCTCTATTTGCATCTTTGTTTTCTTTTAGCAAAAACAGATTAATATCCTTCTTAGATTCCCTCAGTGATCTGTTAAATATATATACTGTTCCATAAAACTGATTCTACAAAATCTTCAAACCATGACTAAGGAAAAAAGCTCCTCCTCGCAAAATTACCAAAATGCTTCCATGCAGGGTTCAGCCAGCTGTGGCCATGGACCAAATTCAGCCCATTGCCTATTTTGTAAATAAAGTTTTATTGGAATACACACATATATTTTGTGTATATAAAATATATATGTTGTCTAAATCTGCATTCATATTACAGTGTCAGAGGTGCAGCAGAGACCGCATGGTCTGCAAAGTCTAAGATGTTTACTGTTGAGCTCTTTACAGAAAAAGCTTCCCAACACCTGTCAGTATATGTCGCATAATTATCCAGTAAGAAGGAAGAATTTAATGTAGTGTCATAGGAGGTTGATGTCCAGAAAATAGTCTTGATATTAGAAAATGCATATATGTATATGTGTATGTATATATATATTTGTGTGTATATATATTTATATATGTGTGTATAAAATGTGTTTAAAGCTTGTCTATTGTTGCTACTTATATTTAAAATACTATTTTGCCACTATCGTGTCAAAAAACTTCAAAGAATCTTCCCAAATAGTTACTTTAGCTAGTATTTTTTTAGCACACAATTTTTTGAAGCTCGGATGCCTTTTTCATTCCCTTGACTTTGGAGAAATAAACATATTTATCTGAGACTATCTCTTGAGGTACAAACAATTTCAATATTGTATTTTAATAAATAATAGATATTTATACCTGACCATATTTAACACATATCATGGAAGCACTCACTTCATTTTGTGTATCATTCAATTTATATTAATATATATTTTATTCTCCATTTTATAATTTGGCACAGAATAACTCAGATCATTATTAAAATTTGACTCAAATTGATTAGATGATTTCAATTTGCACTTTTACTTAGAGGTCATGTAATCTAAACTCTGTACACTCTTTTAGTCAAGACTTTCTTTATCCTATTTTTGAATAGTCACAATATGGTCCATATATCTTTACTACAGTTTTAAAGTTATGATCTTAAGCAAGGAGTATATGTGTGTGTGTTTACAATCTTACCTATACTCAATGTTTGTGAATTTACCTGGCAACATTTTATTGGAGAAAACCACTTGAACCTGCTAAACTATGATTATTTTTCCCAGTTTGTAGATTTGTAGCATACAATTGAGATTTTGTTTTTCCATTATGCATATTAATGTGAAATATTTTTTCATTTCTCATGTTTGCTAAGAGTTATTCACTGAATTTAGTTCTTATTCTAACCAGAGTTTTTAAAAATCCTCCTGATATCTATAACTGATGTGTTTTGAGGAAGCACCTTTTACAGACAGCATTAGTCTCATCTTGTAGTAAGCTTACCATCTCAAATTTTCTCCTCACATTCTTTTTTCCCCTGAAATGATTTCAGTAATACTTTGTGCCTTTACTGGCATGGTTTGTTTTCAAGAGTATTACTCCAAGTGCCTCTTTCTTCATTCTAGTTCTAGAAAATCCATGTTCAAAAGATCTTGATAGCCACATTCACGTAGATGCTGGAACAACCTGCTTTGATACATGGGCTGATTTTTTTTTGATAACTTAAAATGCAGTTGTACAATCGTGTTTGAAACTATTAGACTTGCAACCTCTTTCCAGTAAATAATTTCGATCTTGATGCATTAATTACAGACCAAAAATGTTATAAAATTACTGTTGTCATGTTTATGTGCTGTCAAATATATTCTCCTGGACATACATTTACCAGAAAGTATTATCTCTAATGAAGATATGTTCTCTTCTGTTTAAAACTTTTTACACTTGATTCAGATTTAATTATTTTACATATTTAATAATCCTGCTTTTATTCACCAAATTGCATACTTAAATAAATCTTAAAAATAATATGACATTTAATTTGTACTACTACCTTGAGTGAAAGTGGTATAGCAGGCTACCATTTTTTTTTTTTTTTGGTACATCCTGTAAGTAGGGCTCAGAAATAAGAACTGAACATTAATTTTATGGGTTTTTTTCTACTCGATAGGTGCTATGGATATAGAGGAGAGAAATCGCCAAATGAAAATTAACAAATACAAACAGGTAGCCGGATCAGATCCCAGACTGGAACAAGATTACCATGCAAAGGCAAGACATTTTTCTTTTTAAAAGTTGTGAAATAATCAATCATATGAAACCGTTAGATTCTCAAACTGCTGAAGGCAGATTAGTCAGAAATGAACATATAGTGCAATGGCCCCATGATATTATTAAATGCTAAAATTTATAATGTGTTTGTATACCAACTTTTAGGTAAAGATTTGCCTTAATTTTTGAAAGAAATCATTGTATAATATAGGAGGTTAAGGAAATGGAACTCTTAAATGATCTGAAGAGCAAATCTTTTAGAAATTTTCATTTTATAAAACTACCAAGGCCCTAACACCCTCTAAAATGTATAGGAAGAACGTCTATATTCATCTTATGGTTTTCCTACATATAGAGTTTTTTATTTACAGTATTTTAATTCGATCTTTGGGGAAGGCAATGGCACCCCACCCCAGTACTCTTGCCTGGAAAATCCAATGGACGGAGTAGCCTGGTGGGCTGCAGTCCATGGGGTCGCTAACAGTCGGA
>SJYX01002473.1:385665-414610 GCA_006410675.1 Oreotragus oreotragus
TGGCACCCCACCCCAGTACTCTTGCCTGGAAAATCCAATGGACAGAGTAGCCTGGTGGGCTGCAGTCCATGGGGTCGCTAACAGTCGGACAGACTGAGCGACTTCACTTTCACTTTTCTCTTTCATGCACTGGAGAAGGAAATGGCAACCCACTCCAGTATTCTTGCCTGGAGAATCCCAGGGATGGGGGAGCCTGGTGGGCTGCCATCTATGGGGTCACACAGAGTCGGACACGACTGAAGTGCCTTAGCAGCAGCAGCAATTCGATCTTATTTTTAATAAGTTTTTGAAACAAAATACATACTCATGAGATGTAAGGAATTCAACAAGTTTTTTAGTGAGAATCTTTTGAACCACTTTTTGGTAATAAATTGAGGTATGAAGTCTTCCGATATAGGAAAAAGAGTATTCTTTCTATTGTTCATGTTCTTCATTGCCTTTATATTTTCAAAACATTTTTAGGTTTATCATATTATTTATTCTCAAAGTCATGAAAAGACTTTGCTCTAATGTACCTATTTAAGATTTAACAAAAAGATGAAACTAGCAAAGCTTATTCATAATATTTAGTTATTATGTACTCTCATAATTACAGTCATATAATATTTGTGGTCTATTTTTCTGTGTACTAGAGAAAAGCAGTTTGGATTTTTCTTTACTTGGGTCTATTTTATCCTTACCTTCTGAAACTTCAGTTTCTCTCAATTATACCCCATTCTTCAGTAAACATAAGATTTATTAAGTAAAGCATAACTGACTCTGCTGGATATGTGTATATGGTAGGCAGCATACATTTTTAGTTTCTCTGTTATATGACCTAGAGGAGACAGATATTCTTACATCAGCATCATGTTCCAAACCAGCAGTCTCTTTTCCAAATTACATGAATATTGACCGATGTGGTGAAAACAGGATTGTTCATCACAGCATTCTGTTGTCCTGGAAATGGCACAGGCCTAAAGCCAAGAGAAAGGTAAATTTAAGACCAACAAAAAATAGCCTTGCCTTTGCTTTCAACTTCTAAAAATTTTCCTCTAAAATGTAAATATGAATAACTTCAAATAGGTTCGGTGAATTTCATAGAAAATAGATTTGTAATGATACAACATTTCAGATACATCTCTAACCTTTTGAGCTTGATATCAGAACTGATTTCTGTGCCTTTCCAGGTACTTTAAAAAATATATCTGTCTAGGGCTAAATCAGAGGAGGCAATGGCACCCCACTCCAGTACTCTTGCCTGGAAAATCCCATGGGCGGAGGAGCCTGGTAGGCTGCAGTCGGGGTCATGAAGAGTCGGACACAACTGAGCGACTTCATTTTCACTTTTCACTTTCCACTTTCATGCACTGCGGAAGGAAATGGCAGCCCACTCCAGCGTTCTTGCCTGGAGAATCCCAGGGGCAGGGGAGCCTGGTGGGCTGCCGTCTATGGGGCCACACAGAGTCGGACACGACTGAAGTGACTTAGCAGCAGCAGCAGCAGCAGCAGCAGCAGGGCTAAATAGGCATAATCTTTTGTGGCATCTGCTATGCCTAATCTCTCATTTATTCATTTTGTATAATCTAAAAATCAAGGCATGAAGTCCTGATAAAATAGGATATTAAAACTTCCATAAACATAGTATAACACATTTGTTTCATTTGTTTGTTTATATCCCACTGTACTTCATGAAGGAATTAGGTGATTTTTAAAATACATATAATATTATTGTCAATGAAGAAATGAGTATCAAGGGAAAATGAAGTCAAGACACAACAAGGTAATACCAGAAGTAAAGCTTGTAAACAAAAAGCATAGTGTGAGATCCTTTGTGCCTACATGTGGGGCTTATATTCTTACTGTGAGCTTCCTTACAAGCCTCAAGGCAGAAAGAGAAACTGGATCACTCATATGATTTGCATTGTTCATACAATAAAAATAAGTTCCTGAGAAGCAATGTCAATGATTCTTGTTATGGATACCTGACAAATTTATTACAAGAGAATGAAGCAAAGGAATACTGTAAGTGTGGCTCAAATTTTATTTTTAGAAAAAACAAGTTTTGATTACATTCCAGTTCATAAATTAATGCTTGAGACCTCAAAGTTTTATAACTTTGACACCAATTATTTTAGGTTAGAGAAGATATAAGTCTTGGCAAAGGACTAATTATGCTAAGCAACATAATTTCCTATGTATTTGCTAAGGCAGTGGTTTTCAAACTGTAGTTCCAGACAGTAGCATCAACGTCACTTCAGAATTTTTGAAAATGCAGTTATCTGGCCTGCTCCAAAACTGCTGCTGCTGCTGCTGCTAAGTCGCTTCAGTCATGCCCGACTCTGTGTGACCCAATAGACGGCTTAAATAAAACTCTAGGAGTGAGGTTCTTGTGTTTTAGTAAACCTGCCAAATGATTCTGACTATAGTTTGAGCATCACTGCTCTAAGACAGGCTGCTTATAGAATTTACTTCTAGGTAACTGAGTTGACTTCCTCTTTTAGGGTTTTATTCAGAAGAAAATGATGAATGATGTCACTTAAAAATGGAGCCTTCCTTTGAGAATAAGTGATCTGATCTTTCAAGCCCTCTCCTAGTTTTTAACAATCCTACCTATTGAATGCCAAATACTTAGAAATCTGTTTTCAATCGCTGGAGTTACGCTCTCAGCCTAACCAAAAAGGCAATCAAATCATTAAGATTTTAAAAGAACCCAAAATACGACTCTATTTTGTTCCATTCTGAATTTCCTGATGTGGAACTGTCTTTGCTGGATCATCGGTCTGCCTATCATCCCTGCTTTGGACTACCTCCCTCATGAATGAAAGAGAAAATTGTGGAGGATTCTTTTTCCAGTCAAGTGCATCTATAGACTTAGTTATTATTCATTTCCATACTAACAATTGAATATTAAAATTTTCAACAGCATCCCTCTCTTTTTAACTAGAGATATTTACCCTATATTACCATTCTTTTCTTCCTTGTTTGATTAGCAAGCACCAGCTAAATATTTACTGTTGACCTATGTGCTTCAATATATTGGGATTCCTTGATAGCTCAACTGGTAAAGAATCCACCTGCAATGCGGGAGACCCTAGGTCAATTCATAGGTTGGGAAGATCCCCTGGAGAAGGGATAGGCTACCCACTCCAGTAATCTTTTCAA
The DNA here is from genome assembly GCA_006410675.1 of Oreotragus oreotragus. NCBI lineage: Eukaryota > Metazoa > Chordata > Mammalia > Artiodactyla > Bovidae > Oreotragus > Oreotragus oreotragus. Next base: position 388,810 of record SJYX01002473.1, read on the forward strand.
TATATTATCTCATTCTTGAAAAAATCATGTAATAAGGAAGAGAACTAAGCCATAGATAGAAAGATTAAGTAATCTACACCAATTCACATTAAACATTCGTTTTCAATTTTGAGATAACAGATTAAGTTTAAAAGCCATGGAGCATGTGCTGTACCTCTGAGCTATATTCCTGAAATTCTAGTGAAGCTATGAAGAAGTTTTGATGTGATATAATTGTTAACGAAGTTTTTTTAAAAACTATATATTTCATGTTTTAAATGGCATTGCCTTCCTGAATTTCTCAAGTGTTCTGCACTGATAGTCGTAAACAAGTATTACTAATTTATAAAATATCTCCTTAGTAATTCACTTTGAAAGTACCTGTAGAACAGTGCCTTTAAAGTTACTGTCTTTCTAAATATATTTTAAATATATTAGGAAATTTGTAAGTAGACATCCTATATTTAATAAGAGCTAATTAATTAATTAATCAAATCCAGGTGCAGACATGATTCCTGTTTAATCAGTGGATGAATTCTCAGGGCTTTCCCCCTCAAAACAGAATTTAACTATGCAGCCAGCCTGTGTACCTTTTCATGCCTGTTACATTCTCACTATCCCAGCTTAAATGTGATTCACCTATTCTACTCTCAAAAAAATTTAAGGATCAACTTAAAACCAATATTCTCTGCTCCCCATTGGTTTAGAAGAATGTGATTTATTAGATTTAACAATGTGAGTTATACTTCAGCATAAGCCAACTACCTTTCCATGAGTAATATGATTACAATAATTAGCAATAATTGATAAACAAGTGTATATATATATATATGAAAATTGACATGGAGAATTTTATAATATTTAAGTATATGATGTTTGCTTTTTAAATTAGCCATATTTAGTTTTTTAAATGAACTCAGAGGATTTTTTTTTTAAAGGGTAGTCCATAAGATTTCAACAGGGAAACTATAGTTTATTGATACTGTGTTTATTTGAAAATCAAAGTTTATTTTCCTGTAGAAAAAAATGCTCTCTTTTGGTGCTAATGTTCCCACAAAATTATCACAAAAGTATCTTATCCCTCTTTTATAGCACCTAAAATTTTCGGGTTTTGTGTTTATCTCTCTAAAATTAAGTAATATAGTCAATAAATTTCCCAGAATTTTTCAGATGTGAACCAGAAGTTCATATTAATCCATTTAGTGTTCTGGGATCAGGGAACAATGGAGCAAAAGAAAGGAAAAGAGTTTTTATCCTTTGTATGTACCTAATGGGGCACTTGGCACCTCTTCTCCCAGGCTTCTTGTCTTTTAAAGATACTTCCGTTAATTTTAAGTCTTCCCTGGTGGTGCCGTCGGTAAAGAGTCTGCCTGCAGTGTGGGAGACCTGGGTTCGATCCCTGGGTCAGTGAGATCCCCTGGAAAGGGAATGGCTATCCACTCCAGTATTCTTGCCTGGAGAATTCCCTGGACAGAGGAGCCTTGTGGACTACAGTCCATGGAGTCACGAAGAGTCGGACACAACTGAGTGACTAACACTTTCACTTTCACTGGTTTCAAAGAGGCATATTAGGAAGAAAGCACGCCCGCTAAAGTAATTTACATTACAATATGAACTACATAGCACAGAGATAGTTTTTTTTTTTTTTTAAAGAAAAGCTCTATAAATACAAATAAACCTCACAAGATGAAGTTATAGGCAGAATCAGTATAAAAAATTCAGATAGTTCAGGGCAAAATATTTTTAGCAAATAAATTGTCGTTGTTAACTAAGCTGTTCCCTTTATTAGATCTTATTCTCTTCTCAACACTGAAAAGACACATTCAAGGCCAGCCTTAAATGTTTTAATTTGACTTTCAACACACCAAGAATTGGGACTCCAGAAGAGGGGAGATAGGTAGGAACTGGTAAGGAGAGGCATATATGTGATTCTTGTATGCCTGTTGTTTGTGAGTTACGAGTACTTCAAGACTCTGATATCAAAATGAGGTCAGTGTCCAAGATGAGAACCCAGCCTGGAGTTAAGCAAATGCCACCTGGATGACTTTGGGTAGTTTAACCTCCTCTTCTCAGTTTCTTTATCAAATAGGCTTTGAGATCTATTTGTTATCTATATCTATGGTTAGGAGGAAATAAGATAATGTATATATATGGTTTAGCTTTTAGTAAACTGCTTAATAAATGGTAAAGATATTTGTTATTATTATTTTATAATAACAACAAATGTTTCATGAACACCAGAAGTGAATATAATAATGTCAAAAGGAAGTGGTAAAGAAATAATTGAACTAATGAAAAGGATTTTAGTGAAACTCATATCACTGAACCTTCCCTTTATTCTTGAATAGATTAAAGCAGCAGAGATCCTCCCAAAAAATAAAATTTAAGGAGAAATAATTTATGAATCTTCAAAGGATATATAGATAAAAAGAGCACAGAACATATGATGAGAAATTACAGACTAAATTACTGAAATTCAGAAATGATGTTATCAAGGTTGACTTTGTATGAGCCTGACTGGTTCTCGGAAAGTTGATTAATGGATGAAATATGGATATAGGTATTTTAAAAGAAATAGTCTGTAACAGCATTGACATAAATGGATCTGAAAACTGAAAAACCAAATTTATAAAAAGTCAATTTTAAAATGTAGATTAGGTAGCCTTATACAAATCCCTAAGATGATATATGAAAGTACATTTATTTATCAAAGGTGAAGAAATGAAAGATATAGTTTTATAGCAGCAATTAAAATAAAGTGATAGGGAAATTTTCTTTATGGATAAACAGAAAAGTTGAGTGTCTGGTAGCACACAACAATAGCATAATTGATCTGGGCTGGGTGCCCACTGGAAGAAGAGCTGCTGCATCACTGATTCTTAAGCTACCCAGAGAACCTGATATTTGCATGAAACAGACAGCATTGTACCAGCATTAGATGGAATCATCTGATACATAGAGCAAGAGAATTCTAATTAGCAGTGATTTTAGTAATCCAATCTCTACTCTGTGAGGTCCTCAAGGAATAGGTTAAGGTGTCTTACAGGAAGTAATGAAGTAGCCTTTCTTGGAATAAGCTGTACAACCGTTTTATAAACGGAAGTAGGATTCACATTAAAAAACAAAACAAAACTGCTAAGCTTAGTCTAGCCAGATGTCCAGCAAAATGGTTTCATTTTTTAAAAAATCAGAATTAAGATCACCTACTTAAAGTTTCCATCCCAAACTAGGTCAAGAAATCTTATCACTTACTGATGAAGATGTGAGGGAGAACGCCAGTGGCTGCACCTGGATTTCTCCACTAAAACATAGCATTTCTCTAAATGTCTATTCTACTTTGTCAATTTTCTCTAGTTGTGCTCATTTCTGCATAGCCTTGCAATAAGTTAGCTTCACACTCTTTAGCAAAATTAGCACAGGTGCTAATAATAATACCTACCTCAAAGGATTGTTTTCAAGATTAAATCTGTATGTATAACTCTTAAGCCTTTCCCTTCTCCAGGGGATCTTCCCAACCCAGGGATCAAACCTAGGTCTCCTGTATTAGAGGCAGATTCTTTACCAGCTGAGCCACAAGGGAAGACCTGAGGAAATGTTAGCTATAGTAGGATGATGGTGGGATGATGATGATGATGGTGACGGGGAAGAAAGAGAAAAAGAGAAATCATTTTCAACAGATACCTTGCTCTTACCAGGCCTATATTTGTTGCCATCAACAATATCCTAGATATAGATTAGTATATCTTTAAAATAATCCTAAAAAATATGGGAGTGGGAAGGAAGGAAAAGTGTAAAAGTTAATGATAATCTAAAAAGCCTAAAAAGTGATTTGGGCTCTCTCGCTCAGGTTAGTTACCTTTTGATCTGCTTCAAATTATTATTCTTGTTATGTCTACTCTTTAGCCAGCTGGAATGTACTTCCACTTTAAAAATAGAGAGATAAAATTACGTTTCTACATAATTTGATTCTGTATATATGTCTATACATACACACACATCCTTAAAGCTCTGAGCCAAAGGAAAATTCTTCTCCTCCATATTTTAACTGATGGAAATAACAACTATTTCTTTCTTCCTCATCTCACAGGTACCAATATACCTCACTTTATGTAACAGACCTACAGTTAAAAACTTAATAGTAGAATTTTTAGAAATTTTATATTTTTATCTGTGAATAATCTTTGAGTGGAAAAGTTTCTAACTCTAAGTTTCTTTTATCTTTACATCTTCTGTTAATTTGCTAGGGCTGCCATAACAAAATGTCATAGACTAGGTTGTTTAAACAACAGAAATTAATTTTCTCACAGTCTGGAGACTAGAGTCCAAGATTAAAGTATTGGCAGGTTTGATTTCTTTCAAGATATTTCTCTTTGGCTTGGGGATGGCCACCCTCGTGCTATGTCCTCATGTCATCCCTCTTTTGTATCTATGTTCTAGTCATATTGGATTAAGGCCTACCAGTGTGACCTCATTTTACCTTAATCACTTCTTTAAATGCTTTATCTCCAAAACAATCACATTCTGAGATACTAGAAGTTAGCACTACAACATATGAATTTTGAGGATATGCAGTTTAGTTACACTATGTCTCTACAAAGTAGCTAATAATATTTAGTTTATTACTGTAATGCATTATGAAAGCATATTTTATTGTAATGTAAATATGGGTTTTTAGGCTACAAACTATAGCTATTTTGTTTCAGACTTTTTGATTTCTTAAGACTGTGTTCACTGTTCTCTGTTTTTCCAACTACCTTCTCACATCCTCGGATATGAAATATTCGTGTTTGCAAGTTCATTTTAAAAATTATTTTCCTTAGTTATAAGACCACATTTAAATTTTAGATGTTTTCTGAGGCAGACATTTAAACATGTGTCCTCTTTCTTTGCATTTTATTTGTGAATTGCTACCCCCTACTGTATAATCACATGTCAGGCCAGGAAAACCACGTGTCAGTTCAGGAAATATAAAATAGATTTTTTTTAGATTATGAAGAAGTCATTTGAGATGAGTCAACCCACTCCAGTGTTCTTGCCTGGAGAATCCCAGGGGCAGGGGAACCTGGTGGGCTACCGTCTATGGGGTCACACAGAGTCGGACACGACTGAAGTGACTTAGCACCAGCAGCAGCAGAACCAACTTATGTGTTAAAGAACACTACAGAATTACAGAAAAAACTGTAATTTATTTCTCCCTTTTCTAGTAATAGAAAGAATTGTAAATAAATTGCATCTGGCTACTTGCTGGTAAAAGGGTCAACCTGTGGACAATAGCTGCTGTTGCCAAGAGCATAATTTCTTTCAGTATATTTCCAAAGAACACAAGATGGAAACATTTTTCTTTTACCTTCAGCAAAAATAGCAATTTATGCATTCACCTTTGCTTTCATAAAACATCCAGGGTTGCTGGCTTGCTAATAACTAGGACGCCCTACAGGGGATAAAGGGATGAAAGATACAGGTCACCGAGGGGTGAGAGATCTTGCTTTATAGAATCAAGAATAAGGGAAATAAGGGGAAAAAAATATGATAAATAGGGCAAAAACATTCTTTCCAACTCAAATTTCATATAATTTAAAAGGGTTAAGTATAGTCATATAAAAATTATAAGTAGAAGAATATTCAAAACAACAGAGATATGAAAACATATAAACCTTATGAACCAACCATGGCATTTATCACTTTCTAAAATACATATACCCTGTCTTATATGGTGCTTTTTTCACACCTTTTTATTAAACTATACACTTCTTGAAAATGGTTATATAGTTTATTCATCTTTGTAGACTCTCCACGGACAAGTAGGGACAAGAAACAAATTTCTGGAGAGAGTGTCGGTAGGTTATTACCTAAGAGTCAAAAACAAATTTTCTAATGGATATATGATTATTGGTTTCGGTCTAGAGTTAATCATAGTAAAAAGAATACTCAGAAAAATTTGGAAGACTAGGGTTCTAATTTTGATTCTACCAGTTATATGCTAAGATGTTGGGTAAATTGTCCAAGAGTTCTTCACAACCCAGCTTTTTCCTGTGTACAAATTGAGGGAACCTTGTTATCTGTAAGTGCTACACAAATACTTGGTACTTCGGAGGCTGCATAGAAAAAAAAATCATTAGGTATTAACACATGGGTTATGGGCAACTTCCTCACTAACTAAGCAAATCATTTAATCTCATAGCCTAATCTTCAAAATTAGATTCGGACTAGATTTTTTTATATTTCTTTTTCTTTATCTACTGTTGTCTCCTTTATTGATTCAGTAATCTCTGCTCAGTGTCAGGCTCTTTACTTAATATATTCTCACAAATGATTGAAATTTTTAACTAACTTATGGTGTAATAATTATGATTTAGGGAATAAATTTATGTATGTAATATTTTTATTTCATGCTTCACATGAAATAAATTATAACTAAGTTTGAAGTGAGACTTAAAACATTTACTCAATTAAGGCACTCAGTCAGCTAGGGCAGCATGCAGTCCTCCATATCTGATATCTTTAATATCAGTTTAATTTGGCTAATTATAATTTGAATATATCTATAATTTTATTATATAAAAACTTTCTTCATGAGCATAAAAATTAGTTGTAATTTTTCATCAGTTGTGAGGATTACAGATATTATTTATTAGCAAAATTAGTTTACTAATGTTTTCCTAAGCATAGAATTTTGATAATTTCTATTTCATCAGTTTTGAAGATTATAAAATAATACTCCAGTCTAAAAATAATATAGCTAACCTTGGAATGTAACTGATACGAGAGAAGGAACTTTTAGCTGGTGATAATTTTATGAGGTAGAAATATTATATGTAAAAGTATACAGAATTCATACTGGCATGTGGGAATGCCCATAATGGTAGCTATTCTTATTATTTATTATAACAAATGAGATGGGACTAATAACAAAAACCTGACAGTTGAACTCCATTCTGATGGATAAAACATTACCCACAAGTTTAATATAACTTTTGTACTAACAAAGAAAATGTCTGTGATTTTATGATTGGCCCTTTTCAGGTCATTTTCATGACTAGGCATATTCACCCCCCATGGTTAACAGTCTTCACGGTCCAGTCACATAAGAACAAGTTATTTCTTAAGCCCATTTTCAGTTTTTTTCCCCAAAAAACCAAACTTATCTGGATTTTCAATGGAATGTGAAGGTGTTATTTCAATATGACATAAAATATGTTTATGTGATTTTTTATTATTTAAAAGTTTTATTTGTTTAAAATTCATCCAAGTATAGTTATAAGTCCATAAATTGTAAGTGTTGTTGTATTTCCATGCTGGCTTTGTATTCCGATTTTACATGTCATTTTATATAGTTTTCAAAATTTCAGAAAAGAAAATCTTTATTTTAAAGTACATACTTAAAGAAGAAAACAGTATGTGAATTTTTTAAGTGGTTCGATTCTGAGTATGCTTGCCTTGTATCCTATTAAATGTGAAATTGTAGCTCACAAATTTTTTTTTAATGAAAATGGAAAGTCTAATACTAACAAGTTTTATGAGCTTAGTCAATTCATTTAACTTCTTGGTCTCTAAATTTTCTCATCTATAAAATGAGAAAAGTATATTACATCTTCTCTGAGGTCACTTTCAGCTTTAAAATATTGTTATTTTTTTGAATGAATCAGTGATGAGTAAATAACTAAAAATATGTCTTTAATATCAAATATCTTTCTTGGGCTTTTTTTTCTTAAAGTGTAGTTGTATGAGTCCTTTTTTTTTATATCTGAACATATTTTGTGATCTCAAGGGACATTTAGTAACTTTATCTTTCCTGTTGCTGAACTGCATACTGGGGGTGTTTCTAAAGCTGGTCAGCTATAAGTCTGAATTCTGGTTTTGCAACATAAGAAAAAATTATCAGAGAAACAAGTAAATAATAATTATTTAAAAATCGAGGACCGAGGGAAGGAGGAAGGAATAATGGAAGGAAGGGGAAAAGGAAGGAAAAAAAGAAAAACAGAAGAGAGAGGATGAAACAAATAGAGGCTGGGAGAAAAAGCAGAGGCATGTGTGCCTGCTCACTCAATCATGTCTGACCCTTTGTGACCCCAGGGACTATAGCCCTCCAAGCTCCTCTGTCCATGGGATTTTCCAGGCAAGAATGCTAGAGTGGGTTGCCATTTTCTTCTCCAAAGGCAAAGGCAGGCAGGGGTAGTCCTTCCCATCTGAGAGTTCATAATCAAATCAGGGAAACACATGTACATAAGTATTACTCACAGAAAATAGGTTATATTAAGTAATATAATAAAAGCAAACCATGCAAAAGAAGAATAAAAAGAGAAATATTCATTTGGCTTAAAGAAATCTGGGAGTACATTACAGAATAACATATGAGGTGAAGGACAGACATGTCCTCAAGCAAAGTTATAACATAAAAGCATATGAACACTGACCCAGAGGGATGGTACAGNTTATATTAAGTAATATAATAAAAGCAAACCATGCAAAAGAAGAATAAAAAGAGAAATATTCATTTGGCTTAAAGAAATCTGGGAGTACATTACAGAATAACATATGAGGTGAAGGACAGACATGTCCTCAAGCAAAGTTATAACATAAAAGCATATGAACACTGACCCAGAGGGATGGTACAGGGAGGGAGGTGGGAGAGGGGGTTCAAGATGGAGAACACGTGTACACCTGTGGCAGATTCATGTTGATGTATGGCAAAACCAATACAATATTGCAAAAAAAAAATTTACTTAAGCATATGAACACAAGCTATGTTTAAGGAACAGCTAGTAGTTCTTTAGAATAGTAATATTAAACAAAAGGGGATACATATTAGAAGGTAAGAATGGAAAAATTGCTTGGGACCAGGTTGTGGAGAGCTTTAAATCTCTGTTAAAAATCTAGAATGTTCTCCTTTACAATTATGGTCTTTGAAGATTTTTGAAAAAGTCACAAATATGAACAAATTTGTGTTTTATGCATATAACTCTGATGATATAATTACAACAGATTTGAAAAGGATCCATTTAAGTCCTTGTTAAAGATAAGGATTCCTAGTCAGAGGCTATTGGTATAGTCCAAGCTAGACATAATTGTTACTCCTTCCCATGTTTGATTGTTGACTCCATCCAAAATGATCTTCATCCAAACCCAAGTGATCCTTCACTATCTTCTCACAGAAAAAAATATGGGTAGTGGGCCTCTTCCAGATTTTCAACAGAATGCAATTATATCTGCCCTATGCTTGCATTTGATGAGTCAAGGTAATTATCAAGCCCTTTTAGGTTTTTCAGTACTATTCAGGCTATTACTTAGTCTGATTCTCTTAAAATGCAAATACCTGAAATTACTTTATTACTTACTTTTTTTCCTTTTATAGTTGATTTACAGTGTTATGTTAGTTTTTGCTGTGTAGCAAAGTGAGTGAGGTATATATACACATATATACACTTTTTAAAAGATTATGTTCCCATATAGATCATTACAGAGTATTAGAGTTTCTTGTATTATTCAATAGGCTATTAATTATATATTCTATATAGTTGTGTTTATATGTGTATCCCAGTTTCCCAATTTATGACTCCCACTTCCCTCCCTGATAGGACCTAATTAATATTTGAAAGGGAGCCCTGCTTCATATCTTCAGTCCATTATTTAAAAAATTTTTTCTTCCTGCTACAGATTCCCAGGATCACTATCCTACTGCTAAATTCTCATGTCTTATTTCTGTTACAACTTTTGGGATGTTACAGATTACAGTATCTGTAATATCTACATCCTGTGTCCTAATAGAATACATAAATGTTCTGCAAAAAATTATATAGTGAGTCATATAATATTTAAAGATATTTACAAAGGACAGAGATCAGAAATTCTGATGGCTAAGAAGAGTTTCCTTATGATTATTTATTAGTTCTAGCTAGATCTTACAAGCTTCTAATCTGAGGACTTGTACAAGCATTTAGTCAGATACATTACCATATGTAAAATAGATAGCCCATGGGAATTTGCTGTATGATGCAGGGAGCTCAAACCTGGTGATGTGACAGCCTAGAGGAGTTGAAGGTGGGAGGGAGGATCAAGGCGTGAGAGGAGACATATGTATACCTATGGCTGATTCATGTGGCAGAAACCAATTCAACATTATAAAGCAATTATCCTCCAATTAAAAATAAACGAATTTTTTTAAAGACAAGGACCCATTCATAAGCCCCAAGTAGCTAAGTATCAAGACATTCGTTTGCATTAAATGACTGGTATTTCTTGATTTGTTAGAATGGGGAATTTTGGACAAAGAGAAGTCAAGGATAACTCACTAGATTTCTAGGTTTTAGTTGGTTATTGAGCCTATTAGATGATGGAGGGAATATAAAAGATACAAGAAAAGCTGGTTAAGGGTGAAAGGGAATAAATTTGGTTTTGGCCACATTGAATTTGATGTACCTACAAAACAATGTATGGGAAATGTCCTGTTAGCATCTGGAAATACAGGTTTGAAGCCTGGGAGAGAAGTGAAAGGTAAAAGATGAAGACTTTAAATCATTACCTGAGTAGATAATAGATTATATCATTCTGTGGGAATATATATAGTGAAAAGAAAAGAAGGCTAAAGACTGACGTTTTGGGAAAAGTGTAATTTAAAATCCAGTAAGAGAAAGTAAAGCCAGCAAAAGAGATTCAGAATGAATAGAGAGATAGGGGAGAAGCCATGACTGACGTTATTTGAGAAACCATAATGGAAAAGCTCCAGGAAGAGAGAGGCCTGGACTTTAACAGCATTAGACGTCATAGTAAAATCAAAACCAGAGAACACTAAAGAGACACCACTGGCTGGTAATTAGGATATTTTTGATATCTGTTTGTTTTTGAGAACAGTTCTAATAAATAATAGGTTAGAATGGGGGAAGCGTTACGGATCCTGAGAAAGAAAATGGTAAAAGCGTTTGTTAAAGGCAAAAGCACAAACTCTGCAGCCACGTAAGATTTCTAACGCAGAGCTAGCATCTCCGTCTCTGAAAATTGTGAGCAATCAATGAAAGTAAATATAGGAAGAGGTCTCTCAGGTAGACACTGATTCCTAACAGAGAATTCCCACAGAGCCAAGTCTTCAGGAAAGTCCTCATGACTGCTAGTGTTGATTCTTCCTCTACAGATTCTCCAAGAGACTTCCCAGTTTCCTTCAGACCAAGAGTAGCGGCTCTTTAATAAGTCTTGACCTCCAAGCTAATGGCTACTCTGTCCACAACTGCATTTCTTTACCGTGAGCTGTTCTCATTCCATCTTTCACAAGATGAGTAACTTGCAGATATGATATGTTATTGTCCTTTATTTCTCGTCTCCTAACATGTCTTTGAGAGTCCTACAAAGTGCATTTATTTCTAGACCCCCACCCCTGGTGATATGCACCAACCTCTCATTCAGTGACTGCTGGGTTGGTAGCTTGAGATCAGTCATGCCTGCTACATCACTTCAGTCGTGTCTGACTCTGTGACCCCATGCACTGTACCCTCCAGGCCCCTCTGCCCATAGGATTCTCCAGGCAAGAATACTGAAGTGGGTTGCTGGGCCCTTCTCCAGGGGATCTTCCTGACCCAGGGATCAAACACGTGGTTAAGTCTCCTGCATTGCCAGGCAGTTCTTAACCACTAGCGCCACCTGGGGAAATCAGCATAGTGGGAGTATTTGTTCTTCAGAAATCAGCCAACTCTGTAAATCAGAACTTTTCCCTTTTGGATAGCTGATTGTTAAACATGTATTAGCACACCACTTCCTATCCGTACCCATTACAGAGAGTGAAAGGATTAACTGCCTAAACTCTACTCAGCTCTCATTGCAGTAGTTTATACTCTGACTTGGGCTTCCCTGGTGGCTCAGATGATAAAGAATCTACCTGCAATGCAGAAGACCCGGGTTCGAGCCCTGGGTCAGGAAGATCCCCTGGAAAAGGGAATAGCAACCCACTCCAGGATTCTTGCCTGGAGAATCCCATGGACAAAGGAGCCTGGTGGGCTACAGTCCACGGGGTCACAAAGAGTCAGACGTGACTGACCAACTAACACTGACTTTTTCACTTTATACTCCAGTTTGATACTTTATACTGGAGACAATACCTCAGGAGATAGCCCAGATAAAACAACCATTCCACTAACTTCTATTCATTAAAAATTCATTGAGTTCCTAGTTAGGCATTACTGATCTAGATAATGAGAATACTAAAATAAATATGACAATAATTATCCTCAAGGAATTTACAGTCTAGCAAGAAAAGATGATAGGTAGAAGGTAGATAGATAGATAGGAAAGAGACATGGAGAAACAGAGACGTGATAAAAGTATAAGAAAGGCATGAATAAAGTAGTTTAGGAGCACTCAACATAGTGATCAATTCTCTTGGAAGAAATTAAGAGTTTTCTAGCTGGGATTTCATTTGCAGAGTATTGTTTACAAAGCTAAGTCTTAAATTATTCCTCAGTTTTCTCTGGCCCTTCCTCATTGTCTTCTCCCTCCAAAGCAGAGGATTTATCACACATACCTTCTTTAGGAGTCCTATCTAAACAAAATGATCTATTGACTGATTTTTGCACAGTGCAGCATTCAGATCGGAGAACGATAATAACTTTGGCTAGAGATACAGAAAAAAGAACATCTAGAAATAGTTCCTTAAAAAGAGAGTACTTAGAGGTGTGGTACTAACAAAAGACAGCATCCACTGTTTGAGTTATTACATGAAATGAAAATAAGGTGATGCAAATAAGAGCATCTTGCTCTTGTGACTGCTTAATTTGCCACACTGCCAAGAGTTCCTCTCCTCTGTGCTTATGTCCTCTAGATCCCCCGACCAGTATCAAGAGCCCTGCCTAGAACTTCAGCTTCTCTCTTCTCTTCCGAAGATTTTGTTTGCCCCAATTTTTCCCTTCCATTTGACCTATTCATGTTTTGTCTCTGAATATGATATGAGTATTCCTCCAAGTACTTCTTGATGGCTAAAACATTTTTCTTCAAGCTTGGACTTTATTGCTTCTCAGTATTTTGCCATAACCAATTCTCAGACTAGCGTTTTAGACAACAGATTATAGTTTTATGGTGAGATTCAATAAATTGAAGGCAAGCAATGCTTTAGGAACTCTCATAGTAGTTCCTAACAAAGCTCAAATGACGTGAGTTGCTGAGATGCTGCAGAGAAAGCAAACAAGGAAATGACTAATTTAAGAACTTGAATATACTGGAGAAAATGAAAATTTTATCTTAGAAATCTGAGGTTTTTTTTCTCAGGAATATTATTATAACAATTTGATAATAACTTTCCTTGCAGTAGAGCTCTGCTGATATTCTGTTACTTTCCACTGATTTAGATAAATAAGGAGAACATAAACTTTTCCAGGCCACTTAAGAACTCCAGAGTCTGGAACATCCTGGAGAATAATAATTTCCTGTAATTTTTTCTAGTTTATGATCTACTTAATAGTACTGTATAAAACATCAAAATGTTGTCGGGAAAAGCTTCCTCACTGTAGTCCAAGACTTTAATGATCTCCAGTCAGCACAGTTTTCAGCTGAGATCCTGATATCCTATGCAGTAAACCTTTGTTTTTGTTCCATTAAATATAATGATGAGCATGTCATCTATTTTCCACCTGTCAGCTATAAACTAATACATGCTAGTCATTTAAAACATTATTTATTGTATAGTGCCAAAGCAATACCAACCATTTCCTAAAGGAACTTATTCACGTTCATAACTCTTTACCATGGTGTAATAATTTGGCTGTTTCTGTCTCACTTTTAAATTATATAAATTACATAACTTTCATTTATCTTACTTTTGGAAAAGCAAAAAGATTGAATGACTTTAAAAGTAAACTCCCGTGGTAGATCAGTTATTACTTTGATTTAGGTGTTTTAGGGAATTGTATACATAAAGATGTTATATTCTAAATGTATTCACAATATGTCCTTCTGAAGTTTTACTTATAAGATTTTTTCTATTATTTCTTAATTTCCAAATTTCTTGTTCTGTTTATCATGTGTCTATTTGTAATAGAAACCTGAGCTATATCCCAAAGGTAAACATGCTCAGTTACTAGAAATAGAGAAATGTATTTGGTGCAAGCCTCGTTTGAGGCAGCAAAGTCATCATCAAACTAGACCTCTTAGCTAATTTGTAGTCTTTTTTTACTTAAACTAATCCATTCAGTGTCTTTTTATCTAGACCTGCTGCTTTAGGTGCTGGAAGTGAACAACTACTGTGTGCTAAGCATGCTATTGGGTATTTTGATTATATTATTTCTCTCACCCCTCACAAGAACTCCTAAAATGAGATTTATCCTTATTTTACTGGTGAAAAAAACTAAACCTTAGATTTTAAATGAAATCTTTGAATCTTAGGTGCTAAGAGAGTTACAAAGATAAGGAGGATATTATTCTGGCTTTTCAGAGCTCATATTCTAATAGAAGATTCGAAAATTAAATATGAATAGACATACATACCTATAACAAAAGGTAGCTTGTGATGAATTATATAAAGGTGTAAAACTATAGTGTGTGGAATCTTATCTTTCTTTAAATTTTCTTATCCAAAATTTTAGCTCAACAAACTAGATTATCTCAGAGGTCTTAGCCAAAGATATGTGCTGTGTATACCATATGTGTTTAAAAAAATTGTTTTTCAAGCCTTTGGCTGGCCCGTCTGTATCTATGAATCATAACATCAGGATCAGAACCCGTGATGACCTAAGAAGACAAAGGCTAGAAGATGCAAAGTCAGAATCCTAACTACTAAAATATAAAAGTCAGATAAGGTGAGAGTCAGTAGCTCCCTGTGAGGTGATGGGATATAAGTGAACCCAGCCAGATGGGAAAGATGAGGCCTGAGGACATACCAAGAGTCAGTCAGAACGTTTGGTTTCATATTTCATCTGCTGTGTAAATATGTTTTCTGAAATGAATCTCTTATACATAGAAATAGTTATATTTTTGTTGTAGCTTAGAACAGTTTTAAAATAATAAACTTCCTGTTGGGTATTTTACCTGATAATTCTTTTGGTAAATATATTCCTGGAATTGATACTAAGCCAGTATTTAGCTGCTATGTAATAATCATCATCATCATCATTGTCATCACCCGTCATTTATTAAACACTTCTTAGGTGTTCAGTGTTGTGCTAAGTGCTTAATGTGCATTATCTTATTTCATCCTTGCAGTGAACCTGGGAATTGGGTATGATTGTTCTCCATATTTTAACAGAGAAAAAACTGGAACTCATAGATGCAGTTGGCCCAAGATCACAAACCTAATAATTTATGTAACCAGGATTCATACCAGTGATTCAGTGTCATTGCAGAGCATGTGCTTTTAATAGTTATACCTTAATACTTCCTGAGTTAAAGTTATGGCTTCTCATCTGAATTTAGATAATATAATAATCCCATAAGTAAAAACAAAAAAATTGCTTTTCTATTCAATGATAAATTATTTTTAAAGATGTAAATAGCAATATGCTCCCTTTTTATTATAAATTATAAGAATGAGAAAGTAAATTCTACCAATACAATATAGTATCTATTGAACAATTTAATAATATTGAAAAGTTTCTTTGTCCATTTTTAATATATATAAAGTATCCCAAAAATATATAAATAAAATGAAATACTTCCATTTGAGGTCAAATTTACTTTTAATAAATTTCATGGAAAAAAAATCCATATATGTGTGTATCCAGCATTATCTATGCTAGCCAGTATATACTAGTTATTTGTGTATGGGTATGTGTGCTACTGCTAAGTCACTTCAGTCATGTCCGACTCTGTGCAACCCCATAGACGGCAGCCCACCAGGCTCCCCCGTCCCTGGGATTCTCCAGGCAAGAACACTGGAGTGGGTTGCCATTTCCTTCTCCAATGCATGAAAGAGAAAAGTGAAAGTGAAGTCGCTCAGTCGTGTCTGACCCGCAGCGACCCCATGGACTGCAGCCTACCAGGCTTCTCNCAGCCCACCAGGCTCCCCCGTCCCTGGGATTCTCCAGGCAAGAACACTGGAGTGGGTTGCCATTTCCTTCTCCAATGCATGAAAGAGAAAAGTGAAAGTGAAGTCGCTCAGTCGTGTCTGACCCGCAGCGACCCCATGGACTGCAGCCTACCAGGCTTCTCCATCCATGGGATTTTTCAGGCAAGAGTACTGGAGTGGAGTGCCATTGCCTTCTCCGTGGGTATGTGTGTATATTTATTTATTTATTTATGTTTGATACACTGGCTTACATAGATAATGTTGGATCCATCCTTTGAAATGTTATTCTGGGCAATGATGAAAACATTGTCATTTAAAGTAAATTGTTTTCATTATTTTAAAATGACTTTAGTTTGAAAAAAGAATATCATGGACTGAATGTTCTCTAAATAAATGCATTGTAAATAAATAGACTTTCTTTTAAAATCAAATATAATAGTTCTATTTACATAGATATTTCCTGGGAAAAAGACAATGAATGATTTTTAAAAGAATTTTACTGTATTTTTTTATAATCAAAAACTCCAACAAAGTCAAAAGTTAGAGTGGATTTAGAAAGGCCATGTTTTACCTAATTTATATATTTCAGATAAAGGATTTGATTATAACATTTTATGGACCTTTGAAATAATTCTTATGTTTTACATTTAGAAATGGATCAGTTATTAACTCAAAAATATATAACAGAATACTGGGAGAGATGGGGGGGTTGAGGGGGAGAAACAGATCAGTTGAATTGATCTAATTAATATTTATGCTATACACTATTGCCATTCAACTTGCTTTACCAAAATATTTTTATCTAGATAATATTTTCAGTGAATTATTACTCATATAGGATTATTTATTAGGTAATGATTATTCAAGTCACAGTAAATGGTTTGCATATGATAATCATCGTTGTAATGATTTGTTAAATTTGCCAGTATCTGTGGTTTAAAAAATCTCTATTATGAAATTCACCAGGTAAGAATTTTTAACATTATGTTTAAGTGTATATTAACAAAGAAAAATCCATTAGCAGATAGTCTCTTAGCCCAATAATAGCCATCAGGTAGTAATGGTACAGTAATAATACTGGCTGCATTATTTTATATTATGCCATATAACAGGCATGTATTATTTCTGATTTTCAAAACAGTGCCGCAAGGAACAAAACAATGCTGCAAGGAAGATATTATTTTCCCTATTATTTTATAAACAGAATTTTAAAGGTGGAATAATTTGCTCAAGTTTACCCAGCTAGTAATAGTTTTCCTTACTCCAGGTTTTCAAGACTTCAAAATCTATCCTTTTTTTACATTCCATATGTCATTAACATGAAGTCTCTATGATGGTTTTCAGTTTACCAGAATATTTGAACACCCTGTACCCTGGCTGTGCCATATAATCATCTGATTATTTCAATTCCAGGAAGTTTGAATTATCATAAATAATAATGACCTTTTCTAGTATTTCTAGGATTCATCAAAATTCCAGCAACCACTCAGAAATTAAACTTTCTCTTTTCTCTTGGCCTTTCTTTAAAAAGTTAGTGTTTTAATAATTAGATTTTGTATTACCTCTAGGTTTTCACTGAAGCATAATGGATTTAAGAGAAAATTTATGCTACTAAAATTGGTTTTCATAAGTTACAGTGGCAACTTCATCATGCTTTTAAAAAATTTTATTCAAAAATTTTAAAAAATTTGCTTCCTAATATTAAGCCGAATATTTATTTCCTAGATTTTGCCTAAATGTTCTTCCCTGAGGCCATTGCTCTTGTGAAACTTTTAATGGCCTTCATTGGGGTGTGGTGAAAAAGCTCTAATTGACTTTGCTGAAAACAAGGGTTTCATATAAACTGAATTTTTCTTTTAGGATAATTGCCATTCACTTTTGTTTTATATGCAACTGAGTGGGGTTTTGCAGTATCCTCTGTGGACAATTAAAGTGCTGAAATAGGAGAAGCGAATAATTGCTTTGTGTGGTAATACTGACAACTTCTGCGTGTTTGTCAATCTGTGTTAACAGTATCGATCAGGATGGGATCCTCATAGAGGGGCAGATAATATTTCCACTAAATCTTCGGACAGTGACGTAAGTGATATATCTGCGGTTTCCAGGACTAGTAGTGCTTCTCGTTTCAGCAGCACAAGCTACATGTCTGTCCAATCAGAACGGCCAAGAGGAAACAAGAAAATCAGGTGAGTAGGGGCACTTTAAGAAGGAAATTCTAAATATGTTTTAGAATATCTTTATTTTTCTTTGGATAAATGTAAAATCCTTTCCTTCTAAATGGTTAATATATATATCATGAAGACAATAAACAACTTCTGTGATTACTTTTTATTATATTTTGGTCTACATTTCATACTTTTTTACACAGAAAAGTTTTATAGAACTTATAATAATATTCTTGCTAGATTATCTGAAATAGTATCATTAGCTATTTTTCATGTTTGTTATTGAAAAAGTAATTCTGTTGTATTTTTACTGAGATTAAAGGGATGGTTAAATGAAGACTTGAATGTTTTTAATATTCTAAGGAATAGGAAAAATCATACTGGAAGGTGATGAATACATTTCAATGATTAAGAAACACAACATTACTTTTTTATTAGGATGCTCTCTTGTCCTCCTAAAACTTTTATAAGTGTATGGAAGTTTCTCCAAAAAATTTATAAATGTATGTTAGTATAATTTTCATTTATCACCTCATCTATAGACTTTATGGGCATCTAAGCTAAGTTAGTTTTTTGTTGTTGTTGTTGTTGTTTTTTAAACTCCTATTGGATCAAAACAAAACAAAAATCAGTAATGGGGAGACCACAACTTTTTTCCAGGCAACTTTGTAACAGGAAAACACAACTTAAAAAAGCAATTTTGATTTAACTGTTGCTTACATAGTGCTTCTCTGTTATACACTGGAAAAAAAGTTTTCAGTGCTTAAAAGATGTAATTTTTACCTATGTTTTAGTATTCATTACCTTTCTATTTAATTTTGTATGTATTTTTTTCTTAACATGTTCTTTCTTTTTTGTGTTTATTTGCATGCCTTCAATTTGTGTTGCTTTCAAAAGGCCAAAGGGACTAGAAGAGGGAGGGAAAGAAGGGGATAAGCATGAAGAGATAGTTCATGCGGAGGAAGAGGTAAAGGAAGAAAGAACTAATGAGAATGAGAAAGGGAAAGACATTACAAACATGTGTAATAAGGAGAAAAACAGAGAATCAGGAGATGAGGAAAAAACACCAGATAAACCTGAGCAAGGGAAAGAAAAAGAACAGTGGAACAAAGAGGATTTGCAAAAGCAATTCTCACAAGATGATGACAGGTAAAATTTGCTTATTTTTGTAGACATTTCCCATTAGTTATGTCCTTTCTCCTACTCCTATTTTTCCATTTGCATTTGGTTTATTTTCTCGCATTCTATCGATTTAGTTTCTAATACAACTAATTAATGTGTTGACAAGTTACTATCAAACAGATTTATTTATTAACCAGTCTTCAATTTGTATACACTGGCACTGAGTATGATTTAATTGGGGTTTTAAATCCTTTTTGACTAGGTAAATCTAAAGTAAATTTGCCTTTCCATTTTTTAAGCATGAAATGCTGTATATCTTCCCAACGTGTAGAGTCAAAAATCTTTAAAATGAGGTTCTGAAGGGGCTGGGAAAGTGTAGCCTGCTCTACAAGAAATATTATACACTAGGAATGAACTTTTAAAAAGAGGGGCAAAATGGGTAGCAAAATGTAAGCTTTATTCTGTCCTCGAATAAAGAAAACAGCAAGTCCTTTGTCTTATAGCTTTCCGGTGGGTTCTAGTGCAGTTTTAATTCCTGAGAAAGATTATGAAGAACAGTGTGCTTTGATCCTTTAAAAAGAAAGGATAGAGGCCTCAGGGCTTGTTAGAAGGCAAACATGTTGGGTTAGAAATTCATTCAGCTAGAAGACTGCCAGAGAAGGAACTTTGAACAGAGGATAAATGGAAAAAACATACCAGCCAGGCATAAAGCCAAGTATGTTTTCATTTTCATGATGCAATGCATTAATAGGTATGAATCCATGTTCACAGTGCTGTACTGAAAGCTGCATCAGCCCAAGTACTCATAGACTTCACTTTCTGCCTGAGGAGATGAGCTTTCTCTAGCTACATTTCTCTGAGACTAAGAGTGGCAAAGCATGTACGGTTTGGAGGGATTTGGTTTTCTAGTAGCCAATTCAGAATTTGATTTTGTATTCTTATGAAGTTGGCATAATAAGCACACCCAATTATAAGCCAAAGTTTGCTTTATTATATATAAATGCAATCTCAATTTATGCTTTACTCAAAATTAATGAGAAGATAATCATCATAAATGTTTACCCCCTTGGTATACAATTCACTGGTCTAATTCTCTGACACTTCACTTTTTGTCTCAGTTTGCTATATTTAAGTATCTGTGGTCTACGAAGGTTTCTAGGTAACAGACAAAACCTAAAAGTTAATTTTAAGTTAGGCATATTTTGTGATTCCGATCTGAACTAGTAATTTCAAGTCTATTTTCTTTGTTTACATTGCTTTATTAATGAAGACTATTTTTCTGACTTATTTGGCATAGGGTCATTTCATCATTAATTCACAGAGAATAGTTTTCCAAAATTTCCTTAGAAAGAGACATAGAGTTTCCTTTCTTTAAAAAGCAGAGCAAAATGCGGCCTCTAATGCGTTTTCCTTTCTTTAAATTGTGTAAAGGAGGACATATGAGCCCCTTGGTGTGTGCCTGTTGCCAAAGTCTATGTTAGCATATCTGGCTTGGTGGGTAGAAGTTTGGAGCTTATATTTTTAAGTTCTTGATTTTTAATATTAATGTCTTCACCATTTTCTTCTTGATAAAAGCACATTATTTTATTCAGGAAAGAAAAGGATAGTATATTCCTAGCAATGAGTCTTTTAAGGCACTGTACTCTGCTTAAATATAACTATGTAATACTTGCAGAACTGGAAACTACACAGGGTCAGGCTGATGTCTTTCAGTTCAGTTCACTTCAATTCAGTCGCTCAGTCGTGTCCGACTCTTTGCAACGCCATGAATCGCAGCACGCCAGGCCTCCCTGTCCATCACCAACTCCCAGAGTTCACTCAAACTCATATCCATGAAGTCGGTGATGCCATGCAGCCATCTCAACCTCTGTCATCCCCTCTCCTCCTGCCCCCAATCCTTCCCAGCTGATGTCTTTAGGGAACATATATTCCATAAGATGGCAGAGAGTATCAATTGCAATTATTTGTTAGAAAATGTTGGTGCCACTAATTAATTTTTGCAGTGTAAGATCCTGAATTACCTTTCACATCTCACAATAAAATGAGCAATCTTTATTCCAAGAGAAAATATGTCTGAGTACTTCACATTTTGTTTTGGTAGTTGATGAACATAATCATGGATTATTTAGATGACAAAAGCAACTTAATATGCTTGTGCAACATTATTGGAAGTACTCTTATTCTGTAGTACACCATTGATATTTACTTGTAATCCAAGTTTTGTAAAAGAAAAATTCTTTTCTGACTTCAGAGTTTAATATCTATAGCAATGCTGGTATATTTAAAATTAATACAATAACTGCAATGAACCAAATCCATTATAGTTGCTATTTTCATTATAGTGATTGGATCTCATTGTGTGATTCAAAATTATATTGTTTGTGTTATAGTAACCGTATTAAAGTCTTTTGAATGTACAAGTAGAAAATGAATAGCAAAAAGTAAATTTTTTAAAAAGTCCATTAAATATTTGAATATAGTATTTTTCAAAGTAGTTTAGTAAATAATGCATTCGTATTTAGCTATTTGTGTTTCCACAAAGGTATATTAACTATCCATCTATCATTAATGATTGTCTAATAATCATTTCTAGAAAATCTGATTTACCATTTAAAATATTTTTCTCAGTCTGTGTACCTGGATATGCTTTAAATTTTATAGCTATCTACATTTGCTGATTATATACCATATATGTGGTGGGCTATCCCAGAAAAAAGTTTCCAGAGGTAATGAACAATCATTCAATGAACCAATTTTTATTTAGAAAATTTCTCAGTCAATGTACTTTGAACTGTGGATAAAAGTGAAATCAAGCAGTGCTAAATTTCTAAGTCTGAAGGTCAAGCAATTTCTTAGCCTTGTGTCGATGGATATTTAAGGATAGCTCCATGTCCAAAAAATTTTCATCAAAAAATATAAATAAATTCACAAGGATATTTGATGAAAGAGTTTGGCATAAGAAGTGGAGATCTTAAGTAAATCTGCAGTGGAAGATAGAAAAATAAATATTGAAAAATACAATATTGTTGAAACTAACAACACTGATAGCTTTGGGATCAAATTACTCATCTGTTCCTCCAGATTCTGTTCTGGGCATATAAGACCAAAGAAAAAATAATTCAAGAAACTTTATCTACAAATGTGTGTAGATAGCCAAATAAGATATCCTGAACCTCAACAGATTGCCTGCTCCTCAGATCGCCTCATATTTTTTTATTACTCAGCTTTCTTTTAATAGAAATGATATAGTTTATAGTTGTGTAAAAACTTCATGGCTTCATTATTGTAAAATGGATTCAAGGTCTTAGGTAAAAGTGAAACATTCACACAAAGATTCATATTAATGAAGACTACACAGAAAACCTTGAGAATTTGTGTTTATATGATATTTAGCAAATTTTTATGCTTTACAGAAGAGTCAATTTATATGATCATTGTAAGATCAAAATATAAATTAAAAGTTTCAAAAATAAAATGAGTTCTCAGGCATGTCTATAAGTGGTATGTATATTTTCTCTTTTTGAAGAATATATTCTTGAGGTAGGAAAAGTTTTCAAAGGAAAAAGATGGCATCAGTTCAAAATATTCATGAATAACTGTTCTTAAGAGTTTTAAAACATCTAAATTATCTAGCAAAAAAAAGTTCTTATAGTCTTTAAAAGGGCAAGCAGAATAATTGTTAATGAAATATTTACTACTGCTAACTTATACATCAGAGTTACAGATCAGAGTTAAAATGTGATAACACATTTTCCTGACTATGTGATATAACTTGATGTTACCACATATTTACTCATATTATAGACCTTTAAAGGGGAATCAGTCTGTCTTATGAAAATAATTATGGATTAGGAATCTAAAATAACTGTTTTCTCATTCTGATTCTGTTACGTGTTCCTAGACACTTTACCTGGCTTTTTTCACTTGTCAAATAAATGAATGAA
The DNA here is from genome assembly GCA_006410675.1 of Oreotragus oreotragus. Classification (NCBI taxonomy): domain Eukaryota; kingdom Metazoa; phylum Chordata; class Mammalia; order Artiodactyla; family Bovidae; genus Oreotragus; species Oreotragus oreotragus. The sequence goes on from SJYX01002473.1 coordinate 411,996, forward strand.
TGATTCACACTCCTTCTCATCATTTAGATGAATATAATACACAGCAAAGGGAAAGTAAGCATCTTCTGTTATACCAATGATTTGTCTTTATCATGAATTGAAGAAATAATTGGGTCTGTAGCTAACCACCAGTAAAACAAACAGCTCAACATATGTTTCTCTCACCTAGCAGATAATTCAAAATTTAGGTGACTTTTTTAATACTCCATTGATTAGGTTGAGTTTTTGTTGTTTTCTGGAAGTATGTCTCAGTGCTAACTCTCTCAGAGGGCATATTGATGGATTATGCTGTTCTGCTGATAGATTATTGATGGCTTGTGTTTTCCCCTTCTCATTGAAGCTATCTTCTAGTTAATACCACTGAAAATCTTACACACCCAAGCAACATCTATTCTGTTTTATGACTGTGCATGAAAAGGGAACTTAAAAAAAACAAAACAAAAAACTGCTTAATTATGACTTTTAGAATTTTGATCCTGTAAAGGCCCAGGAATTTGCATTTTAAAAACAAACACCTCCCCACCACGTGATTATGATGTATCCTTCCTCTCTTTTGGGTTGCTTACATTTCCTCATGAATGCTGAGATAAGCTTGTCAATTTCAAAGAGAAAAAAAGCAGCTAGGATTTTGACTGGGATTGTTTAATTAGAGCAATTTGAGGATTATTGCCATCTTAGAAAATGTTGTCTTCTCATCCATGAGCACAAAGATGTTCCCTTTAGGTTACTTTCTTTCAGTGATGTTTCATCGTTTTCAGGATACATACTTTGTACTACTTTTGTTAAATTTATTCCAAATATTTTATTTTTGAAGTTGAATTGTTATTAAATTCATTTTCTGCCTAATCATTGCTCGTATATAGAAACACAATTTATTTTTATAACTTGATCTTGAAACCTACAACCATGCTATATTCATTTATTAGCTCTAAAAGTTTTTATATGAGGTCATGTCATCAATGACTAAAGATAATTTTACGTCTTCCTTTCTGATCTGAATGCCTTTTGTTTCTTTGTCTTGTCAAATTGAACTGGCTGAAACCATCACTGCAATATTAAATAGAAATGCTCATGGAATGTTTTTAAAAGAAACAGCCACATAGAATTACGCATTAGCTCTAAAAGCATTTCTGAGGGCATTGTCTCCTGTGCCACTCATCCATTTTAGAACAGTCCGTGTAAAACTTTATTTTAAAGTTGTGAGTAGCTGTCTTTAAGAATAGATGTATCTGTGCCACTGAGAAAGAAGGTAGCCCATTGTGTGTTTTCTTTATCTAGTCTATCAGGAAGTTCAAGTTCGTGGCCAAAGACATGATAATTCTAATCAGTTTCTTGAACTACATTGTTCTAAAATCATTACCTATAATAACTGACATTTTTACTTTTCCTCCTTTTTGAGACTCTGCTTCTTTATACCTGTTTTATTACAATTGTGTTATATAACTTTGTTCCAAAAGACTTTCTCAAATTGTATATGCTGCTAAATCATAAGAGCTTTCATTTTGCATCTAACCTTTCAACCTTTAGAATTCAACCCCATTACATTCTCTTCTTGAAATGTTTTTTCCTCTGCACTCCTGTGATTGTACACTCCTTTAGGTTTCTATCCGTCTTTCTGATCACTTCTGTCTTCTTTGGGAGCGTTCTCTTTGCCCCTTGATAATTTCCAGACTCCCATACTAGGCTGTCTTTCCTTTGCATGTTCTATCTTGATGGTTCTTTCTATGCCGTGACTTTCAGTAGCATCTGTGTATTGATGGCTTCCAAATCTGTGTTTCCAACTCAGGTCTCTCTCTTATTTATCTGTCAGACCTGTTCAGTCCTCTTCTGGCCATCTTCTTATCTGTCCTGGGGATGTACCAAGTCAGCATGTATAGCTGAATTCATCATACCTCTCACAGAACAGGTGACCACATTTAGTAACCCACTCTCCATTTTGTACTCTCGGTATGTGGCGGCAGCATCCTCACACCTACCCCAACCAGGAACCTGAGCATCACCCTTTACTAGTGCTTCCCCTGAGCACAATTCCCTCCCTCCAGTCACCATGTCTTATTGACCCCAAAACAATTATCTCTGAAGTATTCCATTTCTCCCTAACTCTGTATCTACTTCCATGATCTACACTACTATCTCTTATGGAGATTAGTTTAGTAGATTAGTTTAATAGGAAAATCTTATCTTTTAAAAATAATAGCCTTTAAATCTGAGCTTATTATGCTAATAGCATAAAAAATGAGTAGTCAAATTCTTTGAAGTTGTTTATTTGTGAATTGTATACCCTTAAAGGATGAATTTTATGGTATGTGAATATACTTTAAAAATGGTCAGAAGGCTTCTGAAAAAAAAAGAGAGAGATCTGTGTTTCTTCAGTAAATATGATGAGTATAGTGGTGATAAAATGCAGGTGATACTTCGTTTAGGGTTAAGTTTGTTGAGCATGTCTTGTTTTCTATTCTAATACTCCTTAAAAGCTACTTTTCAATAAAATCTTCATCTCTCTCTTTTTTAACTTATTGTATACATTTTTAATATCACCAGAGTACTGAAGATGAATGAAATACAGGTTTATTCTCAAGAAAAGGTGATAATTTTCTTTTTCCTTTTTTTTTTTT
>SJYX01002473.1:449258-480054 GCA_006410675.1 Oreotragus oreotragus
TGGGATTGCTGGGTCATAAGGCAGTTCTATTTGCAATTTCTTAAGGAATCTCCACACTGTTCTCCATAGTGGCTGTACTAGTTTGCATTCCCACCAACAGTGTAAGAGGGTTCCCTTTTCTCCACACCCTCTCCAGCATTTATTGCTTGCAGACTTTTGGATTGCAGCCATTCTGACTGGTGTGAAGTGGTATCTCATTGTGGTCTTGATTTGCATTTCTCTGATAATGAGTGACGTTGAGCATCTTTTCATGTGTTTGTTAGCCATCCGTATGGATTAAAGATCTAAAAGTAAGACCAGAAACTATAAAACTCCTAGAGGAGAACATAGGCAAAACACTCTCCGACATAAATCACAGCAGGATCCTCTATGATCCGACTCCCAGAATACTGGAAATAAAAGCAAATATAAACAAATGGGATCTAATTAAAATTAAAAGCTTCTGCACAACAAAGGAAACTATAAGCAAGGTGAAAAGACAGCCCTCTGAATGGGAGAAAATAATAGCAAATGAAGCAACTGACAAACAACTAATCTCAAAAATATACAAGCAACTTATACAGCTCAATTCCAGAAAAATAAACGACCCAATCAAAAAATGGGCCAAAGAACTAAATAAACATTTCTCTAAATTTACATTTTTATGTTTAAAATTTAGAGTTTCCACTTAATGGTAATTAATGACATCATTGGTTTCAACATTTAAAATCAAAATCATATTATAAATATTCAGTGCAACATAAAACACAAACATATCAGCTTTTTATATGCTTCTAATTGAATACTATAAGAAATGTTAAGGTGAAAAAATACTTTGTATTTGCATTTGTATGTGCAATTCATTATTCACCATCCAAACGTGATTTTGAAAGAAGTGGCAGGTTACGTTTATTAAAGCAAAAGAACTTATACTGCATAAATAGCCATGAAAGCAGATCAGCCTATAAGTACTCTGCAGGAGAAGCATGTTTGAGACTTTTACAACTTGCTGAAATTCTATTCACATTTATTATTTCATTGTGGTGAATAGATACTTATTCTCTAAGTTATTTTCTAGCCTTTGGCTTCTCAAAATCAATAGAAAATGGGAGTGTATTAGTTTCATAAAGTAGCTAACCACAGTGGAAGTCATAATATCCTTAAATTAATTCTTGTTGTCAGTTTTCAGCACAAACCTGAGAAGATAACAGTCTAATATTTCATGTGAGCACTTTTGGCACAAATGTGCCCAGGTTACAGTGTAGATTCTTAGACATTACTTTGAAACCTGAGCTTTAGCAGTGAACAAAAGAAATAAAGTTCTTGCCCCATGTAGCTTCAAGTGGAAGGGTATATAATAAAAAGAAGAGAAAATACTCAGAATAGGTTAAGAGGTAAACTCAAGGTCATGAACTATTAAATGATAGAAATAGGATAGAAATCTGTGTCTGACTTTGAACCTAAATGTATGTTTCACTTCTTCAATTTTACCAGATTTTTATCAGATTTTATTGCCTTGAATAAATCACTAATATTGTTGAAGTACAAGTACCTAAGAATCAAGTATAAAACTTTTCCTATGAGAGACCATGACCTAAGCTTAAGAGAATCTGAGAAGTAGAACTCCCTCATTACCCCAGTATGAAGAATTAGGCCTATTTTAAATATAATTTGCTTTTCTTTGAACCTTGTTGAACAGTAACTCTTAAAAATACCTTATTTTTGGCAAACAAAATGTGGAAAAACCTAAAAAATCATTTTGTTGATTAGTCCAACTAAAGGAAATTTATAAAATACTGATACTTAGAACCATAGATTTATTTTTGACACTCTCACTGTATATTTTAATTTGTTTGTTCATTGGGGCCAAAGATGCAGTACTTCATGCCTCACATTTATGTTAGCTATCCTAAACATTAAAGCATACTTTAGCTCAGGAAAATTTAGCTTCTTTTTAAAAATACTACTTCATGGTTTAATCATGTTAGTCTTTGTCTTTCATATTGCTCATAATAGAAGGAAAACTTTAAAAACCACATACTAGACTAAAAAATGCTGACAGCCTTAAAAGACTAGTGCTGTGTGTACCAAGACATAATTCCAGAACAGAAATCCACAGTCTTTGTAGAACTGACTGACTTGAAATCTGAGAAGAAAAGATACTTCCCTCTAAATGGTTCCAAGGAAGATTAGTATATATGACCCAGGGCATTTTGTCAAAATATTACTGTCATTATAATCATTGAAGCAGACTACAATCTTTCTGTTCTTCATGAGTTCTGAGTGACATGTAAAAAGCAAGCTTATACTTGGGTAATGAGGACTGGAACATTGTATTCATGTACAAACACAAGCTAAGCAAATATACTAAATTAAATCGTGTATGTGCACATCTTTACATGAAAATTTTCTGTAGGATGAACAAAGGGATAATCTCGGACATTTCAAGACATTAGATGTATTAGCACTGCATTTATTCAAAGGGAAATTGCCAGTATTTACTTAATGAGGCAACAAAAGTATATTTTAATGACAAATAAAGAATTACCTATTATCAAAAGTATTTTGTTTTCCACATGAAATGCCTAAATTCGATTTAAAGTATGCAAGTTAAGTCTTAACCTAGATTCCATGCTATACTTACAAAGTAATTTACACATTAAAGCTTCTAAGAGTTTTGCTTCATATCCCCTCTATTACTTTGTTTTTCTAAATTTATTAAATAAGGCTATCAATCATGGTCCTTGACAAGAAGTGTGGTTATTTTATGCACATACACAAACATACTGTTCTTTGTTCTGTGTGGTGGTCAGTCAGGTATGGCCACAAGAGGGGACACAGGAGGGACTCAGGAAAACAAAGTTTGTAACAAACCTTGTCCCATGAAAAAGGAGGCAGGTATACTATACCACGCAGAGCAACAGGGTAGGTCAGGAGGCAGAAGGGGCAGGAGTGAGAGAAAAATCAAGGCCGGAACCTTTATTGGGGCAAGAAAGATAAGAAAGGGCAGAATAAAGTTTAAGATTGGCCAATCTGAATAATTTCTACAAGCTGGGCTTTGGGTTATAGGGGTGGTCTCTAGTTGCCTGGTACAGGCCATGGGATGGTTCAGGGCAAAGAGCCTCTTGATAAAGGTGAAGAGAATGAAAAAGCTGTCTTAAAGCTCAACATTCAAAAAACTAAGATCATGGAATCTGGTCCCATCACTTCATGGCAAATAGATGGGTAAACAATGGAAACAATGACAGACTATTTTCTTGGGCTCCTAAATCACTGCAGATGGTGACTGCAGACATCAAATTAAAAGACGCTTATTCCTTGGAAGAAAAACGATGACAAACCTAGGCAGCATATTAAAAAGCAGAGACATTCCTTTGTTGACAAAGGTCTGTCTAGTCAAAGCTATGGTTTTTTCCAGTGGTCATGTCTGGATGTGAGAGCTGGACCATAAAGAAGGCTCAGTGCCAAAGAATCGATGCTTCTGAACTGTGGTGCTGGAGAGTCCCTTAGACAGCAAGATCAAACCAGTCAATCCTAAAGAAAATCAACCCTAAATATTCATTGGAAGGACTGATGCTGAAGCTGAAACACCAATACTTTGGCCACCTGATGTGAAGAGCTGACTCATTGGAAAAGACCCTGATGCTGAGAAAGATTGAAGGCAGGAAGAGAAGGGGACGACAGAGGATGAGGTGCTTGGATGGCATCACCAACTCGATGGACATGAGCTTGAACAAGCTCCGGGAGATGATCAAGGACAGAAAATCCTAGCATGCTGCAGTCCGTGGGGTCACAAAGAGTGGGACACTACTGACTGACTCAGCAAGAACTGTCTGGCTCTGGATTGGGCTAATTTGCATATCAAAGGCACGCCCCAGGCTGAGCCCCTTATTATCTCTAGAATTGGCTCATACCAGAAACTGACATCACTCCCCAGCCAGGAAGGTTTTTAAATTGCCAAAACATAACATAATCAAGCTTACTCCTTGGAAGGAAAGTTATGACCAACCTAGATAGCATATCAAAAAGTAGAGACATCACTTTGTCAACAAAGGTCCGTCTAGTCAAGGCTATGGTTTTTCCAGTGGTCATGTATGGATGTGAGAGTTGGACTATAAAGAAAGCTGAGCATCAAAGAATTGATGCTTTTGAACTGTGGTGTTGTAGAAGACTCTTGAGAGTCCCTTGGACTGCAAAGAGATCCAACCAGTCCATACTAAAGGAGATCAGTGGGTGTTCATTGGAAGGACTGATGTTGAAGCTGAAATTCCAATACATTGGCCACCTGATGGGAAGAGCTGACTCATTTGAAAAGACCCTGATGCTGGGAGGGATTGAGGGCAGGAGGAGAAGGGGATGACAGAGGATAAGATGGTTGGATGACATCACTGACTCAATGGACAATGGTTTGGGTGGACTCCGGGAGTTAGTGATGGACAGGAAGGCCTGGCGTGCTGCAGTTCGTGGGGTTACAAGGAGTCAGACACAACTGAGCGACTGAACTGAACTGAACATAATCAATACACATATGCACATTCTCTTTAAACCTTAATTGTTTAATACCCACTAAAACTGAACTAAGAAATACAAACAATTTTCACCTGGAGCTTTGCTGTTTAGATATTTTAAAATATCTGTAATCAGTGGCCTTTTGGCACATTCTATTGATGAACAAGCTCTTTTGTTTTGTTTTTTTTTGATCCCTAAGCCCAGAACCCTAGGGCTTCCCTGGTGGCTTAGCGGTAAAGGAATCCACCTGTAATGCAGGAGACCTGGGTTCAATTCCTGGGTTGGGAAGATCCCCTGGAGGTAACCCACTTTATTATTGCCTGGAGAATCCCATGGACAGAGGAGCCTGGCAGGCTACAGTATAGTCCGTAGGGTCGCAAAGAATCGGACACGACTGAAGCAACTGAACAGGCTCGCCCCAGAACCCTAATTTTGTTGCAGGCAAGCAAACCTGATAACACAATGTGCTCCTCATCTTCACTGACATTTCCACATCCAATGGCCCAGTCTCCTGAGCCCTGCTCTCTGTGAAAAAGGCTAACTTTTCTGAGAAGAAGCCTTTACTACAGCAACAAGGCAAAGCTCACAAGGAGAATAATGTAATATAAGTTGCTGTTGTTAAGTCATAAAAACGTGTATATATATATATAATGCCACAGATTCCAAGAACCTGGAACATGGAAGTTATTTCTGGTTCTCTACAAATCTTTTTACCTGACTCCCACACATACTCAGAAAGATAAAAGGGCAAGAAACAACTTCTTTTTCTCCATTATTGTCAGACAAGTATAAGGAAAATGTAGACAATTTCCAACAAGGCATCCTTGTTTCCAAATATAAAAGTATAATGTATAGGTAATATATATTTGGGGCTTCCCTGGTGGCTCAGAAGTAAAGAATCCGCCTGCAATGTGGGAGACCTGGGTTTGATTCCTGGACTGGGAAGATCCCTTAGAGGAGGCCATGGCAACCCACTACAGTATTCTTGTTTGCAGAATCCCCATGAACAGAGGAGCCTGGTGCGCTGTAGTCCATGAGATCACAAAGGGTTGGACATGACTGAGCAACTAAGCACAATATGGCCTCTTGAAAATAATACTAGAATGAGTTTCTTTTTCTTTAATCCTTTGGGACTCCAGAAATTCTGGTAGATTCTTCTATTCTTCTACTAGAAAATCTGGTAGATTCTTCTTGAAACATTAATTTTAGACATAAGAATTTATAGCTAGTAATTAAATTTCATCAAGATATGTAGGTTTAAAGTATGCTCTCGGTCTCTGAAATGTTGCAATGTGATTATATAGATTTTTTTAACTTGAATTTGATTTGCAATCAAGTTTTCAAAAGAAAAAAATCAGAGTATCCACTATTTTTCAAAATAGGGCACTAATGTCTTTTGTACTTTAAAGTCTGAGGAATTAATATTCTTAATTTATAACCATTTATACATTCTGGCCTAGATAATTATAGTCCACGGGGTCAAAAATAGTTGGACCCAACTGAGCGACTTCTACTTGACTCTATACATTTTTATACATTTTGAAACTCAATATTTAGTGACTTTATATAGGTTAGTTATAGTCCAAGAATGTTTTCATATTATAGTTTAGCTTTCAGTGCTATTTTTAGCAGCATAATGTGAATTTTTATGTACTATAATCATTTCAATAGTGTAGCATATTCATCATTTGTTAAATACAAAACTTGACACACTGATTATAGAGCCTGATGATTAGCAAGAATAAATCAAGTTCTCACTTTTTCTCACAAAACTTTAACTCTTAGTGTTCCTTTGACATTAATAAGAATGGTGAAAAATGTAAATTTATCCTTGAAGTAATAAGTCAGTGAGTGTCTCTTCTGATAATTTATCATGGAGCTTTTCTTTTTCCTGTTATTGAGAAGTACTATGTAATCATGTGGTTAAAAAAAAAAAAAACTAACATGAAAATAAGCCAGAGGGAAGTCTACTTCTGCTTAAAAGATTTATATATAGAAATAATAAGATTAGCTGAAAAGTTAAGATGAAATAATAGAAAAGTTCTTTACCAACTGAGCTATGAGGGAAGCCCAATAGAAAAATTAAAGGAGATTTTATATATATGATGAGTTGATGGATTAGAATTATGAAATTTATTCTGAAAACTTGTGAAGTAAGACATGTTTTTGCTTAAAATATATATATCAAGGAAAATTGTGGGGGACCATAGGCAAAGCTGAATTAGAAAAGAACCATGAAAATTTGAAAGAGATTAATTTTAAAAACCACTTCAATGGAGGTATTATGGTCATAAAAATCCAGAGTTTGAAAGTACCTTAACAATGATCTTTAATCTCATTTGCTAAATTAGGAAAAAGAGGATCAATGAATAAAAGAAACATTTCTGGTAAACTATTAATCATGTGGTAAGACAGTTTTATTTAACAGATACACAAATGAATTCCTTTAATTCCCCTTTAGTAAAATTCCTCACAGCATAAAAATTTAATGTTCTAAATCAAACATTCGTGTTTTTAAACTCACGTATTTCTCCGTCTTGAAGGAATTCCAAAAGCTACTTTCTTAAGGGTCATTTGTGTCCTCCACACCTCTAAATGTGTAGCTTTTCTTAAATGTTCCTGGTAATTTGTATCATTTGACCACCACAACTGTCGTGAACCTCATTCTTCTCTTCTGTGGAATTTGACTCTATACTATTTTTCTTATTTCTGAGAATGCATTTCTATTCATCTCAGTCACTCTTCTTTTCCTAATCTTTAAATATAAGTAATCCTTGGACTATCTTTTCAATCTTTTTCATTTCTCTCTACCCACTTAGCCTGCCTTCCTTCTTGCGTATCTCAGTTGTTCAGTCATGTCTGACTCTTGGCAACCTCATGGACTGCAGCCCACCAGTCCATGGAATTTTCCAGCCAAGGATACTGGAGTGGGTTTCCATTTCCTCCTCCAAGAAGGATGGACAGTTGACTCGACTGAACGACTTCACTTTCACTTTCAAGAATGGAAAGACCATTTCCATCCTTTTTAGGCCATCCTAGTTTCATCTGTCCTCTCCTGTTCAGCAAACAGTTGTCGGTTCTCTCTGTTTATCCCTGACTGTTCCCTTGAGCACTTGGCCTGAGTGTACATCCTGCTCCTACTGAACCTCAGTTCTGTTCAGTTCAGTTCATTCGCTCTTTCTTAGTTTTTCTGCATTGACTGAATTCCGTTCAGTCACTCACTAGTGTCTGACTCTTTGCAACCTCATGGACTGCAGCACGCCAGGCCTCCCTGTCCATCACCAACTCCCAGAGTCCACTCAAACTCATGTCCATTAGGTCAGTGATGCCATCCAACCAGCTCATCTTCTGTCATCCCCTTCTCCTCCTACCTTCAATCTTTCCCAGCATCAGGGTCTTTTCAAATGAGTCAGCTCTTCCCATCAGGTGGACAGAGTATGGGAGTTTCAACTTCAACATCAGTCCTTCCAATGAACATTCAGGACTGATTTCCTTTAGGATGGACTGGTTTGATCTCCTTGCAGTCCAAGGGACTCTGAAGAGTCTTCTCCAACACCACAGTTTAAAAGCATCAATTCTTCAGCGCTCAGCTTTCTTTATAGTCCAACTTTCACATCTATACATGACCACTGGAAAAACCATAGCCTTGACTAGATGGACCTTTGTTGGCAAAGTAATGCCTCTGCTTTTTAATATGCTGTCTAGGTTGGTCATAGTTTTTCTTCCAAGGAATAAGCATCTTTTAATTTCATGGCTGCAGTCACCATCTGCAGTGATTTTGGAGCCCAGAAAAATAAAGTCAGCCACTGTTGTCACTGTTTCCCCATCTATTTGCCATAAAGTGATGGGACCAGAAGCCATGATCTTTGTTTTCTGAATTTTGAGCTTTAAGCCAACTTTTCACTCTCCTCTTTCACTTTCATCAACAGGCTTTTTAGTTCTCCCACTGAACCTCTCCATCAGGAATTTCCACTAGTCCAGTGTTGATTGTTTCCTAAATCAGTACCACTTGGCAAACACTATACTCTCTAAGGGCCTCCATTTTCTCTTCTTTAAGAGAATTGAAAGTGAAAATGTTGGTCTCTCAGTTATGCCTGAGTCTTTGCAACCCCATGGACTGTACCTCTGTCTATGGAATTTCCCAGGCAAGAATACTGGAATAGGTTGCCATTGCTTTCTCCAGGGGATCTTCCTGACCCAGGGACCAAACCAGGATCTCCTGCATTACTGACAGATTCTTTACCTCCTGAGCCACCACAGAAGTCTTCTTTAAGAGAATTACATGAGTTAATTCATAGAAAGCACTTGGACAAGCATTTGGAATATAATAAATGCTTATCAATTTGAGCTATGATTATATCTTATTCTTAGGTCCAGATACTAAGCCGTATAGATGGTTCCTTCTAGATAACTTTTACGTTAGCTTTGTTTTCTAGTAGTAGCAATGGAATAGCCTAAGTTCCTATTTCCTTTCCCAGAACTATTGCTGCTGCTGCTGCTAAGTCACTTCAGTTGTGTCCAACTCCGTGCGATCCCAGAGACAGCAGCCCACNAAGCCGTATAGATGGTTCCTTCTAGATAACTTTTACGTTAGCTTTGTTTTCTAGTAGTAGCAATGGAATAGCCTAAGTTCCTATTTCCTTTCCCAGAACTATTGCTGCTGCTGCTGCTAAGTCACTTCAGTTGTGTCCAACTCCGTGCGATCCCAGAGACAGCAGCCCACCAGGCTCCCCCATCCCTGGGATTCTCCAGGCAAGAACACTGGGGTGGGTTGCCAGTTCCTTCTCCAATGTGTGAAAGTGAGAAGTGAAAGTGAAGTCACTCAGTCGTGTCCGACTCCTACGGACCCCATGGACTGTAGCCCACCAGGCTCTTCCGTCCATGGGATTTGCCAGGCTATAAACTCCTAATTTATTTTTTCATAGGCATTCTCTCCTGACTTTGCTATTCAAGACATATTAAATTGTGCTGCTGTTATAAACAACCCTGAATTCTTAGTTGCATAATCAACAAAAATTATAGTCACTCGGGTTTGGTCCGATAAAGGCCCTGTCTTTCACAGTCCCAGCAGCAGAGGGAAAGGGAAGTTGGAGTTGAACACCACCAATCAAATGCTTCTGCCCAAAAGTGATAAGACTCATTTCCACTCATTCCAAATGAGCAAGGATCTGCTCTTTAATCAGCAAGGCACTGCTTCCTATCCTGAGACCCAAGACTTAGGAACATTAAACACAGTTTCATTACTAATGATATAGTCAAGGAAGATGTTTTGACTAAAAAACAATCTTTTGATTAGCTAAATATTCCTCCCTAAGTCTAGACATCAACTTTGTAGCATAGACAAATACACACTCTCAAGTACACTTAGATAATATAATAAGACATTATAGCACATTGATAGAATGTATTTATATACAGTACCTGAATTACTGTTAAAAATACCAAATGTTCAAATTCTGGTCATCTCCAGGATTCAAAGAATTAGCACGAAGAACTCAGATTTTTTATACTCTTCAGAGAGAGATCTTTTCTTGATCATCTAACTTAATTAAGGTTTAATGACATTAGAACTGGTCATTGGACTCTTAATTCTAAACGTTCTCATGAAGCCATATTTGCATTTTACATGCTGATATATTTACCAGTACATTAATTATGAGCCTATGTCATACCATTCTTGTATCCCTGCATTTGTGTGAATATATATGCAATAAACATTTGAATAAATGGTTACTATTTCATTAGCCTAAAATTGTAGATGGTCATTTGAGTAAATGAAATATTATCTATTAAATTGTAATTGGGATCATAATCATTTTGAATTCCACATTTTAGGAAGGAAATATATTTAATACAGAAAAAATATTTGATGAGGTGAAGAAGAGCAGGGTTTTAGCAGGGTTTGTTATCTTCCTTTCCCCCTCCCCACAAGGTATATGCCAGAATCAAAAAATGGCACTCCAAAGCCAGATATCCACTCAGTGACTCAACAGGTGCAGTCGAGTCTGAGTTATAGTGATGGGTATTCAGTTAGCTCTTCGCACATGCCTCCAAGAATACAAGAATGGGAAGGAAGAGAATTAAGGCTTTCAAGGTGGCATAATGTTTGGGATTTTGGCTCATCTCTGTGGGTTTTTTTTTTTTCTACTCTATCATTATTCCTGTTTTCTTCTAACTTTTACGTCCTCCATCTTCTCTAGCACCACTTACTAGCCTAAGATGTTATAAATAGTCCCATTCAAGTGTCTTTTCTGCCCCTGCACTGCAGTTCTCACGCTCCATTCTGGGAGCTGGTAGGCCCTCTCTACTTCATTCATAACAATTCTGAGTCGCTCCAGTCTTTAATTCCTTGGGCAGGTTCTCTCCTGATCACCTTCCCATGATGAAATATTTTGTCATGACTGTGTATTTTATTTTCAATGTTACTCTTATGTTTGTACTCTCACAAACTCAAGAGTTTATCTTTGTCCTGTGTTTGCTGGTTATCTTAACAGCCAAACTACTTAGTTGTATTCATTTAAACCTGTTAATGAATATTTTTGGCCTTTAAACATTTTGTTTAATCAGTAACTGCTATAATCCTTTAAATATGCTAATTAAGTCTTTGGAGACTATTTATAAGTATTTCACCACCTTTCATTACCTTTCTCCTAATTACAGGTGATACAAGATTTGCCCTTTAAAAAGTCTTTCAGGATACAACTTTAAACAACTACAGTTATGTCATAAAATAAATTGCTTGTACTGACAATTTTTCATATTTCAACACTGCTACATATATAAACTTTTTCATTATTTTCCATTGCAAAAATCAGAAACATGCATAAAACCATATTCAGAATGTGGAAACACTGTTTCTTTCTGTAATTGAGCATCCTGTATCAGTGCCCAATATTAGTGTGTAGTAATCTCATGGAATTAGCTTGAAAGCCATGCTATACCTTTAGCCTATGGAATGAACTATGCAAATTGAATTGTTTTAGTCCTTCATTGCTTTTTTCATTTGTCTGATTGTTTTAATTGTTTTTCTGGTTACCGATAACATTTATGTTCATTTTGGAAAACACAAAATACAAGAAAAAGAACATTTTTCAAAAAGCATAATACCAACCAGAGAAAACTAAAACCACTTTACACTGTTCACAGTACATCCTTTAGATTTCTTTCTATATACACTTGTACTTCTTTTCCCACGAACATAAACATCTGAAACATATTTTTCTTTACATTCCCTTTATTCCTCTAGTGCAGGTAGCTAGTGAGTCATCTATGAATCTAGGTTTCCTGAACTACCCAGTCTAGCAAAAGATGTTTATTTCTATTTATATGAATTTCTTTTCTTTTCTGTTTGTGACACTGTGTCACTCTGGGATTTGAATTTGCTTGTGTGCCTTAGTGGTAGAGTAAATCCATATTTGATATGTGTGCCAGCCAAAGCTAAACTGTAGGTATCTGCTTTCTCACCCTTTCTCCCATATCAATAACATATTTTATGTTAATAAATATTTATTTACAACAGTATTTTCAAAGGCATATTTTATTTTATAGATGAACATGACTTATTTAAACATCCTCTACCATTGGACATTTCTGGGGGTTTTACCTTTGTGTGTGTATGTGTTTTACTATTACAATCAATTCTGCAATAAATATTATTCTTGCTAAATCTATGATCATTGCTGTTTTTCCCTTAGGGTAAATCCTGAAATTTATATTGATATGTTAAAGGATAGGCATGTTTTTAAAATGCTTTTGATACATTTTGTCATGGTGCCTTTCAGAGATACATCACTGATACTCCCACCAGCAACATTGGTAATTTACCTTGTTACCAGACCCTTACAGATGTTCTCTTTAAAGTAATAATATAATGATAGGGTCTGTGTTTTCTTAACCACTAAGTATTCCAAATGATCACCCATGTTTACAGATTCTTTACTACAAAATATTCTATAAGAGTCACAAGACTTTTAATATGTTGGTTGATAGCTTGTTTGCTTGCAGTATTGTTTGCGTATAGTTTAAGGTGATGGCCAAGTGAGGAAAGTAAAAGAAAGCAGTAGTGATACCCTACGTAAACTCATCTGATGATCTCTGTTTTAAGGAGATGAGAAGTAGATCCATCTTACAAAATTTTCAATAAGCCTTCTTGTAGATAATGCATTATCAAAGGTGTTAGATTGAAGAGAAGTACATTTCTTTAAAACCAAATAGTAAAACATTAATTTATAACTTATTTATCTTTTCATTTAGTATTTTATTATATCCTGATTGGTTTTGGCTGAGTTCGTTATACTCTAATGTCCAACCATGAGAATTAAAATGCAAAAGTCACAAGGTATATTTTGAGAGTGTATCTTTAACTTCCTTGGTAGGTAGCAGTAGGTGGTTCTTTTAGAAAAGTATGCTTGGGCTAAAAGTTCCTACAAAACAAGAGTACTAGTTATTGTGACTGTGGAACATATATTACTTTGAAAGCCTTAGTCTTGACTGAACTTTGACTTTTCTAGACTATGCCATGCCTTTTCTGATGATAGCATACCATAAAATCATGTTGTATTTCTATGTTCATTTGCCCAGAATCCATGAAACAAGATATACCCTGGGAGCAAAGTGTTTCATCATTAAAGGGGACCTTATAGATATTTCAGTTCAACATGTTTAATTGATGCTTAAAGGATGATGGTGGTGGTAGTGGTGGTGGAGATAATAAGGAGGAAGAGAATAATTTTTGGATCTCTTATGTGTCTCCTACTCTGCTTAGTGCTTTACTTAAGTTTTCTCATTTAGTAAATGAGGAAGTTAAGTTCCAGAAAGGGAAACAACTCTCCTAAGATTAGTCAATAAAGCCAAAATTCACATTCAGATTTCCTGACTCTCAGTGTAGTCCATCCTGAATATAGCCACATAACGCTGGCTATATGAAAACCATTTTAGACGTGTGAATCTCCGAAGTCTTAAAATTTGTAATCATAAAGATTATTTTTTGATGCTTTTAAGTATTTACATATATATGTTGAAGGGCTTTAGCCTTATTTTATGTATTGTCTTTATTCCCTAATTGCTGTCATTTCTATTTATTGAATTTTTATTTTAATCTTATGTCTATTCTTTAAAATAAGAAGCTACAGTGAAATATTCTCTTATAAATGAGGACCCTGAGGATCAAGTAGAAGCAATAAACTTTCTGAAGGAAGTCAGTTAAGTAGCAATAAAGCTGGGATTGAAGCCCCCATCTGTTACCTCCAAACTCTACTTTATTCTATAGTTGCTTATTGAAAAATAGCAAAATCAAACAAACTTGAAAATGATTAATTTGTGTCACTATAGAAGTGTATACACTGTCTCCTCTCTTGCTATCTCTTGGTCTGTTTATGCCTCATTTCTTCTTGAAACTAATATGAAACAGTACACTTTACTGTCTTTTTGAAAAATTCACACTGAGTCTTTTCCCTCTTAAATACTTGGAGAAAATGAACATAAGTTAATACCTAAACTAACGTGTTAGGTATTCCCTGGCAGTCCAGTGGTTAGGACTCCATGCCAGGGGTGCCCAGGTTTTATTCCTCNTGCAGAATCCCCATGAACAGAGGAGCCTGGTGCGCTGTAGTCCATGAGATCACAAAGGGTTGGACATGACTGAGCAACTAAGCACAATATGGCCTCTTGAAAATAATACTAGAATGAGTTTCTTTTTCTTTAATCCTTTGGGACTCCAGAAATTCTGGTAGATTCTTCTATTCTTCTACTAGAAAATCTGGTAGATTCTTCTTGAAACATTAATTTTAGACATAAGAATTTATAGCTAGTAATTAAATTTCATCAAGATATGTAGGTTTAAAGTATGCTCTCGGTCTCTGAAATGTTGCAATGTGATTATATAGATTTTTTTAACTTGAATTTGATTTGCAATCAAGTTTTCAAAAGAAAAAAATCAGAGTATCCACTATTTTTCAAAATAGGGCACTAATGTCTTTTGTACTTTAAAGTCTGAGGAATTAATATTCTTAATTTATAACCATTTATACATTCTGGCCTAGATAATTATAGTCCACGGGGTCAAAAATAGTTGGACCCAACTGAGCGACTTCTACTTGACTCTATACATTTTTATACATTTTGAAACTCAATATTTAGTGACTTTATATAGGTTAGTTATAGTCCAAGAATGTTTTCATATTATAGTTTAGCTTTCAGTGCTATTTTTAGCAGCATAATGTGAATTTTTATGTACTATAATCATTTCAATAGTGTAGCATATTCATCATTTGTTAAATACAAAACTTGACACACTGATTATAGAGACTGATGATTAGCAAGAATAAATCAAGTTCTCACTTTTTCTCACAAAACTTTAACTCTTAGTGTTCCTTTGACATTAATAAGAATGGTGAAAAATGTAAATTTATCCTTGAAGTAATAAGTCAGTGAGTGTCTCTTCTGATAATTTATCATGGAGCTTTTCTTTTTCCTGTTATTGAGAAGTACTATGTAATCATGTGGTTAAAAAAAAAAAAAACTAACATGAAAATAAGCCAGAGGGAAGTCTACTTCTGCTTAAAAGATTTATATATAGAAATAATAAGGTTAGCTGAAAAGTTAAGATGAAATAATAGAAAAGTTCTTTACCAACTGAGCTATGAGGGAAGCCCAATAGAAAAATTAAAGGAGATTTTATATATATGATGAGTTGATGGATTAGAATTATGAAATTTATTCTGAAAACTTGTGAAGTAAGACATGTTTTTGCTTAAAATATATATATCAAGGAAAATTGTGGGGGACCATAGGCAAAGCTGAATTAGAAAAGAACCATGAAAATTTGAAAGAGATTAATTTTAAAAACCACTTCAATGGAGGTATTATGGTCATAAAAATCCAGAGTTTGAAAGTACCTTAACAATGATCTTTAATCTCATTTGCTAAATTAGGAAAAAGAGGATCAATGAATAAAAGAAACATTTCTGGTAAACTATTAATCATGTGGTAAGACAGTTTTATTTAACAGATACACAAATGAATTCCTTTAATTCCCCTTTAGTAAAATTCCTCACAGCATAAAAATTTAATGTTCTAAATCAAACATTCGTGTTTTTAAACTCACGTATTTCTCCGTCTTGAAGGAATTCCAAAAGCTACTTTCTTAAGGGTCATTTGTGTCCTCCACACCTCTAAATGTGTAGCTTTTCTTAAATGTTCCTGGTAATTTGTATCATTTGACCACCACAACTGTCGTGAACCTCATTCTTCTCTTCTGTGGAATTTGACTCTATACTATTTTTCTTATTTCTGAGAATGCATTTCTATTCATCTCAGTCACTCTTCTTTTCCTAATCTTTAAATATAAGTAATCCTTGGACTATCTTTTCAATCTTTTTCATTTCTCCCTACCCACTTAGCCTGCCTTCCTTCTTGCGTATCTCAGTTGTTCAGTCATGTCTGACTCTTGGCAACCTCATGGACTGCAGCCCACCAGTCCATGGAATTTTCCAGCCAAGGATACTGGAGTGGGTTTCCATTTCCTCCTCCAAGAAGGATGGACAGTTGACTCGACTGAACGACTTCACTTTCACTTTCAAGAATGGAAAGACCATTTCCATCCTTTTTAGGCCATCCTAGTTTCATCTGTCCTCTCCTGTTCAGCAAACAGTTGTCGGTTCTCTCTGTTTATCCCTGACTGTTCCCTTGAGCACTTGGCCTGAGTGTACATCCTGCTCCTACTGAACCTCAGTTCTGTTCAGTTCAGTTCATTCGCTCTTTCTTAGTTTTTCTGCATTGACTGAATTCCGTTCAGTCACTCACTAGTGTCTGACTCTTTGCAACCTCATGGACTGCAGCACGCCAGGCCTCCCTGTCCATCACCAACTCCCAGAGTCCACTCAAACTCATGTCCATTAGGTCAGTGATGCCATCCAACCAGCTCATCTTCTGTCATCCCCTTCTCCTCCTACCTTCAATCTTTCCCAGCATCAGGGTCTTTTCAAATGAGTCAGCTCTTCCCATCAGGTGGACAGAGTATGGGAGTTTCAACTTCAACATCAGTCCTTCCAATGAACATTCAGGACTGATTTCCTTTAGGATGGACTGGTTTGATCTCCTTGCAGTCCAAGGGACTCTGAAGAGTCTTCTCCAACACCACAGTTTAAAAGCATCAATTCTTCAGCGCTCAGCTTTCTTTATAGTCCAACTTTCACATCTATACATGACCACTGGAAAAACCATAGCCTTGACTAGATGGACCTTTGTTGGCAAAGTAATGCCTCTGCTTTTTAATATGCTGTCTAGGTTGGTCATAGTTTTTCTTCCAAGGAATAAGCATCTTTTAATTTCATGGCTGCAGTCACCATCTGCAGTGATTTTGGAGCCCAGAAAAATAAAGTCAGCCACTGTTGTCACTGTTTCCCCATCTATTTGCCATAAAGTGATGGGACCAGAAGCCATGATCTTTGTTTTCTGAATTTTGAGCTTTAAGCCAACTTTTCACTCTCCTCTTTCACTTTCATCAACAGGCTTTTTAGTTCTCCCACTGAACCTCTCCATCAGGAATTTCCACTGGTCCAGTGTTGATTGTTTCCTAAATCAGTACCACTTGGCAAACACTATACTCTCTAAGGGCCTCCATTTTCTCTTCTTTAAGAGAATTGAAAGTGAAAATGTTGGTCTCTCAGTTATGCCTGAGTCTTTGCAACCCCATGGACTGTACCTCTGTCTATGGAATTTCCCAGGCAAGAATACTGGAATAGGTTGCCATTGCTTTCTCCAGGGGATCTTCCTGACCCAGGGACCAAACCAGGATCTCCTGCATTACTGACAGATTCTTTACCTCCTGAGCCACCACAGAAGTCTTCTTTAAGAGAATTACATGAGTTAATTCATAGAAAGCACTTGGACAAGCATTTGGAATATAATAAATGCTTATCAATTTGAGCTATGATTATATCTTATTCTTAGGTCCAGATACTAAGCCGTATAGATGGTTCCTTCTAGATAACTTTTACGTTAGCTTTGTTTTCTAGTAGTAGCAATGGAATAGCCTAAGTTCCTATTTCCTTTCCCAGAACTATTGCTGCTGCTGCTGCTAAGTCACTTCAGTTGTGTCCAACTCCGTGCGATCCCAGAGACAGCAGCCCACCAGGCTCCCCCATCCCTGGGATTCTCCAGGCAAGAACACTGGGGTGGGTTGCCAGTTCCTTCTCCAATGTGTGAAAGTGAGAAGTGAAAGTGAAGTCACTCAGTCGTGTCCGACTCCTACGGACCCCATGGACTGTAGCCCACCAGGCTCTTCCGTCCATGGGATTTGCCAGGCTATAAACTCCTAATTTATTTTTTCATAGGCATTCTCTCCTGACTTTGCTATTCAAGACATATTAAATTGTGCTGCTGTTATAAACAACCCTGAATTCTTAGTTGCATAATCAACAAAAATTATAGTCACTCGGGTTTGGTCCGATAAAGGCCCTGTCTTTCACAGTCCCAGCAGCAGAGGGAAAGGGAAGTTGGAGTTGAACACCACCAATCAAATGCTTCTGCCCAAAAGTGATAAGACTCATTTCCACTCATTCCAAATGAGCAAGGATCTGCTCTTTAATCAGCAAGGCACTGCTTCCTATCCTGAGACCCAAGACTTAGGAACATTAAACACAGTTTCATTACTAATGATATAGTCAAGGAAGATGTTTTGACTAAAAAACAATCTTTTGATTAGCTAAATATTCCTCCCTAAGTCTAGACATCAACTTTGTAGCATAGACAAATACACACTCTCAAGTACACTTAGATAATATAATAAGACATTATAGCACATTGATAGAATGTATTTATATACAGTACCTGAATTACTGTTAAAAATACCAAATGTTCAAATTCTGGTCATCTCCAGGATTCAAAGAATTAGCACGAAGAACTCAGATTTTTTATACTCTTCAGAGAGAGATCTTTTCTTGATCATCTAACTTAATTAAGGTTTAATGACATTAGAACTGGTCATTGGACTCTTAATTCTAAACGTTCTCATGAAGCCATATTTGCATTTTACATGCTGATATATTTACCAGTACATTAATTATGAGCCTATGTCATACCATTCTTGTATCCCTGCATTTGTGTGAATATATATGCAATAAACATTTGAATAAATGGTTACTATTTCATTAGCCTAAAATTGTAGATGGTCATTTGAGTAAATGAAATATTATCTATTAAATTGTAATTGGGATCATAATCATTTTGAATTCCACATTTTAGGAAGGAAATATATTTAATACAGAAAAAATATTTGATGAGGTGAAGAAGAGCAGGGTTTTAGCAGGGTTTGTTATCTTCCTTTCCCCCTCCCCACAAGGTATATGCCAGAATCAAAAAATGGCACTCCAAAGCCAGATATCCACTCAGTGACTCAACAGGTGCAGTCGAGTCTGAGTTATAGTGATGGGTATTCAGTTAGCTCTTCGCACATGCCTCCAAGAATACAAGAATGGGAAGGAAGAGAATTAAGGCTTTCAAGGTGGCATAATGTTTGGGATTTTGGCTCATCTCTGTGGGTTTTTTTTTTTTCTACTCTATCATTATTCCTGTTTTCTTCTAACTTTTACGTCCTCCATCTTCTCTAGCACCACTTACTAGCCTAAGATGTTATAAATAGTCCCATTCAAGTGTCTTTTCTGCCCCTGCACTGCAGTTCTCACGCTCCATTCTGGGAGCTGGTAGGCCCTCTCTACTTCATTCATAACAATTCTGAGTCGCTCCAGTCTTTAATTCCTTGGGCAGGTTCTCTCCTGATCACCTTCCCATGATGAAATATTTTGTCATGACTGTGTATTTTATTTTCAATGTTACTCTTATGTTTGTACTCTCACAAACTCAAGAGTTTATCTTTGTCCTGTGTTTGCTGGTCATCTTAACAGCCAAACTACTTAGCTGTATTCATTTAAACCTGTTAATGAATATTTTTGGCCTTTAAACATTTTGTTTAATCAGTAACTGCTATAATCCTTTAAATATGCTAATTAAGTCTTTGGAGACTATTTATAAGTATTTCACCACCTTTCATTACCTTTCTCCTAATTACAGGTGATACAAGATTTGCCCTTTAAAAAGTCTTTCAGGATACAACTTTAAACAACTACAGTTATGTCATAAAATAAATTGCTTGTACTGACAATTTTTCATATTTCAACACTGCTACATATATAAACTTTTTCATTATTTTCCATTGCAAAAATCAGAAACATGCATAAAACCATATTCAGAATGTGGAAACACTGTTTCTTTCTGTAATTGAGCATCCTGTATCAGTGCCCAATATTAGTGTGTAGTAATCTCATGGAATTAGCTTGAAAGCCATGCTATACCTTTAGCCTATGGAATGAACTATGCAAATTGAATTGTTTTAGTCCTTCATTGCTTTTTTCATTTGTCTGATTGTTTTAATTGTTTTTCTGGTTACCGATAACATTTATGTTCATTTTGGAAAACACAAAATACAAGAAAAAGAACATTTTTCAAAAAGCATAATACCAACCAGAGAAAACTAAAACCACTTTACACTGTTCACAGTACATCCTTTAGATTTCTTTCTATATACACTTGTACTTCTTTTCCCACGAACATAAACATCTGAAACATATTTTTCTTTACATTCCCTTTATTCCTCTAGTGCAGGTAGCTAGTGAGTCATCTATGAATCTAGGTTTCCTGAACTACCCAGTCTAGCAAAAGATGTTTATTTCTATTTATATGAATTTCTTTTCTTTTCTGTTTGTGACACTGTGTCACTCTGGGATTTGAATTTGCTTGTGTGCCTTAGTGGTAGAGTAAATCCATATTTGATATGTGTGCCAGCCAAAGCTAAACTGTAGGTATCTGCTTTCTCACCCTTTCTCCCATATCAATAACATATTTTATGTTAATAAATATTTATTTACAACAGTATTTTCAAAGGCATATTTTATTTTATAGATGAACATGACTTATTTAAACATCCTCTACCATTGGACATTTCTGGGGGTTTTACCTTTGTGTGTGTATGTGTTTTACTATTACAATCAATTCTGCAATAAATATTATTCTTGCTAAATCTATGATCATTGCTGTTTTTCCCTTAGGGTAAATCCTGAAATTTATATTGATATGTTAAAGGATAGGCATGTTTTTAAAATGCTTTTGATACATTTTGTCATGGTGCCTTTCAGAGATACATCACTGATACTCCCACCAGCAACATTGGTAATTTACCTTGTTACCAGACCCTTACAGATGTTCTCTTTAAAGTAATAATATAATGATAGGGTCTGTGTTTTCTTAACCACTAAGTATTCCAAATGATCACCCATGTTTACAGATTCTTTACTACAAAATATTCTATAAGAGTCACAAGACTTTTAATATGTTGGTTGATAGCTTGTTTGCTTGCAGTATTGTTTGCGTATAGTTTAAGGTGATGGCCAAGTGAGGAAAGTAAAAGAAAGCAGTAGTGATACCCTACGTAAACTCATCTGATGATCTCTGTTTTAAGGAGATGAGAAGTAGATCCATCTTACAAAATTTTCAATAAGCCTTCTTGTAGATAATGCATTATCAAAGGTGTTAGATTGAAGAGAAGTACATTTCTTTAAAACCAAATAGTAAAACATTAATTTATAACTTATTTATCTTTTCATTTAGTATTTTATTATATCCTGATTGGTTTTGGCTGAGTTCGTTATACTCTAATGTCCAACCATGAGAATTAAAATGCAAAAGTCACAAGGTATATTTTGAGAGTGTATCTTTAACTTCCTTGGTAGGTAGCAGTAGGTGGTTCTTTTAGAAAAGTATGCTTGGGCTAAAAGTTCCTACAAAACAAGAGTACTAGTTATTGTGACTGTGGAACATATATTACTTTGAAAGCCTTAGTCTTGACTGAACTTTGACTTTTCTAGACTATGCCATGCCTTTTCTGATGATAGCATACCATAAAATCATGTTGTATTTCTATGTTCATTTGCCCAGAATCCATGAAACAAGATATACCCTGGGAGCAAAGTGTTTCATCATTAAAGGGGACCTTATAGATATTTCAGTTCAACATGTTTAATTGATGCTTAAAGGATGATGGTGGTGGTAGTGGTGGTGGAGATAATAAGGAGGAAGAGAATAATTTTTGGATCTCTTATGTGTCTCCTACTCTGCTTAGTGCTTTACTTAAGTTTTCTCATTTAGTAAATGAGGAAGTTAAGTTCCAGAAAGGGAAACAACTCTCCTAAGATTAGTCAATAAAGCCAAAATTCACATTCAGATTTCCTGACTCTCAGTGTAGTCCATCCTGAATATAGCCACATAACGCTGGCTATATGAAAACCATTTTAGACGTGTGAATCTCCGAAGTCTTAAAATTTGTAATCATAAAGATTATTTTTTGATGCTTTTAAGTATTTACATATATATGTTGAAGGGCTTTAGCCTTATTTTATGTATTGTCTTTATTACCTAATTGCTGTCATTTCTATTTATTGAATTTTTATTTTAATCTTATGTCTATTCTTTAAAATAAGAAGCTACAGTGAAATATTCTCTTATAAATGAGGACCCTGAGGATCAAGTAGAAGCAATAAACTTTCTGAAGGAAGTCAGTTAAGTAGCAATAAAGCTGGGATTGAAGCCCCCATCTGTTACCTCCAAACTCTACTTTATTCTATAGTTGCTTATTGAAAAATAGCAAAATCAAACAAACTTGAAAATGATTAATTTGTGTCACTATAGAAGTGTATACACTGTCTCCTCTCTTGCTATCTCTTGGTCTGTTTATGCCTCATTTCTTCTTGAAACTAATATGAAACAGTACACTTTACTGTCTTTTTGAAAAATTCACACTGAGTCTTTTCCCTCTTAAATACTTGGAGAAAATGAACATAAGTTAATACCTAAACTAACGTGTTAGGTATTCCCTGGCAGTCCAGTGGTTAGGACTCCATGCCAGGGGTGCCCAGGTTTTATTCCTAGTCCTTACTTTTTAGTAAATATTACTCTGGATAGAGGAAAAAAATGTTTAAAAATTACTGCCTTCTGACCATATTGTATAGAAAACTGCTAATGACTTTTCTTTCTTTCAAATGAATACAAGAGGAAAATCTTTCCTTCATTTTTGGAATAGAGACATATCAATAAAAATGAAAATGTAAAGTGAAATAAATTATTTTTAATTCAAAACTAATGAAAACATCAATCCTTGTTAGAAAATTTAACAAGGTTTAAAAATCTTATTAATAAAATGAGAAAATTAAACAGCTGCTCAGCAGTAGATGCTGTCATTTTTGCCATTTTTTGTAAAATTTCCCCAGCCATCAAATATCTCTTTGATGGCTATAGAAAAGCAAGTTAGAGAAGAATGGAAACTTCTTTTTTGTTGTTTTTTGTTATATGACTGCCTTAAAGCATATTGCACTTGTAAGATAGCATATTCTCTTAAATGAGCCCACTTATTTTTCACAAATCTTTTTTATCTCCCCACTGTGGCCATGCAAACCAGTGTCTTCTTTGAAAGCAGAAATGAAAACATGTCTGATTTTGGATACTTATGTTAAGGTTGGCTCTGAATAGTAAAACCCATTCAAGACCATGGTGTTTGAAAAATTTTAAGTCCTAAAAACATGCCCCTTTAATGATATAATTGAATTAGACTCCAGATATTTCATCTAAAATACCTTTTTCTGTCTTTTCCTTTTTGCTCTTGCCATCACTTTTAACGATCCGTGGCCTACAGTGTCTTTACGTCCAAAATGCAAAGCAGACAAATGGGCATCTCAGGGAAGAACATGACCAAAAGCACCAGCATCAGCGGAGACATGTGCTCGCTGGAGAAGAATGAAGGCAGCCAGTCGGACACCGCAGTGGGTGCCTTGGGCACCAGCAGCAAAAAGCGACGCTCTAGCATTGGGGCCAAAATGGTAGCTATCGTTGGCCTTTCCCGGAAGAGCCGCAGTGCTTCTCAGCTCAGCCAAACGGGTAGGCATTATTTTGTTACTGTTGACTTCCTAATTGAGTTGCAATTAAAACACATAATCTTTTCTCTTACTCGTTCTGCCTCAGTAGTGTGTGGATGATGACAAGTACCAGAGGAAAGGGGCATTTTAAACTCGTGGACCTTTCTGAGAATATAACCATGACTTTGTTTTTCAGTGATGAGCGAACCTGCTTGGAAGTGAACCTTGGTTACTGTTCTTGACATGCACTTCACATCTTTTCTCCTCAAGGAGGAGCTCAGCTGTGGTCCCCCTGATTTCAGTTTCTGGTCCTTTGCAAAGGTGCTCTGACCTGTGAGATGTTTGCTTTCCTTTAGGTTCCTCAAGTTGGAACCCACCAAGTTAATTTCCACTCCCAGCAAGTTACCACGATGAAGATGACACCACATATTTTGTGTGAATAATATACTTCTTTCATTGCTGACAACCTAACTTCTTTTTCAGTTTGTAAGCAGCATCTACCAGTTGTATCAATTTCCTCACGGCAGGTTTTTACTTTCCCGGTTAACACTTCAAGCAGCAATATTCTCCAGCTGCAGGAGTGGAGGAATTTTCTGCTGACAGGGAAGACATTCAAAGCTTTGCTATTTGAAAATTCAGTCTCTAAATCACATCTGCAAAAATAAATTGATACCACCCTCCTAACTCAGAAAAGCCACTGTTAGCAATTAAGAATTTATTTGTGAGTCAAAGCAATGTCTTTTTTCAAATGGGTGTTGATAATTAAACATTCAGTCCCTGGTATCTGGGAAATAATAGCATATCTTCTACTTAACACACAAACAAAAGCATGTAATATGGTGTTTCTTTTACAGCAAATAAATTATAGGCAAATGGATTAAATCTCATTTATGTCTGAATACTATGGTTCTGGTACAGAGAAGTCAGGGCATAAATCTGCAACACAAAAGAATTTGGGTACGTTAGTTCCTGGACCCGCCTAATATTGTTTTTACAAACTATACCAGTGATTCTGGAAATTTGAGCCTTATATAATAATATTATATTGAAATAAGGTTTTGATGGCTTTCCTATATCCTGGCTGTAACTTACTATATTTACTGTGATTATGTTAGAGTTTTTTTTTTTAATGTTAATTTAGAGTTTAATTTTTTACTTAGTGTTTTAAAATGTTATTTTGTGTTTTAATATAGAATTAGGGATTTAATGTATGGACATAGAGATCATATCTAAATGATTTTTTAATTGCTAGTATTTATACATACATAAATAACTGTGTTGTGGTAAAATGATAAATGTTGGCCTTTTTCAGTTGAGAGGTTTTTTCCTCTAGCAGTTGGAACTTTATCGGATTTTTCTATTTAAAACTTACATTTGTAAACCTAATACTGCTCTAAAAATAAATTCTATCACTTTTTAAAAATGAAGAACCTAAAATAGACACTAATAAGACTACAAGCTAGAGAATATTTGGTGCTAAACTAAATAATTAATTCTGTTCATTTGGGGGTTTTGGGTAAATATTGAACACTTACTGTGTGCCAGGCAAATTGAGAACACACATGAGTCAGAAGTCATTTATAACCTGAGTTGCTTATACTCTAGTAGAAGATACATACTTAAACAGATTACTACAAGATCCTATGTCAGGGACTTCCCTGTGGCCCACTGGTTAAGACTGTCTTCCCATACACAGTGTGCGGTGTTGATCCCTGATCAAGGAACTAAGATCCCACATCCCTTGAGGCCAGTCAGTCACACAATTTAGTGATGAGTTTGTTGTGGGGAGGTGAAGGAGAGAAGATTCTAAGGTGATCCTCATGTTTCTGGCTTGCATCCATGGATGGATGGTTGTAGTGCTATTAATGGATATTGGAAGCATAAAAGAAGGAGTAGGTTGGGAAAAGAAGGCTGAGTCCTTTCATTTAGGACACTTTAAATCTGAGATATCTATGGAATATCCAAGTAGAAATGTCTAGAACATATTTAAATACATACTTCTAAGGATCATGTCAGAACCAGAGATATAAATCTGAGAATCATAAAGTTTAGAGGTTGCCTGAAACCACGAACATGGGTGAGATTGCCCAAAAAGAACATTAAAGATAAAAGAGCAGTCGATGAAGACAAAACTTTGTGGAAGACTAACTTTTTAGAATTGGACAGAGGAAGAGGAGCCAGTGAAGACCAAGGAGATATTATCATGAAGAAAGAACAAACACTGTAAGAGAGCAGTGTCACAGAAACTAGAGTGTAGAAGATGTGAAGAAGAAAATGGTCAGTAGTTCTCAATGATCAATTTCATTCTTCACAGTTTTGGCATTAATATCCTTGTATCTTTCCTTGACGTTATTTTTATTTAATGATAGAGGTCTGGTGACCATACACTGATTTGGTTTTTATCTTCAGAAACACTGTGATATTGGCAGATTTTTAAAATGTAGTTTTTCCCTGTTATATCCTATAGCCCCTTCTTTCATGTATAGCATAGCAGAAAATAACGTGTTTCTTTTTGTTATTGTCTTCGTTGATATTCAGTGACATTATAATGGTTAAAATTTTTATCATCTTAAAATGTGTAATTATTCCTGTCTGCACACTGTATAGCTTTGACCTATATTGACAACAGAATTCACAGTATCTCTCACTTTAAAGCCCAAGTTTAACTGTAGAATAGCCCACAGAGATAGTTTCATAATTATTGAACTCCAAACTTCCGTTGGGTTTCTAAATTCTGTATTTATCTGTATATGTTTCAAGTAAGATTTTTATGTTTTCTTTTCTTTAAAAATGAAGTAATAAGCTCTAACAGTGTTTAAAACTGAAATCTTCAAATTTATTACCTAAACTTTGATCATATGGTAGCATTATCTAAAACAATGAATGGATTTGTGATGCTGGATCTTATATTAGATCCTGTGTTTTGCTTTTCCTGGCCTCTGCATGGAAATTTGCATGTACTTAAGGTGTAGAGTTATCACTTAATGAATGATATATCATACATAATGTCTTTAGCTTCTTAAAATATTTATCATCATAAAAGTAAATATCATTTTACCAGTATGAATTTTCAAGATGAGATAAAGACTGCTTGCTTGACTTCTGAAGAGTTAGAAAGCTCAGCAAAATAGTATCTTTCTAAAGAATGTTAAAATTATTCTGAATTATATCAGTAATCATACATAAATAATAACTGGTGAAGGGGAAACCATTTCTAAAGATATGTTGGTTAATACACATAGTAGCTAAGTCATATCTCTCTTCTATCCCTGTGCTATTTTGTATCCTTTGACTGCTAAAAGGAAACTCGCCATTTTTAAAGCTTAAATATATCTTGCTAAACATCACAACCTTGTAGAAAGTGCATGGAGTGAATAAGGAGACTTGGATGCTATTGCCTACCCTGGGTTATATAATATATCAAATATGGCCTCTTAAAAAAACCTACCCAACATATCTGAGTCATAGAATGATCATCTGACATATGGAATTAACACCTGCTGTCCTAACAAGGTTTTTATAAGATCATACTTTAAATGTATAAGCAAGTGCTTTCAGCACTTAAAAATCACTTTGCAGATGTAAGCTATCAGTAGCAAATTCAGCCTCATATGGGGAATCAGGAATTCTATTTTAGACATGTTGATTTTGAGATGCCCATTAAACATCTAAGTACAGTTATATGTTTAATTAGATATGCAACTGTAGTCTAGTAGGTCAAGCTAAACATGTAATTTGGGAGTAATCAGCAGGTAATATTTAAAGCTGTGGCACTAGATAATATTGCTTAGTGTAATCTGCATCAAGAAAAAACTATAATAAAAGCAGAGCGATGTTATATACCCACATTTAAAAGTCAGGAAGAGAATCCATTAAAGGAAACTAAAGAGAGAGCAGCCATTAAAGAAAATGAAAAAGAAGAATATGGTATCTTAGAAACCAAAGGAAGGAAATATTCTAAGGAAGATGATCATCTCTGCCAAGTGCTTCTGGTAATTCAGATAAAGTGAAGACTGGGAGTTGACCATGGGATTTCACATGATGGAGGAATTTAACAAACCTTGCAATGGTGGACAAACCTGATTTAAGCAGGTTAACAAAAATGAGAGAGGAGGTAGAGACTGTGAGAATAATTTCAAGAATAAAAGTTAGAACACGTGGACTTCCCTGACCTACCAGTGGGTTCAGGAGGATTCCACATGCTGCCAGGCACCTGAGCCTGTGTGCACCAACTGCCAAGCCCTTGCTCCACAGCAGGAGAATCCACCTCAGTGGGAAGCCACACACCTCGACAAAGAGTAGAACCTGCTCTCAGCAACGAGAGGATGCCTGCACACAGCAAGAGACCTAGTGTGGCCAAAAATAAAATGCGTGAAAAGAATCAATTAAAAATAAACAAATGTGATTGATCCTTTAAAGCAGTTTTTAACACCTAGTACTTAAGGAGCACTTTCATGTGCTAAGCAGTTTTGGGGGGCACTTTACATGTATATCATCTAAGTCACACAACAATGTTATGAAAAAGAATTAATTACTATTACCCTCATTTTACAGATGAGGAAACTAAGGTAGGCAAAAAGAGTAAGTTTCCCAAGTTTACTCAACTGGTGAGGGTCAAAGTTGGGATTGAAATGCAGGCAGTATATTCATTCTTCATTCTTAATTATTCTGTTATAGTCTAGACTGGCACTGTTCAATAGAACTGTTAGCATTGTTGGCAAGTTCTGCACCTGCTTTATCCAATACAGTGTGTGACTGTTGAGCACTTGATATGTGGCTTCTGTGACTAACTACATTTTTTACATTTTAAATTTGTATAATTATAATTTAAGTAGGCACATATGACTGATGACTACTGTGTTGGTGCAAATAAAAACAATTTCTAGAATTTTGATTTAAAAAANTAATTATTCTGTTATAGTCTAGACTGGCACTGTTCAATAGAACTGTTAGCATTGTTGGCAAGTTCTGCACCTGCTTTATCCAATACAGTGTGTGACTGTTGAGCACTTGATATGTGGCTTCTGTGACTAACTACATTTTTTACATTTTAAATTTGTATAATTATAATTTAAGTAGGCACATATGACTGATGACTACTGTGTTGGTGCAAATAAAAACAATTTCTAGAATTTTGATTTAAAAAAGAAAATAAAAAAACAGGACTATAGCTTGGAAGAAATAGAGTCAAAGAAGAGTTTTGGCTTTATTAATAACAGAGGGGATACTTCTGGGGAATAATGAGTAGGTGAGAGACTTTCAGATCCAGAGCTGAGGCAGAGATCAGCTGTTATCACCTGTGGCCACTCAGGGATCTCGACTCTTTTCATCTTGTAGTAATTTCTAAGCTCATATAATACTTTTTGTTTCCTCTAATTGTAACATTTAGTAATTGTAATTGTTTGTATATTTGTTTATCTCTTGGCTAGACTTTTTTTTTTTTTCTTATTTTGTACCTCCTTCTCAATGTCTGCTCATATCAAAGAAACTGATCTCCAGTGAAAGGCCCATATACTTCTTTGGAGTTCATGATGAAGTTCTCTGGAGAATGGAATGAAAATGGTAAAACTTATTTTTGTCTTTTAGCCTAAAAGACAGAAAAAGAAATTAAGCACTACCATATTTAATATATGGCTTTACCCTAATTTTCTCAGTTGGTTTGAGTGTCAGTCAGGTGTCATATGCCTTTTTGGAGGTGTTAGTTTCATTATCCCTGAGAAAATGGGCACGAGGCTTACAGAGATTGCAAGAGGCTTACAATGAAACTGAATTGAGTATAATACCAATACCACAACTACACAAAAAAGGTAGACCTGAAAATTCTACCCTTAGTCAAGCTTTTCATTAGGTGCGGATGAAGTAAATACAGTGACACTCTAAGATCTAACAAGTCCCTAAAAATTCTAAGTTCTCAGGAAAATTAATAAAATACAGATTTATAGCCACTATTATTGATGAGCTTTACATTTATACTTATATGATCTATGATGTTTCTTTGTGAAGTTTCTTTTTCAACTATGACATTATTAAAACTAAGTATGAGAAAACTGAATTCGAAACCAGACCTTTGAATTGCTCTGTTTATTAGCTAACATAATGCCAGCTGCTTTAAAATATAAACTGTGAAAATTTAATACAAAAGAAGTTTATCATTGAGCAGATATCAGTCCAAATATCAGTTATTCCCAGTGGGGAGTGGCCTGCCCTGTGCTCATTCAGAGTTTGAGGCTCTTTTCATCTCGTGGCTCTGCCCTCTTGTAGGGCCTTGAAGCCCTGTGTGTTCAGCCAGCACGTGGGAAAGTGTTTTTGAGCAAGAATTGGAAATAGTGAGATCACTTCTGCTTGTATTTCATTGGCTGCAACTCAGTCACAAGATATTGGAAAATGGGAGGTTAGGAAATGTAGTCCAGGGAGTGCTTAGGAAAAAGAGGAAACAGTTTTGTAAGCAAACCAATGTTTTTAAAAACTAAAATGAATATTACTTCAGACATTTTTCTTGAGAGCACAAAGTATTGATTTGCCATTTGAATAATGATTTACAAATATTTATTGCATTGTAATGTTTTAAAATATTTGTATATTATGTACTCAAAAAGTAAATATACTTGTTTATAATTTTTTCGTGAAATGGATGTACTATTTTAAAGATTTTAAATACCTTGTCTAGTATGTAATTCCAAAAGGCTTAAAACTACCATTCTCAGTTCAGTTCAGTCGCTCAGTCATGTCCGACTCCTTGCGACCCCAGGAACCGCAGCATGCCAGGCCTCCCTGTCCATCACCAACTCCCGGAGTCCACCCAAACCCATGTCCATCGAGTCGATGATGCCATCCAACCATCTTATCCTCTGTCGTCCCCTTCTTCTCCTGCCCTCAATCTTTCCCAGCATCAGGGTCTTTTCCAATGAGTCAACTCTTAGCATCAGGTGGCCAAAGTGTTGGAGTTTCAGCAATATCAGTCCTTCCAATGAACACCCACGACTGATCTCCTTTAGAATGGACTGGTTGGATCTCCTTGCTGTCCAAGGAACTCTCAAGAGTCTTCTCCAACACCACAGTTCAAAAGCATTAATACTTCGGTGCTCAGCCTTCTTTATACTCCAACTCTCACATCCATACATGACCACAGGAAAAACCATAGCCTTGATTAGATGGACCTTTGTTGGCAAAGTAATGTCTCTGCTTTTTAAAGTGCTGTGTAGGTTGGTCATAACTTTCCTTCCAAGGAGTAAGCGTCTTTTAATTTCATGGGTGCAATCACCATCTGCAGTGATTTTGGAGCCCCAAAAAATAAAGCCAGCCACGGTGTCCACTGTTTCCCCATCTATTTGCCATGAAGTGATGGGACC
>SJYX01002473.1:485709-513046 GCA_006410675.1 Oreotragus oreotragus
TATTGTTGTATTCTGTTTGCTAGAATCTTGTTGAGGATTTTTGCATCTATGTTCATCAGTGATAGTGATATTGGTGTGTAAATTTCTTATTTTGTGATATCCTTGTCCGCTTTTGGTATCAGGGTAATGATGGCCTCATAGAATGAATTTGGAAGTTTTCCTTCCTCTGCAAGTTACTGAAAGAGTTTGAGTAGGATATATGTTAACTCTTCTCTCAACTTTTGGTAGAATTTGCA
Organism: Oreotragus oreotragus; assembly: GCA_006410675.1. NCBI lineage: Eukaryota > Metazoa > Chordata > Mammalia > Artiodactyla > Bovidae > Oreotragus > Oreotragus oreotragus. The sequence continues at coordinate 485,946 of SJYX01002473.1, forward strand.
CGTGAAGCCATCTGGCCCTGGAATTTTGTTTGTTGGAAGATTTTTGATTACTGTTTCAATTTCCACGTTTGTGATTGGTCTGTTCATGTTTTCTGTTTCTTCCTTGTTCCATTTTGAAAGGTTATACTTTTGTAAGAATTGGTCCATTTCTTCCAGATTGTCCATTTTATTGACATATGGTTGCTCACAGTGGTCTTTATGATCCTCTGTATTTCTGTGTTGTCTGTTGTAACTTCTTCTTTTTCATCTCTTATTTTATTGATTTGAATCTTCTCCCTTTTTTCTGATGAGTTTGTCAATTTTGTTATCTTCTCAAAGAATCAGCGTTTAGTGTTATTGTTCTTTGCTATTGTCTCCTTCATTTCTTTTTCATTTATTTCTGCTCTGGTCACTCATTATTAGAGAAATGAAAATCAAAGCTACAATGATGTATCATCTCATACCAGTCAGAATGGCCATTATCAAAAAGTCCACAAACAATAAATGCTGGAGAGGGTCTACAGAAAAGGGAACCCTCTTGCACTGTTGGTGGGAATGCAAATTGATACAATCACTATGGAGAACAATATGGAAATTCCTTTAAAAACTAGGAATAAACTACCATATGGCCCATAATCCCACTACTGGGCCTATACCCTGAGGAATCCATAATTGAAAAAGACACATGTACCCTAATGTTCATTGCAGCTAGGACATGGAAGCAACCTATATGTCCATTGACAGATGAATGGATAAAGAAGGTATGGTACATATTCACAGTGAGATAATTCTCCCCTGTAAAAAGGAATGCATTTGAGTCAGTTCTAATGAGGTGGTCTAACCTAGAAGCTATTATACAAAGTGAAGTAAGTCAGAAAGAGAAAGACAAATATCATATATTAATGCATATATATAGAATCTAGAAAGATGGTATTGATGAACCTATCTATAGGGCAGAGATAGAGATGCAGACAGAGAGAATAGACTTTTGGTTACAATCCAAAAGAGAGGTGGGATGATTTAAGAGAGTAGCATATAAACATATACATTAACATGTAGCCAGGCAGTGGGAATTTGCTGTATGACACAGGGAACCCAATCTTTAATTGGACCATTTTTTTTTTAATGGCAGAAAAATATAAGCCTGTTTTTAGATTCTTAAGTCATTTGTGTATTAATAACGTTTTGTATATAACTTATTTAAATTTGTCTGAGTCCCAGTAGATTGTAAATCCTTGATGGTAGGCACCCATCTCATTCATTTTTATATCTGTGATACCTAAGATAACAGTTGATATCTACTAACTACTCAGTACATGTTTGAATGAATGAATGATTTAGTACATCTTTGTTATAGATATTAATAAAATAACTTAAAACTATGTTGCTCCAGATGTTAAACTATTGTACTGAAGTTTTTAAAGCTACAAATAGTCATTAAATATATGTGAAATATTTCTTGTTTCTCATCTCACTTTCCAGTGTTTTGTTATTATTTATGGCTAGAATAGCAGAATTTGTGAAAGATACTAGAGAACTATCCATTTATATCTACAAATGAAAATTATCTTGCATTATCCTTTCCAAGCATAAATATTACAGTCTTAATCAAATTATCAAAAATTTGCTCATGAATTCTTATGGTATTTTAATAATTTCCTTAAACCACAGACATTACCATACATTTATTATGCTACTTAATGTTCCCATTAAGTAAATGTTTTTATCACTCTTTGCAAGGAAGGCATCTTAGTGGGCACTGTGAAAGATAAAACTTCACAAAGTGGAGTCCCTATTCTCTCAGCTTTTTTATTTGNAATTTGCTCATGAATTCTTATGGTATTTTAATAATTTCCTTAAACCACAGACATTACCATACATTTATTATGCTACTTAATGTTCCCATTAAGTAAATGTTTTTATCACTCTTTGCAAGGAAGGCATCTTAGTGGGCACTGTGAAAGATAAAAGTTCACAAAGTGGAGTCCCTATTCTCTCAGCTTTTTTATTTGTTCTTAAAATCTATTGAAAGAAATGAATTGTAAGCTTGAATAAGTATAAAACAAGTTGGAACATGATAAAGATAAGCAAGAGGTACAAAGAATATTCTATAAAGGAGTGTAGCAGAATGGAGAAAAAGACTTTAGAGTTTTAGATACTGGATCCCATCTCTGCTACTTGGGCATGTCACTTACCCTCTTTAAACCTCTACTTCCTCAGCTGTATAGACAGTGGAGCGGAATCTATCTTCCTACCTCATGAAGTTGTTATAAGCACTTATGAAAGCACTTAAAATGTTGACCAACAAGTTCTCAATAAGTGGAGGCTGCAACTGTTAATATTATTAACATTAGTTTAGCTGTTATTGTTAATATTATATTATCATTAGTGTAGTCATGGAAGCAATTACTTTCATCATTGATGCCAAATGACAGTTGATCTGAGCCTTAAATTTTGAATGTTGTTTAAACTTTTGAAGATGCTGAAATAAACAGGTACATTTCAGACATGGTCAGTATTAGACCCAGAGCTATGAAAATGTAGTTTATGTATGAGCAGAGCAAATAGTAGTTGATACAGTGGGAGATTACATGAGCGATATGGATTGGGGCAAGATTACAAAAAACTTCAAGTCAAGCCAAAGAGTTTAAACCATATAGTTGGCAATAGGGAGCTATTGCAGGGTTTGAAGCAGGGTCATGACAATCAGGGGCTTCCCTAGTAGCTCAGCTGGTAAAGAATCCACCTGCAATGTAGGAGACCCCTGTTCAATTCCTGGGTCAGGAAGATCCCCTGGAGAAAGGATAGGCTACCCACTCCAATATTCTCAGGCTTCCCTGGCGGCTCAGATGGTAAAGAATCCGCCTGCAGTGAGGGAGACCTGGGTTACGTCTCTGGGTTGGGAAGATCACGTGGAGGAGCGCATGACAACACCGTATGTTCTTGCTTAGAGGATCCCCATGGACAGAGATGCCTGGCGGGCTACAGTCCATGGGATCACAAAGAGTCAGACACGACTGAGCAACTAAGCACAGCACAGCATGACAGTCGGAGCTGAAAAGATTTTGTCAATAAAGACTTGAGATCAAAAATAAGACACAGTTTTATTAGTTTAGAGCAGAGATGATGCAGGCCTAATTAGTGGTGTATTAGTTTCTGTTGCTACCTTAAGAAATTACCACAAATGAACATAGCTACCTAAAACAGTGGAAATTTACCATTCTGTCAGAAGGCTAGGTTAGCTGGGCTGGTTTCTTTGCTGTGTGTCTTACAAGACCAAAATCAAGGTATCAGCAATATTGGGCTTTCATTTAAAGGCTCAGGAGAAGATTGTTTTTCTAAGTTCATTCGGGTTGTTGGCAGAATTCAGTTCCTTTCCATTGTAAGACTAAGGTTTCCATTTTCTTTGAAACTTGACCCCCTTCCTCGTTGAGACAGCAACGTACACTGAATCTTTTAATCTCTCTGCGTATCCATTCAGCTGCATCTGCTGCCAGATGAAGTTCTCTGCTTTTAAAAGCTCATGTAATTAGACTGAGCCTACTTAGATGATCCAGGACATCTCTCTGTTTTAAGCTCCTTAACCATAATTACATCCTCAGGGTGCCTTTTGCAATATAATGTGACGTGTTTCTAGGTTCCAGAGGACAGCACATGGACATCTTTAGGGGTGATTTTTCCTATGATAATAGTGGATGGAGACAGATAAGTAGGGAGATTCAAGAAATACTGCAAATAGTTTTAAATTATTATTTACATCCTATGTGCTTTCTGGGAGTTGATGCAAAAGGGAAATAAAAGTTAATTTTCACAATTTATACTATCTGACCAAAGAACACATACTAGTTATTAAAGATGTCAGCCTTTTTCCCAATAGAAAATTAAGAAAAGTGTCTATCATTTTAAAAATGTAATTAGCAATAGCGTAGTTTGATCATGTTAATTTTCACAACCTGAGATGCATAATTTATCGTCTCATTTCACATACTAGAAAACTGAGACAATTTGTGTGGTAAACAGATATAGTCCAAAGCTGGCAGTCTTATGTGGCACCGCTGCTGCTAACATAATGTCTTTATAAGTAGTTCTTCTCATATCATTAGGGGGAGGAAAAAGTTCTCTTCAAAATAAAGGTTTCTCAAGGAACTACTTTAATTTAATACAGGTTTTATTTAATATAATTGGACATAATTTTAAGATGTAAAGAGCCAAATGATTAAATTGTACATCCTAGTAATCAGTAAAGGCCTAGTAAATAGCTAAACCATAATGAATCTAATTGTAAGCTGAGCAGCACATATTAAGGAAGAGAAATCTTTTAATTTTATTAAAATTAAGTGCATTACAGTTTTTGAACACAGAGTATAAACAGTATTAAAATGTAATTTAAAGTAAAGGGCATTTTTAATGAAATTCCCACACACCATGAATAGATCTGTGCAACTACAATATGCTTTTCCTTCAGTAGGTCCTGTTCCTGTTACCCACTAGGAAGACTTCCAAAGAGACAGTTGCAGGTATTTGTTAGAAATGTAATACAGCCCTAAGCTAAGCAGTGTAAAATTCTACTAGGCATAAGGATCATTTGTTTTTGCAACATGTGAAAGAAAGTAAGAGTGCTGACTCATTGTCCCCTTGGACTTTTAAAGCTTTTTGCTGTAATAGACATTATAGAATGCAAAACATGAAGACAGAATCCATATTTCCTCTCTGATGCTGCTCTAAGACAAATCCTTTAACTTTTTATTGTATGACTTTCTTTAAAACGGACACTCCTATTTCACTACATTATAGTATCTTAACATATTGTTATTTAATAAATATGCATTAAAATTCTTCTCTATGGCAGACAGCAGAGTTTATATTAATAACTGGGATCCTCCTCACATGGCATTCATGTTCCAGTGGGAAAGACAAGACTTAACAAAATAATAATTAGTCAAAATTACAGTTTCCTTGATGGAAAAGTACCATATAACATGAAAGTGTGTCATGGGAGATGCTAACTTAGTCTGGCTCATCTTTACCTCCACCCTGGCTCTCACACATAGTAGGGTTTCAACAAATGCCTATTGAATGATATGCATCTCTGCATCCATAAATATGGTCCACAAATAATCTCCACATGGCAAAGAAGGTGAGGGTGGGAAGATTAGAGAGAACAGCACTGAAACATGTATATTACCATATGTGAAACAGATCTCCAGTCCAAGTTCGATCCATGAAACAGGGCACTCAAAGCTGGTGCACTGGGATGACCCAGAGGGATGAGATGGGGGGGGGAGTGAGAGGGGGGGTTTGGGACGGGGAGACACATGTACACCCGTGACTGATTCATGTCAATGTGTGGCAGAAACCACGATATTGTGAAATAATTAGTCTCCAATGAAAATAAATAAATTAGTTTTTTTTAATTGAAAGCCAAATGACCAAGGCCAAATTGAAAAGTGATATGAATTCAACCATATAAGATCCAAATTTGTATGTGTATATATTCTGAGGGAGAGAGGCAATAGATCCCAGTTTAACCTAGATATATGCTTGGACTTGAAACAGTGGATAAACGGATCCAGTATAAATCTCTTATGCATTAAAGTTTGGTACTGACATAAGAATGTAAATTCTGTATTTTTTAGTCCAAAGAGTGATTTGGTTTGGGTTTGAGTTTTTATTTTGTTCTACTATGTGAGAAACTCATTGCTTTTTACTTCAAGCTTCTTGATGGCTTACAAAATGAGATTGGGACAATAGCTAATAATGGAGTATGAGATGAGGGAGGAAGTATGCTGATGAGGAAATTGATGGTGAGGCAGCAAGAAAGTAAGAAAAAGGAGAGATGTGTGGAGACATGGAAATAATCGCAGAAAAGCATAGAAAACCTGCAGTGGGATGTGCTCATAACTGAGTTGTTCAGCACTTTTCATCCAAAAGTTCCTTTCCAAGGGAAAGATAGTAGCAAACCACAAGAACAGCAACCACGAGCCTCCCCTTTTGTCTTCCTCCTTCCTCTGCCAGTGGTCATTTATCCTGAAACTAGAGCTATCTGTGTCAAAGGGAAGATATGTGACCAGAGGTTTCTGACTTGCTGTCCACCAGGCTGACTTCTTCACTTAACTGGTCAGTTGTAAAATTATCTTATACGAAATGACAATTTGCTAGTTTTACTTCAATACACTGAAATAGATTCCCTTTAAAAAATACAAATAGTATTTAAGAATCTGTGTTCATTTGACTTCTTTCATTTTGAAAATTTCTCCCCCCAAAATAAGGACAGTGAAATCATTTTACACAGCTGAAAATATCTTTGTTTTAGAAACAAAATGGCATACCATATAACTAAATAGCTATAACTCTCTGTTTAAAAGTCCATTTCTTATTTCCAGCTGAAATGGAAAACTGAGGTTTATTTCCTTCATCAAGGAATTATAATATTTCTTCCAAATCATACAATACAGTGTACAATTTTAAACCTACTTGGGGCTCGCTCTTTGAATCATGTTCTGGAATTTAATCCCACTTACAATCAAATCTTTTTTGTTTTATTCTACATTTTATAGTGATGAAGACCAAGTGCTTCTCATTCTCTATATAGTTGAATGATATTTCATGTATTTAGATATGATTTAACCTTCTTATTCTCAGTTGTACACTCTTAACTTCAGTAAAATTTCTTCACTGACTTTGAGTAATGGACTATTTGTCTTTTTAATCCTTTCAAGCATATTTAGTATGCTTGAATAATACACCTGGAGGTATATTTATTCTACATTTATCTTAATGACTAGAAACTTAAGCTGGAAAAAGTTACACAGATGTTATATAAAAATATTGCTTTTTTGGTTGTATTATGGAATATTTGTATGACTCTAAAATCTATCATGACTATTCACTTTGAATAAGAGAATTGTAAAGAGTTCATTTAATTTTAATCTGCTTTATCTTTTTGGTCTTTTATGATTGCTAATCCTTTCTTTATCTGTTCTTGGTATAATTTGACTTTTGTTCTTATCAGAGTCCCCATTAAGTTTCATTCTGTTTCCACTGAGACATTTTAGTATCCTAAGGTCAGTTAAAATTCCATTGCATTTATCTATTGCCTAAAATTTTAAATAGACTATTAAATTAGTGCTAAACTTTGACTTTTTTTTTTTATACATATGCTTCTTTATTAACACTTTAAGAAAAATCAAGCAGGGAGGCAAAGTAGTGATGTGGAAATACCCATAACAAAGTCACAAGTACCACTAATACTACTAGTTTGTGGCTCTCATTAACGATGGAAAGAAATGTTCAATTCCAGTTCAAATTTAGTGAAAACAAAAATTTGTCTTCATCTGAATTCTTGGATCCCCTGAATTCTGTCTTCAGATTTGAAAGTCCATGGCTCTCAGGTAAGAAGCCTTGCAATATAGCGACAACGGGCAGATTGTAGATTGAAGGTGACAGCCAGATCTGGGTGTTTCTCAGCTCTTCTGCTAGGAAGAACGAAATGTAGGGAAGTCTACAGCAGGTGTCTTGCCTCTCTCTTTGAGGTCTTGCCTTTCTTTGGCTCCTGCTGTTCAGCAGCTTGCCCATCAGGATTCGAGCCACATGCTCCTTTTCTATGTCTTTTTAGTTCTAATGTTTGAAATTCACTTCTTATATAAAAATAGTGTCCCCTGGCTTACCAAAGAGAAGATAAGCATCCTGAAAAAAAATCCCTAGCAGTGATCACTATTACATGTTTAAAATATTTAGTCAATATAATTAACTGTATTTCTGATAAAATAAGAGTGTTGTGCAGGTATTATGAACAACTAAATATTACACAAAGTATAAAAATTATATAAATCGCAGCTATATCCTCAAAAAAGCTTTAGACCTATTAGGGAAGATGTGTTACATAACATTTCAGTAGCAAGAAATACTGTAAGATTTCAGAAAGATCACTTTTGACTGGAGTGAAATTTTGACTTCTTAGAATATTTATAATTTGAGCCAGAAAGGATGAATGAAATGATATAGGAGTGCATATCAAGCCTAGAAACATTTAGTAGTATAAGTTCGGGAACACAGAGTATGCATCAGAGAAACATCAGTGATCTAATTTGACACAAGCATTTGTTTTTAAACTTTTTTTCTAAGCAGTTGGAGCCCTTTAATATTTGCAAGAGTCAGGCAATGTAATCTGTAAGGGTGTTCAGAGATGAATATGACATGCTCAAGGGACTAAGCTATGATCAGGACGCCTGAAGCATAGAGTAAAAGAGTTAGAGTTGAGATGTGAGGATGGAGAGTTGAGCAGAGGACAGATCATGGAATATCTTAAAAGTCATGTTCAAGAGATTGAATTTTATCCTAAACCTATTGACAGTTTTGCTAAAGGGAGACTAGAGGTGGGGAGAAGCTGCTGGAGAACTTTACAGTGACTTTTCAGGGCAGGTAATGCCCTGGACCACCAAGGAGTAATGGGGAAGGAGGATGTGAATGGATGTGACTAGAGCTCCCATACTTCAGCTACACGATACAAAGAACAGACTCATTGGAAAAGACTTTGATGCTGGAAAAGACTGAGGACAGGAGGAGAAGGGGGAGACAGAGGATGAAATGGTTGGCTGGCATCACCAACTCGATGGCCATGAGTTTAGTAAACTCCAGGAGGTAGTGAAGGACAGGGAAGCCTGAGGTGTTGCAGTTCATAGAGTTGCAAAGAGATGGACATGACTTTAGTGACTGAACAATAGGACTAGATGGTAGGTAGAGGTGAAGATATAAGAATAATCAAAGCGAATATCTGAAAATCTGACTTGAGCAACTGGATAGACAGCTGTTTTGCTACTTATTGAGATAGACAATGAAAACCATGAGGTTACTTTGACAAATATAATTCTGTAATAGTACTTACTATCTGCCAGGCACTGTGCTAAGGGCTTCATGGGCTTCCCTGGTGATTCAGATGGTAAAGAATCCGCCTGCAATGCAGGAGACCAGGATTCGATCCCTAGGTTGGGAAGATCCCTTGGAGAAGAGAATGGCAACCCACTCCAGTATTCTTGCCTGGAGAATCCCATGGACAAAGGAGTCTGGTGGGGTACAGTCCATTGGGTCGCAAAGATCGGACATGACTGAACAACTAAGAAGGCATGCATGCTCATGCTAAGAGCTTCATTCACACTATCTTCAATGCATTATCTATTAATCATCTTTAATGCATTACCTAATCTAATCCTCAATAAATACTAAAGAGAGCCAGATCATCAGGACTTTAAAGAGGAAATGAGTGGTAAAATCTGGAGGTACCAACTATAAAGAAGCAAAGGGGGAAAAGTTCTAGTTCAGAAGCTGGCAAACTACAGACCACAGGTAGGAAAAGTTCTAGTTCAGAGGCTGGCAAACTATAGACCACAGGTAGGAAAAGTTCTAGTTCAGAGGCTGGCAAACTACAGACCACAGGTCAAGTTTGGCCATGCTGCTTTTTTTCTTGATAAATGATTTTTTTCATTCAATATAAAGTTTTTTTGGAATACAACCAAGTTGACTTATTTATGTATTATCCATGGTTATTTTGTGCTATAGCCGCTCAGCTGAGTGGTTGCCAAAGAAAATCATGTGATCCTTTACTGGGAAAGTTGACCAAGCCCTTTTCTAGTTTTGTTACAGGTGGGGATCCAAGTATAATTTACCCCCCAAGATGAGAAAAGTCTTTATATTTGGACATAAAGGGAAGGCTGGAGAAGGAAATGGCAACCCACTCCAATATTCTTGGCTGGGAAATTCCATGGACAGAGGAGCCTGGTGGGCTATAGGGTTGCAAAGGTCAGACACGACTGCACACACACACCCAAAACTTAAGGGGAAGGGAGTAACTGAAGACAAAAGAGGAAATGACTAAGTGTAGAAGGAGACTCCCCAACATTTTTATTGGATAATTTTAAAATCTCAAATATAAAAAGACTTTAAATATAAGAGTTGAGCCAGTTTTCTTTTTCCCGCTTAATTTCTAGTTCTTTTGAACTCCGAAAAGAGTTCTCTACTCTAGCAAAGCTGATCACTCCAGAATTATCCAGTCAAGAAACAGTGCTCCATTGTTGTGAGAGAAAGGGGTTTTCCGCTAAAATAGCCTCAGAATATTATCATTGTCCACACATTTACCATCCAGCATATTTATTGTGTGCTCTGCATATCGTGTCTGCATATTGGACTTCCCAGGTGGCGCTAGTGGTAAAGAATCCCTGCCAATGCAGGACACATGAGAGATGCTGGTTCAATCCCTGGGCTGGGAAGATCCCATGGAGTAGGAAATGGTGACCCACCACTCCCGTATTCTTGCCTGGAAAATCCTGTGGACAGAGGGGCCTGGCAGGCTACAGTCCTTAGGGTCACAAGGAGTCAGACTTGACTGAAGCGACTTAGCAACTTGGGAACTTGGCAACAACTGCATAAATCAACAACTGTGCTGCTTACCGCCTCTGCCTCCGGGTCACTGAACAGTACTTTCTTTAACTTCTGATCTTCTCATTTTGTTTTTTGGACTAATACAGCATATGCATTTAATATTGTAAAACAAGTATAACAAATTCAGTGTTCACACGTTAAAAGAAAAATCCTTTGCAGTGCTTGTTATCATTTCTCTACTTTGTCCAGAATGCTGTTTGGAAGATCCTTGTTTCTTACCCTGTAGCCTAGAATTATTCCCTCTGGATTTTGGCAGCGTTTGAGAAAAATGACATGATCACAGCAGTTAACTGTGCCTTTTCCAGATATGTGCAGTTTGGGAAGTTCTATTCTTTGTGGATAATTGTAGGTTAATGTTGACCACTATTGTTTATCTTAGTGAACATCAGATTATGAAAATGAAGTAATAGTATGTTTTACTATGAATTTGATCATGAGTTTATATATTGTTATGAAACAAAATTCTGTTTTATAGAGAAAATAAGTACAAACACTTGCTTTCCTAAAATCTTTACTGCTATAGCTTCTGTGAATTTTTAAAAATTGAATCTGATTCTAGGATTCTTAAATTATGTAGTATCTATTACAGATAATGGGTAACATCAAAGGAATATTTTAGACATTACAAAAATGTTTGACAAAAAGGAATTGACTAAGGCCTTGTGATGGTTGATAATAGGTTCCTGAAATCTTTTTGTAGGGATGAAGGTTAAATGGAAAGTTGAAAGAGTCTGGGCTTAAAAAGGCACATAGGGCTATAAAAAAAAAGTTTAGGAATAATGTTAATATATCATCCTTTTGATATCTGTTTGTTTACTGTCAAATTCATTGAAGAGAAAATGCTTTTCTTCTTAAGCCAAGTGAAACAGAGCTAGAAGAAGCAGCAAGAAAGTAACCAACATTTACTGGAATACCAACCATTTCCTAACATTAACTCTTTTGATCCCCATATTTACTTTTTGAAGTGGGGATTATAATCCCTACCTCTCATTTTTTATATGAAAACTGAAAGAGGCAATAAAAACAATGGTGAGGGAGATAGTGGGGGAAGGAGAGGACAATGCCTTGTCCAAGTCATATTCAAAATTGTGAAGCAGGAGAATTTTCACTGATGGTCTCTACTTTCTATTCTCTTTGAATAGACTCCCTTCCTTTCTCTAGCTGACCCCACCACACCAACACACCTTAATTATTTCCAGGTTCTTTCACTTTTTTCTTTTTTCAGGAAATAACTGACTACTCATTCTAATTAGAATACAAAATAATAGTTCTGAATGCTTAAAAGTCCTTTACAAGTATTTGTATATTCAGAATTGGAAAGTCTTAAACCAAAATAGTGAAGCTGTGATGGTGAGAGTTCAGGCATCAACAAGCAGAGAGAAAGGTTTGAGGAGGCAGAGTCGCACTTTATCTCTAAAATCAGTCATCTTATCCCCTAAGATGAGTATGCAACCTCGTTTCTTTTCCATACCCAAGTTCACCTTTGAAGAGCTGCCGTTGTTAAGCAGGAGATATGTTATCTGCTAAAATATTACGGTTTTACCATAGCAACTTTACAGTAAGTTGCAGTAACAAATAAAGAGACTTCTCTATCCACATTATCAGAAATTGAATCTCTTCAGGGTACAATAAACTTACTATATCTCAGTATGGGTATTGATGAACAGAGATACGAGGGAAAAGGACGAGGAGAGGAGTGTGCCGTCGTTAGCCACGTAAAGCTTTCACACCTTGGAGGAAGCCTTTCCCTAAAGCTTGAAGAAAGCAGCATCTGAAGCATCCCTGAGCAGACCCGGTAATCTCTATAGATCCAGGTTCTGACACAGTTTCCGGAGGCGACCAGTCACTAACGTACGTTGTCTGCTTTCACTTTTCTCTCCCCTGAAGGGAAATGGAACTGAGCCAAGCTGCATATCCCTCTTTGTCACGGGACAGGCATAAAATCCATAGCTGTGTTCCAAAACCAGTTCAGCTCCTCAGGATGACAGATTCATTCTCACCGTCATCTTGTTCTGAGACGGGAAGTGTATCGGTACCACGAGTCCTCGGCCCACAGTGTCACGTCTGTTACTCTCACTTGCTTGCAGCTGTGCTGTCTGCGCGTGCTCCCTCCCTTCCGGCTTCTTGGCTGGCTGATTCATGTCCTTACCTGTATCTCCAGCTCTGGCTTCTTTTCCTGTCTTGCATTCTAAACTCTTCCAAAGAACTAAGGTAGTAGGTAGATTCCTGAAGCATTTTTCTTCTGATTGTAATAACAGGCCAAATCAAAAACAAGTCAGAAATTTTCTCTGATTGGACTATAACACCAACCACCTACCACCACCACCATCATCATGCTTGCCATCTATTTCATTATACCAGTCCTGGCCTGGCTTTGTAACATAGTGGGAACTTAATTCTGCTGCTTCAAGCTATTGGTTTATTTATTCTCTCCTCTTTGATGTAAAAGTTTAGAAATATTTCCGTAGTGAAATTAATAGTATCACCATAGCTGTGGAGAGGCAAGGTAAGGCATAATGAAGAGATACATAAACATTATATGATAATTTTATTTTTAAACAAATTTATAAAATTATTAAGTGGTAGTCATATTACATCCTTTCATTACTTTCTCAATATTTCTGAACCATATAGAAGTTATATATACTTTTCAACTAATAACTAAAGGGCAGAAAGCATGTGGTTTTATGTATTCCTCTTATTTTATCATTAGTAACCTTTACAAATATTTGCTTAACTACAAGCAGTACGGTTATTTAGTGTATCTAAGAAATGTCACAGATTCAACAAGCGAGTTTATATTGATTTACCAGTATCCACATGTGCACAGAAACATTTTATGAGTTAGTCAACTATAATATGTTTATTGGTGAGATCGTTTTGTGATTATGAAACTAAAGCTTAAAAAATGTGACTTTCTCAAGGTTGCATAATGTTATTAATAACAAAACAAAGATCAAAACTAGTTATTTAATAATGTGATCATGTTGCCCTTTTTACTAGGAAAATTCCTGTTTAAATCCATAGCTATTGTCTATACAGTAGCTCTTTCCAGAAGGAGAACATTGAAATGGCAAATTCATATAACATACGTACTGTCTTTACTTTTTCAGAACTAAATTGAAACTTTGTTTAATATCACAAGTTTATGCTCAATTTATAGCTTTTACATGTCAATCAAGATGAAGTGCTTCTGAAAAGTTTTCCTAACATAAACAATTGTAAAGGTGAAATAACAATGCTTAAAGGAGATCTTTTCGAATTAGTTAACAGGCAAAGAAGGAAGAACCACACACTGAATGCACATAGAAGGTTGTAGCAGACTGGGGCGAAGCAGTGTTTGGTAACCGTGTCTCCATAATGCATTCTCTCTGGGCTTGCTTTCTTGGTTCGACTTAAAGGAAGATATAAAAGCTACAGATTAGGAACTCTAGTGATGGATGGGATCTACCGCATGGAAGCAGGCAACTAACTGAGATGGTCTAGAGTCTAGAAGATTATATTAGTTTTGTGTTGCTACTGTAACAAATTACCATGAATTTAGAGGTTTAAAACAGCACAAATTTATTCTCAAATGTGTTCTTTTGTTAAGGTCCAGGTACAGTATGGCTCAGCTGGTTACCTGCTTTAGAGTCTGACAAGACCAAAATCGAGGTGTGCACAGGACTGTTTCTGCTGGCTCCGGGAGTGAATCCTCTTTCAGCCTCATTTCTTTCATGGATCTTTAGTTGTTGGCAAAATTTCATTCCAAGCAGCTATGGGACCAAAGTCCCCATTTCTTTGCTAGCTGTCAGATGGGGTCATGCACAACTTTTGAGGCAGTCTGCATTCCTTGGTTGGCAGAGAGCTTCTTCCACTGTCAAAGCCAGCAACAGCTGGTCCAGTTCGTATCAGGTTCCGAGTCTCTCTGACCTCTCCTTCTGCCTCATCGCTCCTTCACTTCCCTCCTTAGATATAGCTCTATAAATGACTCGTCTGCCTTTCTCTTCTTTTAAGAGCTCACTTAATTCCCCTGGGTTCATGCGGGCAATCCAGGACAATCTCCTAGTTTTAACATCAGCACCTAGGCTCGTATTTGATTAAAAAACCAGAGGCTAGAAATTTTAATGGGACATCTTTAAAATTCTGCTTACCACAGAACCCTGGAAACAGTGATCCATATTTTATAAAGGCGATTATCTAGTTTTATGTTAAAATCTACATTCAGTTGTTGATATTACAAGCATTTGTGAAGTCATATTTAACTGTTCCAGTCATCTCTGTACTGTGTCTCAGAGTTAAGAAAAAGCTGGACACTCAATCATACATACTTTAAACAGGGTTGGCAGAGGTTCAGTGTGGTGGTGGGCAATAGCAGTTAGCAGGAAAATCTCAAAGACGCTCTTCAGTACTAAGAGAAACTATGCTCAAATTGTGCCTCTTCCTGTGGAAATTCTTGCAATATTGCTGGTTTGGGAAAACTGGGGTTTTCTTTTATTAAGGGCACTAGTGTCTTTGCAGGGAATACCATGATAAATGGTGTGATAATTATTAGACATTTACCTGAATAGACTTTCTTGGTTGTTAAACTATAGTCCTGATATGACTAACGGCCTTCCTATTTTTGCTGTTGTGTCATTAGACCTAGGGAGTCTGGACATAAATAAAAACAGCTCAGGTTAATCTATACAAAAAGCAAAGTAGATATCTCTTACTAATTAAGGATCAGAATCTTCTTGGTTATCTTTTTATTTCAAAGACAACAAACCTACATTTTAATAGTTTGGTAATACCGAGTATANTTGGGGCTCTTTCTTTGAATCATGTTCTGGAATTTAATCCCACTTAGAATCAAATCTTTTTTGTTTTATTCTACATTTTATAGTGATGAAGACCAAGTGCTTCACATTCTCTGTATAGCTGAATGATATTTCATGTATTTAGATATGATTTAACCTTCTTATTCTCAGTTATACACTCTTTTAACTTCAGTAAAATTTCTTCGCTGACTTTGAGTAATGGACTATTTGTCTTTTTAATCCTTTCAAGCATATTTAGTATGCTTGAATAATACACCTGGAGGTGTATTTATTCTGCATTTATCTTAATGACTAGAAACTTAAGCTGGAAAAAGTTGTACAAATGTTATATAAAAATATTGCTTTTTTGGTTTTATTATGGAATATTTGTGACTCTAAAATCTATCATGACTATTCACTTTGAATAAGAGAATTGTAAGAGTTCATTTAATTTTAATCTGCTTTATCTTTTTGGTCTTTTATGATTGCTAATCCTTTCTTTATCTGTTCTTGGTATAATTTGACTTTTGTTCTTATCAGAGTCCCCATTAAGTTTCATTCTGTTTCCATTGAGACATTTTTAGTATCCTAAGGTCAGTTAAAATTCCATCGCATTTATCTATTGCCTAAAATTTTAAATAGACTATTAAACTAGTGCTAAACTTTGACTTTTTAAAAGTATTACATGTTTAAAATATTCAGTCAATATAATTAACTGTGTTTCTGATAAAATAAGAATGTTGTGCAGGTATTATGAACAACTAAATATTACACAAAGTATAAAAATTATATAAATCACAGCTATATCCTCAAAAAAAGCTTTAGACCTATTAGGGAAGATGTGTTATATAACATCTCAGTAGCAGAAAATACTGTAAGATTTCAGAAAGATCACTTTTGACTGGAGTGAAATTTTGGATGACTTCTTGGAATATTTATAATTTGAGCCAGAAAGGATGAATGAAATGATATAGGAGTGCATATCAAGCCTAGAAACATTTAGTAGTATAAGTTCGGGAACACAGAGTATGCATCAGAGAAACATCAGTGATCTAATTTGACACAAGCATTTGTTTTTAAACTTTTTTTCTAAGCAGTTGGAGCTCTTTAATATTTGCAAGAGTCAGGCAATGTAATCTGTAAGGGTGTTCAGAGATGAATATGACATGCTCAAGGGACTAAGCTATGACCAGGGCGCCTGAAGCATAGAGTAAAAGAGTTAGAGTTGAGATATGAGGATGGAGAGTTGAGCAGAGGACAGATCATGGAATATCTTAAAAGTCATGTTCAGGAAATTGAATTTTATCCTAAACCTATTGACAGTTTTGCTAAAGGGAGACTAGAGGTGGGGAGAAGCTGCTGGAGAACTTTACAGTGACTTTTCAGGGCAACTAATGCCCTGGACCACCAGGGAGTAATGGGGAGGGAGGATGTGAATGGATGTGACTAGAGCTCCAATACTTTGGCCACATGATACAAAGAGCAGACTCATTGGAAAAGACTTTGATGCTGGAAAAGACTGAGGACAGGAGGAGAAGGGGGAGACAGAGGATGAAATGGTTGGCTGGCATCACCAACTCGATGGCCATGAGTTTAGTAAACTCCAGGAGGTAGTGAAGGACAGGGAAGCCTGAGGTGTTGCAGTTCATAGAGTTGCAAAGAGATGGACATGACTTTAGTGACTGAACAATAGGACTAGATGGTAGGTAGAGGTGAAGATATAAGAATAATCAAAGCGAATATCTGAAAATCTGACTTGAGCAACTGGATAGACAGCTGTTTTGCTACTTATTGAGATAGACAATGAAAACCATGAGGTTACTTTGACAAATATAATTCTGTAATAGTACTTACTATCTGCCAGGCACTGTGCTAAGGGCTTCATGGGCTTCCCTGGTGATTCAGATGGTAAAGAATCCGCCTGCAATGCAGGAGACCAGGATTCGATCCCTAGGTTGGGAAGATCCCTTGGAGAAGAGAATGGCAACCCACTCCAGTATTCTTGCCTGGAGAATCCCATGGACAAAGGAGTCTGGTGGGGTACAGTCCATTGGGTCGCAAAGATCGGACATGACTGAACAACTAAGAAGGCATGCATGCTCATGCTAAGAGCTTCATTCACACTATCTTCAATGCATTATCTATTAATCATCTTTAATGCATTACCTAATCTAATTCTCAATAAATACTAAAGAGAGCCAGATCATCAGGACTTTAAAGAGGAAATGAGTGGTAAAATCTGGAGGTACCAACTATAAAGAAGCAAAGGGGGAAAGTTCTAGTTCAGAAGCTGGCAAACTATAGACCACAGGTAGGAAAAGTTCTAGTTCAGAGGCTGGCAAACTACAGACCACAGGTCAAGTTTGGCCATGCTGCTTTTTTTCTTGATAAATAATTTTTTTCATTCAATATAAAGTTTTTTTGGAATACAACCAAGTTGACTTATTTATGTATTATCCATGGTTATTTTGTGCTATAGCCGCTCAGCTGAGTGGTTGCCAAAGAAAATCATGTGATCCTTTACTGGGAAAGTTGACCAAGCCCTTTTCTAGTTTTGTTACAGGTGGGGATCCAAGTATAATTTACCCCCCAAGATGAGAAAAGTCTTTATATTTGGACATAAAGGGAAGGCTGGAGAAGGAAATGGCAACCCACTCCAATATTCTTGGCTGGGAAATTCCATGGACAGAGAAGCCTGGTGGGCTATAGGGTTGCAAAGGTCAGACACGACTGCACACACACACCCAAAACTTAAGGGGAAGGGAGTAACTGAAGACAAAAGAGGAAATGACTAAGTGTAGAAGGAGACTCCCCAACATTTTTATTGGATAATTTTAAAATCTCAAATATAAAAAGACTTTAAATATAAGAGTTGAGCCAGTTTTCTTTTTCCCGCTTAATTTCTAGTTCTTTTGAACTCCGAAAAGAGTTCTCTACTCTAGCAAAGCTGATCACTCCAGAATTATCCAGTCAAGAAACAGTGCTCCATTGTTGTGAGAGAAAGGGGTTTTCCGCTAAAATAGCCTCAGAATATTATCATTGTCCACACATTTACCATCCAGCATATTTATTGTGTGCTCTGCATATCGTGTCTGCATATTGGACTTCCCAGGTGGCACTAGTGGTAAAGAATCCCTGCCAATGCAGGACACATGAGAGATGCTGGTTCAATCCCTGGGCTGGGAAGATCCCATGGAGTAGGAAATGGTGACCCACCACTCCCGTATTCTTGCCTGGAAAATCCTGTGGACAGAGGGGCCTGGCAGGCTACAGTCCTTAGGGTCACAAGGAGTCAGACTTGACTGAAGCGACTTAGCAACTTGGGAACTTGGCAACAACTGCATAAATCAACAACTGTGCTGCTTACCGCCTCTGCCTCCGGGTCACTGAACAGTACTTTCTTTAACTTCTGATCTTCTCATTTTATTTTTTGGACTAATACAGCATATGCATTTAATATTGTAAAACAAGTATAACAAATTCAGTGTTCACACGTTAAAAGAAAAATCCTTTGCAGTGCTTGTTATCATTTCTCTACTTTGTCCAGAATGCTGTTTGGAAGATCCTTGTTTCTTACCCTGTAGCCTAGAATTATTCCCTCTGGATTTTGGCAGCGTTTGAGAAAAATGACATGATCACAGCAGTTAACTGTGCCTTTTCCAGATATGTGCAGTTTGGGAAGTTCTATTCTTTGTGGATAATTGTAGGTTAATGTTGACCACTATTGTTTATCTTAGTGAACATCAGATTATGAAAATGAAGTAATAGTATGTTTTACTATGAATTTGATCATGAGTTTATATATTGTTATGAAACAAAATTCTGTTTTATAGAGAAAATAAGTACAAACACTTGCTTTCCTAAAATCTTTACTGCTATAGCTTCTGTGAATTTTTAAAAATTGAATCTGATTCTAGGATTCTTAAATTATGTAGTATCTATTACAGATAATGGGTAACATCAAAGGAATATTTTAGACATTACAAAAATGTTTGACAAAAAGGAATTGACTAAGGCCTTGTGATGGTTGATAATAGGTTCCTGAAATCTTTTTGTAGGGATGAAGGTTAAATGGAAAGTTGAAAGAGTCTGGGCTTAAAAAGGCACATAGGGCTATAAAAAAAAAGTTTAGGAATAATGTTAATATATCATCCTTTTGATATCTGTTTGTTTACTGTCAAATTCATTGAAGAGAAAATGCTTTTCTTCTTAAGCCAAGTGAAACAGAGCTAGAAGAAGCAGCAAGAAAGTAACCAACATTTACTGGAATACCAACCATTTCCTAACATTAACTCTTTTGATCCCCATATTTACTTTTTGAAGTGGGGATTATAATCCCTACCTCTCATTTTTTATATGAAAACTGAAAGAGGCAATAAAAACAATGGTGAGGGAGATAGTGGGGGAAGGAGAGGACAATGCCTTGTCCAAGTCATATTCAAAATTGTGAAGCAGGAGAATTTTCACTGATGGTCTCTACTTTCTATTCTCTTTGAATAGACTCCCTTCCTTTCTCTAGCTGACCCCACCCCACCAACACACCTTAATTATTTCCAGGTTCTTTCACTTTTTTCTTTTTTCAGGAAATAACTGACTACTCATTCTAATTAGAATACAAAATAATAGTTCTGAATGCTTAAAAGTCCTTTACAAGTATTTGTATATTCAGAATTGGAAAGTCTTAAACCAAAATAGTGAAGCTGTGATGGTGAGAGTTCAGGCATCAACAAGCAGAGAGAAAGGTTTGAGGAGGCAGAGTCGCACTTTATCTCTAAAATCAGTCATCTTATCCCCTAAGATGAGTATGCAACCTCGTTTCTTTTCCATACCCAAGTTCACCTTTGAAGAGCTGCCGTTGTTAAGCAGGAGATATGTCATCTGCTAAAATATTACGGTTTTACCATAGCAACTTTACAGTAAGTTGCAGTAACAAACAAAGAGACTTCTCTATTCACATTATCAGAAATTGAATCTCTCTCAGTTCAGTTCAGTTCAGTCGCTCAGTCGTGTCCGACTCTTTGCGACCCCATGAATCGCAGCACGCCAGGCCTCCCTGTCCATCACCTTCTCCCTGAGTTCACTCAGACTCACGCCCATCGAGTCCCTGATGCCATCCAGCCATCTCATCCTCGGTGGTCCCCTTCTCCTCCCAGCATCAGAGTCTTTTCCAATGAGTCAACTCTTCAGGGTACAATAAACTTACTATATCTCAGTATGGGTATTGATGAACAGAGATACGAGGGAAAAGGACGAGGAGAGGAGTGTGCCGTCGTTAGCCACGTAAAGCTTTCACACCTTGGAGGAAGCCTTTCCCTAAAGCTTGAAGAAAGCAGCATCTGAAGCATCCCTGAGCAGACCCGGTAATCTCTATAGATCCAGGTTCTGACACAGTTTCCGGAGGCGACCAGTCACTAACGTACGTTGTCTGCTTTCACTTTTCTCTCCCCTGAAGGGAAATGGAACTGAGCCAAGCTGCATATCCCTCTTTGTCACGGGACAGGCATAAAATCCATAGCTGTGTTCCAAAACCAGTTCAGCTCCTCAGGATGACAGATTCATTCTCACTGTCATCTTGTTCTGAGACGGGAAGTGTATCGGTACCACGAGTCCTCGGCCCACAGTGTCACGTCTGTTACTCTCGCTTGCAGCTGTGCTGTCTGCACGTGCTCCCTCCCTTCCGGCTTCTTGGCTGGCTGATTCATGTCCTTACCTGTATCTCCAGCTCTGGCTTCTTTTCCTGTCTTGCATTCTAAACTCTTCCAAAGAACTAAGGTAGTAGGTAGATTCCTGAAGCATTTTTCTTCTGATTGTAATAACAGGCCAAATCAAAAACAAGTCAGAAATTTTCTCTGATTGGACTATAACACCAACCACCTACCACCACCACCATCATCATGCTTGCCATCTATTCCATTATACCAGTCCTGGCCTGGCTTTGTAACATAGTGGGAACTTAATTCTGGCTTTAATTCGGCTGCTTCAAGCTATTGGTTTATTTATTCTCTCCTCTTCGATGTAAAAGTTTAGAAACTATTTCCATAGTGAAATTAATAGTATCACCATAGCTGTGGAGAGGCAAGGTAAGGCATAATGAAGAGATACATAAACATTATATGATAATTTTATTTTTAAACAAATTTATAAAATTATTAAGTGGTAGTCATATTACATCCTTTCATTACTTTCTCAATATTTCTGAACCATATAGAAGTTATATATACTTTTCAACTAATAACTAAAGGGCAGAAAGCATGTGGTTTTATGTATTCCTCTTATTTTATCATTGGTAACCTTTACAAATATTTGCTTAACTACAAGCAGTACGGTTATTTAGTGTATCTAAGAAATGTCACAGATTCAACAAGTGAGTTTATATTGATTTAACAATATCCACATGTGCACAGAAACATTTTATGAGTTAGTCAACTATAATATGTTTATTGGTGAGATCGTTTTGTGATTATGAAACTAAAGCTTAAAAAATGTGACTTTCTCAAGGTTGCATAATGTTATTAATAACAAAACAAAGATCAAAACTAGTTATTTAATAATGTGATCATGTTGCCCTTTTTACTAGGAAAATTCCTGTTTAAATCCATAGCTATTGTCTATACAGTAGCTCTTTCCAGAAGGAGAACATTGAAATGGCAAATTCATATAACATACGTACTGTCTTTACTTTTTCAGAACTAAATTGAAACTTTGTTTAATATCACAAGTTTATGCTCAATTTATAGCTTTTACATGTCAATCAAGATGAAGTGCTTCTGAAAAGTTTTCCTAACATAAACAATTGTAAAGGTGAAATAACAATGCTTAAAGGAGATCTTTTCGAATTAGTTAACAGGCAAAGAAGGAAGAACCACACACTGAATGCACATAGAAGGTTGTAGCAGACTGGGGCGAAGCAGTGTTTGGTAACCGTGTCTCCATAATGCATTCTCTCTGGGCTTGCTTTCTTGGTTCGACTTAAAGGAAGATATAAAAGCTACAGATTAGGAACTCTACTGATGGATGGGATCTACCGCATGGAAGCAGGCAACTAACTGAGATGGTCTAGAGTCTAGAAGATTATATTAGTTTTGTGTTGCTACTGTAACAAATTACCATGAATTTAGAGGTTTAAAACAGCACAAATTTATTCTCAAATGTGTTCTTTTGTTAAGGTCCAGGTACAGTATGGCTCAGCTGGTTACCTGCTTTAGAGTCTGACAAGACCAAAATCGAGGTGTGCACAGGACTGTTTCTGCTGGCTCCGGGAGTGAATCCTCTTTCAGCCTCATTTCTTTCATGGATCTTTAGTTGTTGGCAAAATTTCATTCCAAGCAGCTATGGGACCAAAGTCCCCATTTCTTTGCTAGCTGTCAGATGGGGTCATGCACAACTTTTGAGGCAGTCTGCATTCCTTGGTTGGCAGAGAGCTTCTTCCACTGTCAAAGCCAGCAACAGCTGGTCCAGTTCGTATCAGGTTCCGAGTCTCTCTGACCTCTCCTTCTGCCTCATCGCTCCTTCACTTCCCTCCGTAGATATAGCTCTATAAATGACTCGTCTGCCTTTCTCTTCTTTTAAGAGCTCACTTAATTCCCCTGGGTTCATGCGGGCAATCCAGGACAATCTCCTAGTTTTAACATCAGCACCTAGGCTCGTATTTGATTAAAAAACCAGAGGCTAGAAATTTTAATGGGACATCTTTAAAATTCTGCTTACCACAGAACCCTGGAAACAGTGATCCATATTTTATAAAGGCGATTATCTAGTTTTATGTTAAAATCTACATTCAGTTGTTGATATTACAAGCATTTGTGAAGTCATATTTAACTGTTCCAGTCATCTCTGTACTGTGTCTCAGAGTTAAGAAAAAGCTGGACACTCAATCATACATACTTTAAACAGGGTTGGCAGAGGTTCAGTGTGGTGGTGGGCAATAGCAGTTAGCAGGAAAATCTCAAAGACGCTCTTCAGTACTAAGAGAAACTATGCTCAAATTGTGCCTCTTCCTGTGGAAATTCTTGCAATATTGCTGGTTTGGGAAAACTGGGGTTTTCTTTTATTAAGGGCACTAGTGTCTTTGCAGGGAATACCATGATAAATGGTGTGATAATTATTAGACATTTACCTGAATAGACTTTCTTGGTTGTTAAACTATAGTCCTGATATGACTAACGGCCTTCCTATTTTTGCTGTTGTGTCATTAGACCTAGGGAGTCTGGACATAAATAAAAACAGCTCAGGTTAATCTATACAAAAAGCAAAGTAGATATCTCTTACTAATTAAGGATCAGAATCTTCTTGGTTATCTTTTTATTTCAAAGACAACAAACCTACATTTTAATAGTTTGGTAATACCGAGTATGTATGCCACCTCAATGTGATGAGATAACTGGATTTTTATTATATAATGGTAAGCTTCTGGCAATTACTCAGTGCATGCTTGTGTTTAATATTTATTGAAGTGGAGTCTAAGAAGATGTTTTCTGGATTTGTACTGATATATTTATCCTATAATCTGACTAGCCTTTATTAATAATAATGAAAAGGAGAGTCAATTTTCACCTCATAAAATAAAACATAGTATTTTATTCAGAATTTTTTGTAACTAATAATTATGTATTACACAAAGATTTCTATTTTGTTGTTAAGTAAACTGAGCCATTAAAGTAAGTGGATAGGCTAGGAAAATGTAATAAATAATATTATTTATAACAATAGTAAAATAATAGCAAGTTATCTTCAAATTGTAAATCTTTGATGAATATACATCTTGTCTGTCCAGGAAAATATGCATCAAAGATATTTACTTTTCTCTGTTTTTTTTTTTTTTTTAATGCTTTTCCTTTTTAAGAAACAAAATAATACAAACACCTATAACAGAAAGTAAAAGTTGCTTCCTCACTTAACCAAATCCTTCCCTTTGATCTCAAAAGATAAACACTGTTAATAATTTGTTCCATAATCTAATCATCTGAACTTTCATCTATTCATACTTCAGTATACATTCTCCAGGTTCTATTGTAATTTGCTTTGGGTTATTCACTTGAAAATGTATTTTGGAATCTTCACACATCATTCTGTATAGATTTCTCTTATCTTTCAGGGAGTTCTATTAAATACTCTTTTACCTCATAGATTTAACATCATGACCTACTGAGGGACATTTAGGCTTTTTCTATATTGTGCTATAGTGAACATCCTTATACAGATACAACCTATGTCTAACTTCAGTTCAGTTCAGTTCAGGCACTCAGTCATGTCTGACTCTGTGAGAACCGCAGCACACCAGGCCTCCCTGTCCATCACCAACTCCTGGAGTCTACCCAACCCATGTCCATCGAGTCAGTGATGCCATCCAACCATCTCATCCTCTGTCGTCCCCTTAATCTTTCCCAGCATCAGGATCTTTTCAAATGAGTCAACTCTTCACATCAGGTGTGGCCAAAGTATTATTTCAGCTTCAACATCAGTCCTTCCAATGAATACCCAGGACTGATCTCCTTTAGGATAGACTAGTTGAATCTCCTTGCAATCTCAAGAGTCTTCTCCAGCACCACAGTTGAAAAGCATCAATTCTTCAGCGCTCAGCTTTCTTTATAGTTCAGCCCTCACATCCGTTCATGACTACTGGAAAAACCATAGCCTTGACTAGACGGACCTTTGTTGACAAAGTAATGTCTCTGCTTTTTAATATGCTGTCTAACTTATCTGTAGCGTAATTCCTGCGAGTAGAATGACTTGCTAAAAGGGTGTGCTCATTTTTAATTTTGGAAATTACTTGCCATAAGAATTGCACTGTTTATATCCTGTCCAAGGGAATATGAGAAAGCTCATTTTTGCCCATTCTTGGTCATACTAGTGTTTATTTTTTTATCTTTGCTACTTTAGCATAAATTTTCATTTTTATTTTATTCAGTATTCAATAAACACTGAATGCAGTCTTTGACTATTGGTGATAGAACAAATATTTCAGTGCACTTATTGGTTTATTTACCACTTTTATTTCTTTTTTCCTATGAAATATTTGTACATAGTTTTTTTTTATCCATTTTCCTAGTTCTGTGCCATCATATTTAGTAAACCCTTTCCTCTCCAGTACTGTAAAAATATCATTATATTTTTATTCTCAGATGTTTGTATAAAGTTTTTATGAGTTTAAATCTTTGATACATCTGGAATTTCTTTTGTAGACAGTAAAAAAATTAGAAATCTACATTTTTTTCCCAAATAGCTGGACCTAGGTTATTCACTGAATAATCCAAACTTTATTTCTGTTAAATCTTCCCCTCCCTTTTTTTTCCTTTATATGTATCACATTGTCCTTTTTAATTTTTCCTGGATTATTTTCTACTCTGTTCTATCAACGTTAGGAGTTAAAATAGTACCGTAAGGTTTTCAATACTATTCTAGCTTTTTAATTCATTTTAGTAACTTGTAGGGCAAGACTACAATTATTATTCATTTTCAATATTCTCTTGTCTAAACTCCCATGTTTTCTGTACTTGGTAAACTGTCAAGTTAAAGTTACATCAAAATTTAGGCTAATTTGGGGCAAACTGACATATTTATAATGTTGATTCTTCCTGTTTAGACTCCTAAGACGGGGAAGGCAATGGCACCCCACCCCAGTACTCTTGCCTGGAAAATCCAATGGACGGAGTAGCCTGGTGGGCTGCAGTCCATGGGGTCGCTAACAGTCGGACAGACTGAGCAACTTCNTTAAAGTTACATCAAAATTTAGGCTAATTTGGGGCAAACTGACATATTTATAATGTTGATTCTTCCTGTGTAGACTCCTAAGATGTCCTTCCATTGATTCACGGCTTCAGGTCCTTCAGTAACATTAGATAATCTTCGTCATTTAGCTTCTGGATATAACTTGTTAATATTATTCATAGGTATTTTGTAGCTTATATTACTGTTGTAAATACCATGGCTTTTTTCTATTACATTTCCTAACTGGTTATTTTTGGCATCCTTCTGTTAAAGTTATTGGTTTAAATAGTGCTTTAAATCTTATATCAGGCCACCTAATGAACTCTGCTTAATTTTAATACTTTTTTCTCATATACTTAATTCTTAGTTAAATTCTACTAGTTTTTTCCTCAGGTTTCCTAAATACAACCTCAGATCTTCTGAAAATAATCATCTCCTCCAGGTGCACTTTCAAGGTGCATCTGCTTAGGTCTATCACAGATTAATTGGAGCATTGACTTAAGATATGTTCAGAAATTATTTTGCATTTGTTCCCTGCTATTCTAGAAAATAGACCAGTATGACTCTTTGCTTTTTTTAAAAGAGGAGGGAATAGAAAAAGCTGAATTTTTTTCCTTCCCAACCCCAAGCTTACATAACTCATGTTGTCAAAAAAAAAAAGCAAAATTCAGTTTTCCTTTGTACTGTATCCTGTATAACTCTTTGAAGCATAAACTTTTATCTATGATTCACTGCTTTTTAAGGTCATTACACTGTTTAATGTATTGATATGACATTGGGTCCTTTGCCAATATAAGATCTATTTCCAGCTATTAATATTTTCAGAGACATGAAAAAGTAAATTTTAATAGTGAATTAACAAAGTGACAGGAACAAGGGAAAAAGTAATCAGAAGCATATTTAATAAAGTTTTCTATGCCTGTGGCATTCTAACTTTGTTTTTTTAAATGAGTTACTGGCTAAAAATGGACAATATCAGGTGTGAAAATGGAAAATGTTTTCACCCAAAGTAGCATTTCCTGAATTGTATACCACAGAACAGTCGGTCTCTGGATGCCAAGAGATGTTAAGCAGAATAGGGCTTTGTACTCAAATAAGTTTAGAAAATGTGGGTTAAATAGTTTTAATATGGTTTTTCCCTTTGCTATGTTTATGTACTTTGTGACTTTTATAAAGAAAGGATATGTAACTTCTCTCTGACTC
>SJYX01002473.1:517124-533941 GCA_006410675.1 Oreotragus oreotragus
TAATGGGTTATACATAAATTGTTTAGTATCCCTGATCTCTGTAACCTTTCAAGGCTATCATTTTAAGTTTTTTAAAATTTTCTGATTAGAATTAGAATGTCTAAATAATATATAGGTGTTATTTCCAGAGGGCCTAAGGTCATCTTTCTTCCTGTATTTGCTTAGATCAGTGTCATCTGTAGCCCAAAATCCTGACCAAATGCACTAATGCAAATAGTGCATTATTTGCATTATTATACATTATACTTAGAGAGAGCCTTCAGCTATGAGATATAAATAGACATTAAAGCAATTTATCATTAAAACCCTAAAGGTAATCAACATCTAAAAGTTAAACATAAGGACAGGGTTTTCTCCCTTACTAAAGATCTCCTTAGTTATATTTCTACTACTCTTTACTCTCAGGGATCTAATTTCTAGCATTTCCAGGGTTGAAAGTAGAAGAAGAAAAAGTTGCGGTGATAATAATTCTCTTTGTCTCTAGGACCAACGTTACTCTGGTCTCAGAACTCTAAGGGCTCTTTGTGGCCCTTCATGTTAATAGTCAAACCTCTGCCCCTCTGTGTTAATACTTTCCGTCAGCTACATGTCTGTTCTTTAGGCCTCACCTACTCACAGTTTGCTGAGCTGTAGTGCAGGAAGCTTCTCCACATAAGGCCAGATAGTTTTCATTATCTATATTAGAGACTATTTGATAGCCCATCTCCTTGTCCTTTTACTTCTTGTAGGATCAAGTCAGGGTCAAAAAAGAAAGGTCTTGCAGCCTCAGAAGACCATACCCCTAGCGTGACTCCAGCAATCAACTAGTTTTTCCAAAGTGCAGCAAAGAATATGATAAAAAGGAAAATATATCTTGAAGGAAAATAGAGGGAAGAACTATTTTCACGAAAGGTTTGAGAAAAAGAAAGGATGAGAAGACAGTAGTGACAGACCGAGAAACAGAACAAAGCCATAATTAGTCTCAGGTCTTAAGTTATAAGATTTTAACATGCTTTCTCTTACAAGAAGTCAAATGGTCACCTTTGGAGAAACGATAATCCATGCAAAAGTCATTATATGACTCTTGCCTTTTCAAACTTCGTAGATTTCATGAGGCCAACTCTATGCAGAATTCTGCAGGCTACCTCTGCAGAAATTGAAGTGTAGAAAATATATGTTCTTGTAAATTCCAAAAGAATTCAAAATGTAGACACATGGTACTGCGATTTGTTATGCCTCTCCACTGTGAGAATTTCTATTCATTGCTTATAATATGAACAATATAATGATAATAATCTATAGTGTGTTGTTTAAGAATAAATCTCAAAGAACATAGTGATGTGACAGGAGAATAGTTTCCTGCTGCTAGTGAAATATCAATGCAGAGTTAAAATAGCCTTAGAAAATAAAACCGTAGGTGAAACTGAAACTTTTCAAAGCTAGAGTCTTTTGTTCTATCACTATGTTCAAATCTAGCACAGAGAATTAACTTTATTTTTATTTAGATATGTACCTACTTGAAAACTGAATCTTTTGCTTTCAACATTAAAAGAAAAACATTGTGTGCTTCTTAAAGTTTTATGTGGAGGCATGAAATCCATTTTGTTTGGCTGAAGGTTTTCCTTTCATTCTTGTATTTTGATTAAATTATTTTAAATGATTTTATGAAGAATTAAGGAAGTGAAGTATAATCAGATTTCAGGTGTATTTTTTACTACTTAGAAATCATGATATTCTGTGAAAGGTAAGGCCAGACATATTCTTTAAGTCTTCACTTTGATAACATTTATCAGTCTTGAATCCAACACACTTCCCTTAACAGTGAATACCTTTCAATATCACACACACTTCTTTGTCAGAAATTCTTAGTAGGGGTTGAAATGATACAGAAGGGCTTTTTAATAACTTTTTTATTGTAAAATAATTATGGAAATTGAAAAATAATGTATAGTGTCTCATATATCCTTCATCCAGCTTCCCCTGGTGGTAGTATCTTTAATAAATGTAGTATAATAGCAAAATTAGAAAATCTAAATTGGTACAATAGCATTAAACTGCAGACATTAGATGTGATAAGTGAATGTGAGGGGGAATCTAGAATGTTTTCCATATTTGAGATGTCATACTGCTTTAGTAGCTGTTGTAGTCTACTCAGGCTGCTGTAGCAAATACCACAGGCTGAGTGGCTTAAACAAGAGAAATTTGTTTCTCGCAGTTTTGGAAGTGGAGAGGTCCCAAGATCAAGGTGCCAGCTGATTTGATTCTCCAAGAGCTCACTTCCTAGCTTGCAGACTGCCACCTACCCACTGTGTCCTCTAATGCTTGGGAGAGAGAGAAAAAGCACTTTCTGTTGTCCCTTCTTATAAGGGCATTAACTCCATCATGAGGGCCCCACTCTCATCTAAACCTAATTACCTCCCGAAGGCCCCATCCCTCCATATTTTCATACTGGAGGGTTGGTGCTTCAACATGTGAATCTAAGGGAGGGACACAATTTAGTCTATAGCATAGTAGAAGCATTTATCAAAATAGGGAATGAAGACAAGAACAGAAATACCATTTACATCTTGGGAATGATGAGTTTTGAAATTCCTATGGAAAAACCTAGAAGGCAGTTGATACACCAGTTAGGGGATTGGGTTGGGTTGCATATATAGTATGAGGGATTTAGGAGTCATCAAAAAGGATCATTTATAGGATGGGTATTGACAGAGCCTAACACATCTGTTCGGAGAAGGCGATGGCACCCCACTCCAGTACTCTTGCCTGGAAAATCCCATGGACGGAGGAGCCTGGTGGGCTGCAGTCCATGGGGTCGTGAAGAGTCGGACACGACTGAGTGACTTCACTTTCACTTTTCACTTTCATGCATTGGAGAAGGAAATGGCAATCCACTCCAGTATTCTTGCCTGGAGAATCCCAGGGATAGGGGAGCCTGGTGGGCTGCCGTCTATGGGGTTGCACGGAGTTGGACACGATTGAAGCAACTTAGCAGCAGCAGCAGCAACACATCTGTTCAACAGAACAATGCTTACTGGTTGCTAATGAAAGTTACAGAAAGGGGACTTCAACTTGGGTGCCATTTGTCAGGGAAAGTTGTATGAACGATACAGGACTTTGAGTTGTTTAGAGAGGGTATGTGTCTGTATGTGTGTATAGTCATCTAAGTATGTAGTTATCTATTTTTTTTTTAATCTGCAGCTATCCTGAGCTAAAAACTCTTCAATATTCTCAGTATTCATTTCAGGTTAACTTTTGGTATTCAATTCACAAAGACTAAATAATAAACATATCTAGTATCCATTATGTGCCAGGCATTATAGAAGTCCTAGATTGCAAAATGTAAATAAAATTTATATATTTCCCATGCATGAAACACTCAAAATCTATCAGGTGAGATATATTATGTGCCCAATCCGAAAGGTGTGAAATAATTCAAATCTCAGTGGATATTGTGGAGAAATATCATATCCAAATGAGAATTTGCAAAGTTTGCCTGAGAAAAGGCTCACAATGTGTAAATGTTTTAAAAGGGTATAAAATTATAGCACATGATTCAGTTTTCATTAAATTTAATTTTAGATAATAATAATAATATACCAAAATATAGTTTCCTTCATTCAAGTAGTTAAAGTATGAAGGTTATCTTTCATTAGGCTTTTCAGTATTTTCCAGGTTTTCTACAATAAACAAATCATATTTTAAAATTATGCATTCTTTTACAGTCTTAAAAGAGAAAGAAAAAGAACAACTGTATAGGATTGCTACTGAGCATAACTAGTCTTGGGAATTACAAATACTGGCCTTTCCTAAGTATTCCTTTCTTGGTTTGCCCATGTCTACAAATTGCTCAGTCTTCCTTAACTTTAGTTGCTTTCTAAATTAAATTAAATTTTTGTCTTTCAAAAGGTTAACTATGAATCAGCTTTTTGATAATTATTCTAAGAACAGTAAACAACCAGAATTTTCATAAGTTATTCTACAGGATAGCTATTTCTATGAAAATCAAAGAAAGGAAAGGAAGCCTCCAGTGTGTTTTCAGAAATAGAAATGGGAAAAAGGAACTGAAAAAGAAAATCTTCCCTCTTAAAACTTTTGGCATTAGAGAAACATTCCAGCATGTACATGCTTAGATCTTGATGGGGGATAAATTGCTGGTCTTTTGTCACAACGTCATTGGTCCATCTTTCTGACCTGGGGATGGCAGTATTGTGTACTCCCTAAGGGTGCTTCCGTTACCTCTGATACCCCCATATTGTTGAACTGGACCTATTATTTCCCTAGTGATCCAAAAGAATGAAATCATAGCATTCTTTGATTTCTAGCATAAACTCTGGAAAGTCCTGGCTAAATGTCAACATGAAAAGCAAGAAATATATGCTCTATGTGTATATATATCCACATATATAATTAATACTAAATAATAGGTGCAAAATTATAATTCAAGGTAGTATATTTTTATTATTAAATTATGAAACAGTACATTTAAAATTAATTTATTTTAATTGGAGAATAATTGTTTTGCAATGTTATGATGTTTTTGGCCATATATCAACATGAATCGACCACAAGCATACATGTATATCCCCCATCCTGAACTCCCCTCCCCACCCTCTCCCTCTGGGTTGTCCCGGAGCACCGGCTTTGGGTCCCTGCTTTATAACAAGCCAGTTTTTAATATGAATCTCCCTTTGAAGACAAAAGACTCATTCATCACTTTGCTTTAGAGATCATTCAATGCCAGAACTGAAAGGTACCATCTAAGCCAACTACCCGTTTGTTGCTTGAATCTTCTCTTATCAGTTTCCTGGGCCATTGTACTATGCTAACCACATCCGGGGACAGGGAATTCACTACTTAAAGTTAAGGATATCCAAGAGCTTTGGTTATGATTTGTTTTTTACTTGCTGTGGCTTCCAACCCTTGGTCTAGTTCTACTCGTCAGACTCATGTAACTCTCATATGATGCTTTTCCATATTTTCAAAGACAGTTCTGATATCCTGCCTAAGTTTCCTTTTTAGTCTTTCTCCTTTTCGCCTTTACTATTCAAGTCTCCAGATACTTTGATTCTACTCCTCCAAATGAATTTCAAGATGGCCTATATTTCTCAAGTTTAGCACTGAAAAGTGAGAAAGTTTCTGAGTGTACAGTGACTACACTGATGCACAATGCCAATGATGTCATCATCTTCCCTATAGATTTGAGAGTATGCAGATATTTTGGCAGCCTAATAGCACACTGACTTTTGGGGTATCTAGTTAACAATCCTACCATTTCATAGATAATTTCAAACCATCAAAAATGTATCAAGAAAGAAGCAGTTGCTGTTATCAAATTTTGTGTTATTCTAGAGAGTTGCAGTGATTTTAGAAGCCTCAGGTATCTCACTTTCTCAAATATTTGAGAAATGTTACATTTAATCTTTCTTTTTCCTGCTTGTGAGCATGTTTTAATCTCTTTTCTGGGCTGGGAAAGAGTAGGAAAGGTGGTAGTATATAGAATCAAGCAGAAGATATGCAATCAATTCTTAATTTTCACTTCTAAAAACCAGAGTAGACAAAGAGTTTGTTACCCGAAACATTCTGCTTTTTTTGGAGTCTCTCTTTTAGCAGGATCTAATTTTCATTATATGATACTAAACAAATGAATCTGTAAAGTGAAATGTAGTCTGTATTCCTGTAGGATTTGTGGTGGCCTTTTCAAGACAGTGGCAATCAATCCTGTCATTTCAAGTCTTGCTTTTGTAAGACTTGGCTTCTGCCTTTGCAATGACTAGGCTTCTGCACAGACTATACCTGTTTGTAAATTTCCATTATTATGACTCAGCACACTCTACCTAATAGATATGTTTTTGTGGTGAAATAAGTCCTCTTCTAACTACCTGTTTCATGTACATAAGTCTCACGTGTGCTGTTCAGTGACGGAGTTGTGTCTGACTCTTTGACAACCTGTGCCGCCACTCCTTGCCAGCCTAAGACAGACTCTTCTGTCCATGGGATTTTCCAGGCAAGAATACTGGAGTGGGTTGCTATTTCCCCCTCCAGGGGATCTTCCCAACCCAGGAATCAAACCCACATCTGCATTGGCAGGTGGATTCTTTACCACTGAGCCACCTGGGAATCCCATGTATCAATCTCAGGACCCTGACTTTTCAGATCAGTAAAGAGCTGATCTAGTAAAGTGAGGCATTATGCATACTAGAGTGAGTTCTGTGCTTTTCCAAGAAAGAATTGCGCTTAAGACCACAATATAGAGAGATCTGGAAGGAAGCGTATGAAAGTAACACATGACTTAAAAGCCAAAAGAGATTATTTAGATGCTTTAGCAGTTCCAAAGAAACTATTATCTAAGTACAAAGTATCTTGCATTAATTAGTATTTAATCTATAATATTTGACTCTTTTTAATCAGTTTATAAGCAATCAAATGGTGCATTGCAGTCTTGTTATTTTAGAGCTGATCAGCATAGCCCTATGAGAGACTTCTATTTAAGTAAATTATCTTACAAATTAGAAATGGAAAATGTGTTCATTTCCCAAGAAGAGTAGTTATCCTAGAAATATGTCTGTTCCCAGAAGAATTAAGCCTAATGAAAAAATTCACTATAATACATATGAGCCCAAAAAAAATACAGTTTTACTGTAAAAGAGAAGCTAGGATATTGAAGCAGTTAAAAGATTGTTCGGAAAGTTTATTCATAGATAAGACTTCCTTCAATTGCAGGTAGTGGTGAATGGGCATTTATAAATTCTGGTGGAAAAATCAAGGATCAACAATACCTGCACTGAAAGGATAGGATCATTTGTTCTGTCCTTTATAATATCTCTTTGGCAATACATTATTTGGTTATAAGTAAAATACATTGTAAATACATACTTGTAAGTCAAATGTGATTCTGAATCAGGTTGTAATGTTATATTACAGGCTCAAGGAAAACTCACTGAGAAATTCCAATATAAAAGAACATAAAAATCCTGTTTTGATAAGAAAATTATGACATGCATGCTTTAAATTTTAAAAGAGAAAGGCATTTCTTGCCATTTGAACAGTAA
Source organism: Oreotragus oreotragus (assembly GCA_006410675.1). NCBI lineage: Eukaryota > Metazoa > Chordata > Mammalia > Artiodactyla > Bovidae > Oreotragus > Oreotragus oreotragus. Next base: position 524,156 of record SJYX01002473.1, read on the forward strand.
TATCTCTTTACCTTGCTGACATTAAAAATAAAGCTGAAGATAAAAATCTTTACTCTCTCCATTTTAAATGTATTACCTAATATGAAAGTGGTTCAGCTAGTGCCACATATGAGTATCATTAAAAATAAAACTGCTGCTCTATACACGTCACCTGAATGAAATCTAAGAACTTTTCTTTCTTGACATGAAGCCTAGAATTTAACACTGAAAAGATCTATGTAAAAATTTTTTTTAAGATCGTAAGTTCAGCTTTTGGCTTTCTTTCTCTTATTATAGCCTGGGTGAGCCAACATAAAATTATGCATTCATTCATTCCTTCAACAAATATTCCTTGAATACCTACTGTGTGCAAGCATAGTACTGGGTACTAAGCAGGAATGAGACACACACGTGGCACCAACCATCATGTGGGTTAAGACCTGGTAAAGACGTGTAACCTGTTCTCATACTGTGGACTAGTTGAAAGGAGGCAACACAAGGAGACGCTGAGAAACAGGGTGGAGAAGGGTTCTGCGCTTCCACACTGAGAGAAGGGTCTCTCCTCTCTCTCTCTCTCTGGACTGAATGCCCTCTGGCCGCTATTCTCCTTCCTCCGTCTGTTACAGTGGCTATTTTAATGTGTGCCTTCAATGTATGTATGTGCTCTTGTAAAAAGTGCATTATTGTTTTATAGACACGTATATGTGTTTGCGCATTTTAAATTTGCATTCCCTCTTTACTTTTCTCATTGAGCATTATGGTTTTCAGAGCACCTGTGTGTACATTTATTCCTATATTTCTAATTGCTGTGTAGTACTTCATGGTATGCATTTACCACATTTTTCCTCTCTGTTCTTCCAATGCTGGACATCCAGATAGACTCCAACTCCTGCCACCACAAATAACATGAGATGAATATCCTCATATATGTCTCCTTATGAGCCTGGGTGAGAATTTCTTTTACATATATCTATATATACCCAGAACTAGATTTATCAAATTATTCAGTGTGTGTTTAATTAACTTGGCCAGGTTCTGCCAGCTTTTTCACAAGATCTCCTGCCCTAGTCTACTTTCCAAACAGTAGTGAATAAAAGTCTCTATATCCCAACATTCATGCCAACAATTGGCATTACTTCCTAATTTTTAATATGCTAATACAAGTACTTCTGATATTATTGTGAGTGATGATTAGCATTAGTGATATTAGCAATGAGTGATTTCTCGTTGTATTAACTTGCTTTTCTCTCGTAACTAATGAATTTGCAAATCTCTTTATGCACATCAATCTTTTTGTTTGCTCTTACGTGAATTGTCTGTTTCTAATTTATGCTCTTTTTTTTTTTGGTTGGGATTGCAATCTTTATCATTTTGGTTTTCAAGAGTTTCTGATATTAATTCCATTTTTAGTGTAAGATATTACAAAAATTTTCTCCCAATCTATCATCTGGAAGATTTTTTTACATTATGAATATGATGGGGTAAAATCTGGAAGACTCTAGAACCCCTCAAATCTAGACTCTTAATCATTAGGTGGTATAGACATAGGGCCTAAAGCCTATGAGGATGTTTAAATTGTCTTTTTCAATAGCTACAGTATTTTTCAGACTGCTTAGATTAAATTTGCTTAACAGATAGCAATATTTTAAGAGCTTTCTTTTTTCATATTACCAAAATGCTCCTGTATTCCACCTTTGTATTTATTTGTTACAGATGATTCCCTGTAATCTTCAGATACTGTAGTTCCAAAATTCACATTTTAGAGCAAGCAGGCTTTCTGCAAAAATTTGCCATAGTTTACCAAAATTATGAGCAGTTAATATTTCACAAATGTTATTGTGTGTTATTTATACTTGTATGATTATATAGTTTTTCAAAATCTTCATGGTGTTTTATAATCAATGATCATTTTTTTTCAAAAACATTTTTAAGACTGAATGTAAAAATAAATGTAAAAAAGTGTTTCTTAAGCTATTGCTATATATAAAATACTATGATAGACATAGAGTAAGGACATGAGGGTAAGTGGAAATAAATTCAAATACATAAAACATAACAGTGTTCCTCTTAAAGTTCAGCTGGGCAAATTCACTCATTCATTAGCAAAAATCATTTATTGAATACCTATTACATAGCACAAAAAGTGTCTGACCCGTCATAGGTATTCAATAAGTACTTGAATGAGTGAATGAACGTAATTATTGCTTTTAATATTGTGTAGAAGAGGTAGAAGGCGATGGCACTCCACTCCAGTCCTCTTGCCTGGAAAATCCCATGGACGGAGGAGCCTGGTAGGCTGCAGTCCATGGGGTCAGTAGGAGTCGGACACGACTGAGCGACTTCACTTTCACTTTTCACTTTCATGCATTGGAGAAGGAAATGGCAACACACTCCTATGTTCTTGCCTGGAGAATCCCAGGGATGGCAGAGCCTGGTGGGCTGCCCTTTCTGGGATCGCACAGAGTCAGACATGACTGAAGCGACTTAGCAGCAGCAGCAGCAGCAGCAGAGGTAGATTCCAGATACTGTGGAAACTCAGAGGAGCATTTGCTTCCTCAGAAAATTAGAACTTGTTCCCTGGGAAATACCTGAACATATAAGTAGCTTCCCAGAAAATGTCTAGGTAAAGAGAAAAGATAGGAGGAAGATATTTCAGGTATCCTACCTTCAAATACACAGAGGAGGTAAGAAGTAGCCTGGAGTGTGCAGGGCAGCTCACCCACTCCAGTACTGCTGGAGCTGGGAGTGAGAGGCAGGAAGAAGCAAGAGATAAAGGATAGTAGGTGTGCCATTTAGGCCAAGGGAAGGGAAAGCACGAAAAGTTTTTCAGCTAAGTGTTGACATGGACTAACTTGCTGTTTAAATAAGATCATCTGGCTTCATAAAAAATAGATTGAAAAGTACTTAGAGTGAAGAGAGAACAGCAAATTGTGTGCATGCATGCTCAATCATGTCCAACTCTTTGTGACCCAGGGACTGTAGCCTGCCAGGCTCCTCTGTCCACGGGATTCTCCAGACAAGAATACTGGAGTTAGTAGCCATTTCCTTTTCCAGGGGATCTTCCTGACCCAGGGGTTGAACCCACATCACCTGTGGCTCTTGAACTGGCAGGCAGACTCTTTTACCACTGAGATACTGGGCAAGTCCAGAACAACAAATTAGGAGTCTTTTATATAACAGTCTTTTACATAACAGGTCTTCCCTGGTGGCTCAGACGGTAAAGCGTCTGCCTGCAATGAGGGAGACCCGGGTTCGATCCCTGGGTTGGGAAGATTCCCTGGAGAAGGAAATGGCAACCCACACCAGTACTCTTGCCTGGAAAATTCCATGGACCAAGGAGCCTGGTAGGTTACAGTCCATGGGGTCGCAAAGCGTCGGACACGACTGAGCCACTTCACTTGACTTTATATAACAGAAGTGAGAGTGTGTGAGACTGCAAGCCTGGGATGAAGAAGAATCTGTTTCATATTATAGATATTTAGGTCTTCAATAGGACTTGATGATTGATTGGAGATGGATGGGGGTGTGAAGAAAAGGGAGAAGTCAGAGCTGATCCCGCTTTTCTGCCTGAGGGACTGAGTGAATGAATGGTCCTGTCAGCAGCTAAGAGAGGGAACCCAGAATTAGCAAGTTAGACAGAGGAGAGGTGTTTGTTATATCTGTAGAACTTTCAAGTAAAGATATGCAGTAGGTGGTTGAAAAAGAAAAAATTCAATCATGCAGGTAGACTGTGATAAGCACCCAAAGAGTGAATGAGATAAAGGGATTTCAGAGTAGGAAGGCATTACTATGGACCAGGGGATTCAGAGAGCTGTGGAATAAAACTGAATCCTGACGGATTGGCAGTGTATATAAGCAGAGAGGCAAGAGAGCATTCTGACCAGCACACAGAAGTGGCTTTAACAGGCTTTGACTTTATAAGGCTGCTGGAACCTGGGAGGAAAGAGACTTGAACTGGCTGATGCTGGAGATGCTGAAGAGCTGGATCCTCTTCCTGAGCACCCTGACTCACAGTCCAAAGAGTGCTTGCTAAAAGAGGGAAGTGAACCTGGGACCCACTTGGCAAAAGGAAAGGGGGAGGGGCATGACAGGAGAAATTACCTGGAGATTACAACATTCAGAGTTGGATTAGAAGCTCTGTCATGACGCTGAGCATCTAGCGGCTAAGGGAATAAGGAATCCAGTAGCTTCCAGGTCTGAGATAAAGGAATAGTCAGAGGAGCGTTTAGCTCTGGCACAGCATACAGGAGGCTTTGGATAAGCACATGAATTCCACACACTATCATCAGTCCCACAGGAAAGGAAATAAGAAATGAGAGGCAGAGATATGCTGGGGGCACATTAAATAGAATAGCAAAGTTTGATAAACTGTAGGTATCTGGAAAATGAGAGTAAAATTAGAAGGTTCTCTTGGTTGGAAGCCCTGAATTTCAAGATTGGTAGAATACATTTTGTCCTATCAACTCACTCAGGGTTGGTTCGTTATTTTTCTTAATAAGATACTTGGTAATAAATCTATTCTAGGAAAATCAACCTGGCAAAAATGTTCAGAATGGATTAAAAGAGAGGGACTAGAAGCAGGAATCCCAATGAATGGATTATGAAAGATCCAGACAGTAAGAAGGGCTAAGGGCCAGGCCATAAGAACAGAAAGCTGAAAAGAAGAAATACTTGCTGTATCTGCTTTTAAATCTGAGTTGGTACCAGCATTAATAGTTGATTTATCTTAGCCAATGCGCACTGAAACAAAGTTTTAATCCTGGCATAAGAATTGATTTTCTAAATGATTTCAAGAATATAATTAGATATATTTTCTTTGCCCATATATATAGATATAGATATATTCATGATAAAGATTTAGGATCATAAATATATACTTAAATTTATGAGAATTTCAAAACAGATGGAAAGATCAGTGCATTCCAACTCTAATTTAGTAATAACACTCAGGGTTTCTGTATTCTTTTAGAACTATCACAAAATTTTTAAAATAGTCTCAAAATAAACTTTAACTCACTTCAATTTGATATGTGTCATTAATGACATCTAGGAGAAAGAGATGGCTGTGAAAGCAAGTGAACAACCGAGGGGTATAAAGAATTCAACATCACAGGTGTAAATGTGATATTGAATTAAGACATTGTAGAAATGCAAGATTTTACATTTCTATTATACTTAATTAGGTAGAAAATTACATAGTTAATTTTTTTTTTTTACTTTACAATATTGTATTGGTTTTGCCATACATCAACATGAATCCACCATGGGTGTACACATGTCCCCAGTCCTGAACCCCCTTCCCACCTCCCTCCCCATGCCATCCCTCTGGGTCATCCCAGTGCACCAGCCCCAAACATCCTGTATCCTGCATCAAACCTGGACTAGCGCTTCATTTCTTATATGATATTATACATGTTTCAATGCCATTCTCCCAAATCATCCCACCCTCTCCCTCTCCCACAGAGTCCAAAAGACCATTCTATACATCTGTGTCTTTTTTGCTGTCTCACATACAAGGTTATCATTACCATCTTTCTAAATTCCATATATCTGCGTTAGTATACTGTATTGGTGTTTTTCTTTCTGGCTTACTTCACTCTGTATAATTGGCTCCAGTTTCATCCACCTCATTAGAACTGATTCAAATGTATTCTTTTCAATGGCTGAGTAATACTCCATTGTGTATATGTACCACAGCTTTCTTATCCATTCATCTGCTGATGGACATCTAGGTTGCTTCCATGTCCTGGCTATTATAAACAGTGCTGCGATGAATATTGGGGTACACATGTCTCTTTCAGTACTGGTTTCCTCGGTGTGTATGCCCAGCAGTGGGATTGCTGGGTCATAAGGCAGTTCTATTTNTTCCACATCCTGGCTATTGTAAACATAAGATATCTATAGTGCAAGAGATTTAATAAGATGTGGTGGCACTAGTGGGAAAGAACCCACCTGCCAATGCAGGAGACACAAGAGATGAGGGTTCGATCCCTGGGTTGGGAAGGTCCCCTAGAGAAGGAAATGGCAACCCACTCCAGTATTCTTGCCTGGAAAACTCCATGGGCAGAGGGGCCTGGCACACTGCAGTTTATGGGGCTGAAAAGAGCTGGACACAACTGAGAGACTGAGCACAAGGACAGTCATGTTAAACTAAACCACACCATCAAGTGACATTTGCATGGGTGTAGGTCAGCAGTTTAGATCTGCCAGGCTTGGATTTACACAGTTTAAGCCTCTTTCTCACCTCTAGGAGTGTTCTCTGATTAAAACCAATGTAGTAGGGAAAAAATACTAGAATCAAACTAAAGAAATTCTAATTGTTTCTCATTTCTGACATCCCTGGTTACATGTGGATAACCTCTTTGCTGAATAATTAAATGAGAAAGAAATATTCATAGTAGTCTCTGTATGGTATTAGCCGTATAATACTATTTTGCAAAAGAAAGCAATCTATATTTTATGAAGAAGAAAATGTAAACACATTAGGGCAAAGTCATTAAGTTTGGGAAGGAGGTGCATAGTGACAGAGAAGCAAACCACTTGCCCTACTTTGATCCTCTTTTCTTAGATGATCCTAAAGCATTTCATAATAACGATCCCCACACTTCACAACAAACTGTATCCCTACAAAGAATTTGAAATTTCTGTACTTCCCTGAATTATTTATAACCTCCTTATTTTTCAGTTCAGTTCAGTTCAGTCACTCAGTTCTGTCCGACTTTTTGCAACCCCATGGACTACAGCACGCCAGGCCTCCCTGTCCATCACCAGCTCCCAGAGTTTACCCAAACCCATGTCCATTGTAATTTGATGCGATCCAACCATCTCATCCTCTGTAATCTGCTGCTCCTCCTGCCCTCAATCTTTCCCAGCATCAGGGTCTTTTCAAATGAGTCAGCTCTTCACATCAGGTGGCCAAAGTATTGGAGTTTCAGCTTCAGCATCAGTCCTTCCAATGAACACTCAGGACTTTAGGATGGACTAGTTGGATTTCCTTGCAGTCCAAGGGACCCTCAAGTGTCTTCTCCTTATTTTTATTTATAGTTCTATTTCTCAACTATGGTTAGTCTTCTTAATTTGACAAAGATGGAAGTTCTCTTCCCAAAGCTCAGCAACAATTATTGATAAATTGAAAACCATACAAAGACTAGGTTTTATGGTCATAACTCTTTTATGTGACTGATTAAAAATATTGGGAAATTATTAACTATTAAGAGCTTTACTCCCAAAACATTCTAGTGTATGCTTGGCAATATTGGGGGATGGTACCCAAAGATACAATGAAACTGCTTTGGGTGTGACCTGCATTCATTGTAAGGTTATCACTAGAGCTCTCAGGGCATTATGGGCAAGTACTAATGAGTCTCATAGATTTAGAGTTAGTAGGGGCAATGGAGTTAATTTTCTGCTTTCTCCTCAATATAATTCCAAGTGAAGTGATGGGTTCATTAAATTATACAGAAACACACAATAGCAAATGCCAATAGCCAAATCAAAATGTGTATTGTGACATAACTTTATTGTCAGGAAACAAAGTTCAACATGTTTTAATAATAAATGCATTTTTATATTTTAATTTTTATTCACTGAACCAAAAAGCCCAGCTGAGTTGAGATTCCATGAGTGCATGGGTAATGTTTTTGTAATATCAGTGTAATTGCAAAGGGGAATGTTAACATCTCAGTGGGGACAATTTCAGTATTAAATAAAAATTCAAAAACTTTTGTAATAGAACATGTTACATAAATACCATTATTATATATGTCTCAGTATTATGAAATTCAGTGAGTTAGAAAAAAAGTCTCCTAGCATTAAGGCACAGTGAATGTGTATTTTGATGTTATCATATTTTAAACCTCACTTGTAGATTTTTCTAGGGAGAATTATGATGTTGCTAATAGTATAAGCACACGTTTTCTTTGCAGTTAAGCTTTAAAATGATAGTTTTGCCAAAAACATAATCAAGTCAAACAAACAATTCACTTCAGTGAAGGACCATAGAGAATTGACTACATGGAAGTCATAAGTCATAAGAACATCACTTCATTGTATGTGTGCTTGACTCTCCTGTGGCCAAAACTGATGCTGCTTCTTAGACAAATCCTCTATCCTAGGTAAATGCCTACAGAGTTCTGTGGCAAATTGCTACATAATTCTCTGCATGTAAAGGGAAGTTATGGCACTCCACCCCAGTACTCTTGCCTGGAAAATCCAATGGACGGAGTAGCCTGGTGGGCTGCAGTCCATGGGGTCGCTAACAGTGAGACAGACTGAGCGACTTCACTTTCACTTTTCTCTNATAGCTGTCTCTTATACACATCTTATATATTTTGAATGGTGTCTTATTATGTTCAGATTGGGAAAGAAAATCTTTCCTTTTTTTATGTTTGTAATTTAAATTAAGCTGATGGCCAGATGATGTCATCTCTGACTATAAAAGATAATGTTTTCCAATTATGGATAACAAACAAGCTCTATATGGATTTTATAATGCCTTCCCCATTTGTTTTAATACATATGTGATGCTAACAGCTCCCTGTAAAATTTCTTATTAATCATGATTTACAGAAAATATAGGAGTATTAGAGGTAAAATGACTGACTGAGCATCTGAGTTAGTTGTTGAATTGAGGTACCTGACTCTTGGTCCACTTTTCATTCCACTGTGCCACAACTACCTCATGTGATTAGTCTTTTTAAGAAACAGAAGAAAACACATGAGTAACATGGAAACAGGTAAAATTTTTTGTGAAATACCAAGTGGCAAGTTTAAGTAAAGCTGGACTCTGAGCTAGCTAAGCCATGCACAAATTAAAATTATGGGGGAGGGGAAGTTGTGATTGACAGGAAGTGCCTCCAACAAGATGGAGGAGGTGGCCCTAGTTTTCTATTTTCTAACTCCCGTCTGTGTACCACCTGAACCATAAGGTTCTTCTCTACAATTGTTTTTTAAGAAAATAAAAAGAATAGCAACATAAGGTTCTCATGTTCTTCAGTAAGTAATAGATTCAAAAGGCATTTAAAATTTTATTTTAATTTTTAGAAGGTTGAAAAATACCTCTCTAACATCTCCACCCAAAGAAAATTTTAAAATTCTAAAGTATTTAAATGATTTAAACTACATATAGAAAACCAGTCATTCAAATGCTGTCATAGATCCAGTTAATATATTATTATGAATTATTGCAATTGCTTGAAAAATATTTCTCTGGCTGAATTCAACCATTTAAGGTGTCTCTATTTTTGTGTATGGTGTTAGAAAGTGTTATAGTTTCATTCTTTTACAAGTGGTTGACCAGTTTTCCCAGCACCACTTGTTAAAGAGATTGTCTTTAATCCATAGTATATTTTTGCCTCCTTTGTCAAAGATAAAGTGTCCATAGGTGTGTGCATTTATCTCTGAGCTTTCTAGTTTCTGTCATTGATCTATATTTCTGCATTTATGCCGGTACCATACTGTCTTGATGACTGTGGCTTTGTAGTAGAGCCTGAAGTCAGGCAGGTTGATTCCTCCAGTTCCATTCTTCTGTAAAGATTGCTTTGGATATTCGAGGTTTTTTGTATTTCCATACAAACTGTGAAATTATTTGTTCCAGCTCTGTGAAAAACATCATTGGTAGCTTGATAGGGTTTGCACTGAATCTATAGATTGCTTTGGGTAGTATACTCATTTTCACTATATTGATTCTTCCAATCCATGAACATGGTATATTTCTCCATCTATTAGTGTCCTCTTTGATTTCTTTCACCAGTGTTTTATAGTTTTCTATATATAGGTCTTTAGTTTCTTTAGGTAGATATATTCCTA
>SJYX01002473.1:534274-547711 GCA_006410675.1 Oreotragus oreotragus
CAAAGGCTGTGAAAAGAGACAAAGAAGGCCACTACATAATGATCAAAGGATCAATCCAAGAAGAAGATATAACAATTATAAATATATATGTACCCAACATAGGAGCACCGCAATATATAAGACAAATGCTAACAAGTATGAAAGGGGAAATTAACAATAACACAAAAATAGTGGGAGACTTTAATACCCCACTCACACCTATGGATAAATCAACTAAACAGAAAATTAACAAAGAAACACAAACTTTAAATGATACAATAGACAAGTTAGACCTGATTGATATCTATAGGACATTTCACCCCAAAACAATGAATTCCACCTTTTTCTCAAGTGCACATGGAACCTTCTCCAGGATAGATCACATCCTGGGCCATAAATCTAGCCTTGGTAAATTCAAAAAAATTGAAATCATTCCAAGCATCTTTTCTGACCGTAATGCAGTAAGATTAGATCTCAATTACAGGAGAAAAACTATTGAAAATTCCAACATATGGAGGCTGAACAACACGCTTCTGAATAACCAACAAATCACAGAAGAAATCAAAAAAGAAATCAAATTATACATAGAAATGAATGAAAATGAAAACACAACAACCCAAAACCTGTGGGACACTGTAAAAGCAGTGCTAAGGGGAAAGTTCATAGCATTACAGGCATACCTCAAGAAACAAGAAAAAAGTCAAGTAAATAATCTAACTCTATGCCTAAAGCAACTAGAAAAGGAAGAAATGGAGAACCCCAGGGTTAGTAGAAGGAAAGAAATCACAGTTAATTTTTAATGTATTCAGTGCTTAAAAAATTAGGTTGGCTTCTAGTACTGAATACCTCAGATGATGAAAATAAGAAACGTATGTTCACTTTTGATTTGCTTCCTAATAAAAGATGTTTTCAGGGCATCCATTTACTTTGGTAGGTTGGATAAGTTATAATTGCATTTGGTAGAGCATTTTAAATATTAAAAAAAAATGTCATTTGTAAGTAATGATTTGGAATGCTAATGAAGAAAAATCAATTTCAAGAGCCACATAGTAATAGTAGATGATTCATTCACATTCACCACAGGAGCTGGTATTAGCAGTTTTAATTTTAACCCTTTTCTTTAACATAACGAAATAAGAATTAGAGCATGTCTGTTAGTAATGAACAGCTCCTTTATCAGAATTTATGTAAATAGTGTCCTTAGAAGCAAATCAGTATGCTGGTCCTTGATCATTGTGGTAGGAATTCAAATAATATCATCAATAAAGTACAACTTCTGTCCTTAAGAAACTAAAGTCTTATGTATGTAAAAATTGTAGTGACAAGTGTGGGAGTTTTTTGGCAAGTGTGTTTTTTTAAGAGACTGTGTAAATAATTTACCTTTGTTTAAACTGAGCAAAATATACAGTTGTTAAAACAGCAGGAGTAATTGGAAAATACCATTTGATTTATGGAAATTCACTTTACAGTTAAACTTTTAAGATACAAAGAGACCTGGCTCATTAAGACATCAAAATTGTACAAAGGGTTTAAAAAATTTAGAATAGATCTAAATAATGTTAAGTAAAACTTAACTTTTTAGAAAACAAATGAAAGCTTTTGAAAACACTGCAAAGCTAAAGATTATAGGGGACTTAATTTATCTCAAGGGATAGTATATTACTTTGCTAGGACTGCCATAATAAAATACTACAGATGACATGACTTAAACAACAGACTTATTTTCTCATAGTTCTGAAGACTGGAAGTAGTTTCTTCTTGACTTGTAGAGGGCAGCTTCTTGCTGCCTATTCACATGGTCCTTTCTCAGTGCACACACATCCCTGTGTCAATGCCTGTGTCCAGATTTCTTCTTATAAGAACACCAGTCATACTGGATTAGGTTTGAGCACTTCATTACAGCCTCATTTTAACGTAATCACCTCTCTAAAGACCTTATCTCCAAATGCAACTACATGCTGACCTACTAGGGGCAGGATGTCAACATATGAATTTTTTGGGAACACAGTGCAGCTGTAACACCTGTGTAGTGCTATTATGTATAAGAGATATGAATCACAATACTTTTTCTTCAATTTACTAGGACCAAGGTTGGTATGAAATGTAAGGGATAGTGTCTCTAAGATTTCCATGACCCTGGAGGTACAGGAGATTGGGAAGCATCTTTTCAAATATTTAGAAATATAACTGATGTAGTGAAATAAAAAGATGCTTGCTCCTTGGAAAAAAAACTATGACAAACCTACACAGTGTATTCAAAAGCAAAGACATCAGTTTGCTGACAAAGGTCTGTATAGTCAAAGCTATGGTTTTTCCAGTAGTCATGTACGGATTTGAACGTTGGACTGTAAAGAAGGCTGAGTGCCAAAGAATTGATGCTTTTGAACTGTGGTCTGGAGAAGACTCTTGAGAGTCCTTTGAACAAGCAAGGAGATCAAGCCAGTCCATCCTGAAGGAAATCAGTACTGAATATTCATTGGAAGGGCTAATGCTGAAGCTCCAATCAACTGATGCAAAGAGCCAACTCATTAGAAAAGACCATGATACTGGGAAAGACTGAGGGCAGGAGGAGAAGAGGGCAGCAGAGGATGAGATGGAGGGCATCACTGACTCAATAAATCACCAAGCTGAGATATAGCCTGTCTCTTATACACATCTAGATGTGTATAAGAGACAGCTTTTGAACTGTGGTCTGGAGAAGACTCTTGAGAGTCCTTTGAACAAGCAAGGAGATCAAGCCAGTCCATCCTGAAGGAAATCAGTACTGAATATTCATTGGAAGGGCTAATGCTGAAGCTCCAATCAACTGATGCAAAGAGCCAACTCATTAGAAAAGACCATGATACTGGGAAAGACTGAGGGCAGGAGGAGAAGAGGGCAGCAGAGGATGAGATGGAGGGCATCACTGACTCAATGAACATGAGTTTGAGCAAGCTCCCGGATTGGTGATGGACAGGGAAGCCTGGCGTGCTGCAGTCCATAGGGTCGCAAAGAGTCGGACACAACTTAAGCAACTGAACAACAGCAACAAAGTAATCGACTGCCTTCATGTCAAGTTGAAATTGCAGACAGAAATTATACAAGAACCTTCTGAATATATTTTCAGATCTTAAAGTTAACTGTCATTCTTCCCAGTCCCCTAAATACAAAATTATTTATCAGGTCTAGACACTATTAAAAAAATTGTGATAGTAACACACAATATTATTATCCAGTTCTTTTGCCAGAAACAAATTAATTTTGAGAATGGAAGTTTACACAGTTTTAATAGCACAAAATTTCATTATGTAATATATATCTGTTATTATATTCAAAACAATTTTATTAGAAAAGGTGTGTGAGAGGGTTTATAAATAGTCAATTTCTTATACTGTTACCATGTCTTAATATATTGTGACCCATATATTTAAATGATCAGATGGGTTCTAAGTTAAGAGAGCAACTTACAACCATGCAATATCAATTGAATTTTCAATCCAAGTTGTACAAGGTTTTTTCATGCAACTAGGAGCTATACTTTTAATTACACTAAATAAATGACTGAAAGAATGCATCTGTTTAGGAACTACTTCTGAAGCATTCAGTTCAGACTTTGCCTTTTTGCTTTGGTGATTTATTATAGAGAATAGCTGTCACTGCTTCTCACTGAGTAAGGGAAGACACAAAACCAACAGTTTGAATCTTTTGAATTGCCAGTTCCCACATCTTTGAGAGTCTTCCATAGTCAGGACAGCAGGAGTAGTTGATGCGCAAGACCCTCTGCCTTTCACTCCACCACAAGAAAATGCTGGAAAAAACATAGCAAAATCATTTGAGGACATAAATTTATCCTGAATCCATCTGGCCACTTGAATAAAATAAAATCTGAGCAGTTTTACATATGGGCTTACGTTAAAATACAAATAAATGTACTATACAGTGTTCCGTATTGTGGACCTGTCTCTGTATGTACACAATGTTAGGGTGAAATTCTGAATTTCTGTAAATGCTTGTGACACTCTAATAATCTTTGTGATGTTCACATCATAGTCATGTGGTAATGCAAACTACATGATACACTTATATCCTGAAAGTGGAATGAATCACCTTGAGATGACTGCTTTGTCAGGCTTGGTTGAATCAAAAACCCATCTTGTCTGACATAACGCTGTTAGGTTAATGTGTTGTATTTCTGTGTGGTATTCTCCCTCTGCCTCAGAGGAATGTGTCACAAAGGTTGGTGGTAAATTTCTTATGTAGTATTAATGAAATTTGAATATATTGAAAAATATATGTACACATAGTTCTTTAACATACAAACGCCTATCTGAAAAACCAGCCTCAACCTTCACTGGTAGAACACTTCTAGAACACCTGACGTTTTTTAAAAAATTATTTGACCTTTGTTCATTTTTAGGGGGAAGAGAAAAGCTGTAACAAAGCTGGTACTCAAAAGAACTGTGCCCAGAGAAAAATCTCAGCTGAGGCTTGTTTATCTGTGAGAAAACATACCAATTCTTTCCTGGGTTTGCCTCGGTATTTTTTAAAATCACTTATAGCACTGCCTGAAGTTTCACCAATTAGTTTAGCATTTGTTTGAGAATGAAAATATCTCTGAAAGACAAATATATTTCACCAGTTCCTTTTAATCTTAAAACCAGCCTGAAGGTTGCAATGCTTCAGAAATAGAAGGCTTAATTGGAAGAGCAGAAATATGGAGCTGATGATTTGGAATTTATGAACTTCGTTTATTGTTGTTCAGTCGCTAAGTTGTGTCCAACTCTTTGCAACCCCATGGACTGCAGCACACCAGGCTTCGCTGCCCTTCAGTGTTTCCCAGAGTGTGCTCAAATACATGTCCATGGAGTCAGTGATGCTATCTAACCATCCCATCCTCTGCTTCATGCTCACTGTTAATTGAGATGATTCTCACAACAACCTACAAGGACATTACTATATCTCGTTTACAGATGAGAAAACTGAAGCCTAGAGAGTTTAAGTGATTCTCCATGGTCATACAGCTAAGAACTGGAAGAGCTAGGATATATACCCAAGCCTGTCTAATTGCAGAGTTCACACCATTACCACTGTGCCTTCATGTCTCCTGAGTAAGGAGTGGATGTAGAGTGCGAAGGGGGAAGGAAGGAGGAGAGTCAGTGCTCTATGGAACAAAACAGAAAGTAAAATTTCAAATTATTAAAGTTGGAGGCGGCGGGGGGGATGGGCTCTGTGACCATCTCTATTAAACAGTGTAAAAAGTATATAAAAGTATATAGACATTATCTAACCTCTTCTTAGGAAAGAAATTAAGGGAAAGAGAGATTCAATGACTTGTCTAAAATTACACATTTCTTCAAGAGATACTTAATTGTAGTTTCAGAATAAAAATCAGACTTCGTTTTGGCATGAGACTTGAAATGTCTGCCACGCGCCTAAAAGATGGGATGACGACTCTACATTGCAGAGTTTCAAGAGCTGGGCCTGCATGGCCATTAGTGCTAGACCAAATCATCTTTCCCTCGTGGATAACCATCCTCTTCATCCAAGTGCAGAGCTAGCACAGAGGGACTGGCAAGTTTTATTGGAGGGGACAAGAGAGATGAAATTTAAAAATTTTTAATGTTAAAATTCATTCTAATGAATTCCTAATAGCTTTGTAGATGGGATCAAATAATACTATTATATCATTAAATTATGAAATGTTAAGTATTAATATGCAATATTTGATGGCCTATATCATGGTCCCGAGTTTCTGAGCCTACAGCCACTGTTTTTTATTGTAAGAATAGGGTACTTTCTCATCAGTAATAGCAATTCACTGCATAAATGAGTCACAGGTTCTTCAGGGAGGCAGGTGCAAATTTCAAAATCCTCTTCCAACAAGTTATTGTTGTGTTAAATAATCACCAAGCTGAGATATAGCTGTGAACAATTCCTGGCCAGAGACACAGTGCATTTCATGAGACCTTGGAAAATGTTTGGTAGGAACTGACTAACCTTTACATAGCTCCCTTTAAACTGAAGTTTAAGAAACAAAGAGGAAAAGGTCTATTTTAATTTGCAGAATACTTTCTGTAGTGGATATCACTATAACAAAACAAGAAAAATCACTATAGGGAAAGATACCCAGTGATTTTTGGAGTAAATAACAGAAACCAGACACCACATTGATGTCTTACTGGGTAATAAATAAAACCATTTGATATGAAAAGGTTAATAGAATCCTAGAGGGAGGTCAGGCTATGTGTTTGTGTTTTATGTAATTGCAGTGAAAAGACATTGATGTGTTTTTAGAAGGGTAGTGATGTGACCCAACATAATTTTAAAAAGATAATCCTGGCTGCTTTATGATTAATATCTGGAAGGTAAGAGTGAAAGTGGCTTGCAATAGGATTAGAGAAATGGGTGGATATGAGATCTATTTTAAAGATAGAATCAATAGAATTTGGTGATGATTGGATGAGAGAGACATACAGTATGGGAAAGTAAGGAATAAGACAGGATGTCCAAATTTCTGGTTTGAGCAACCATTTGGCTGATGATGTCAATTTCTATAGAGAGGGACAATAAGAAAAGAAGCAAGTATAATGAGAGAAGGTGGCCCAGGATGTGTTAAAGATGTTAAAGGTAGACATTTGATAGAAAAGATGAAGTCAGCCATGAGGGTTAATGAGGAGATGCAAGGGAAATGAGAGTAAAACTCTAAGAAAATAATGGAATTCAAGAGAAGGTAATGCTTTCAGACCAGAAGAGTGGTAGAATGCTGCTCTTAGATTTATTTTCACTTCATTGTATTTTGTATTTTGTTTTCTTTCTGAGTCATGTGTGCCTCTGCAGTTTAATGCTTGTGTGTGTGTGTATGTGTGTGCATGTGTGTGTGTAATAACCAAAGTAATTTATTCTCAGATTCCCCTTTGCATCTGTGTTCTTGTTGTGCTGTGTGCTATGCTTAGTTGCTCAGTCATGTCTGACTCTTTGCGGCCCCATAGACTGTAGTCCATCAGGCTCCTCTGTCCATGGGATTTCCAGGCAAGAATACTGGAGTGGGTTGCCATGCCCTCCTCCAGGGGATATTCCCAACTCAGGGATCGAACCCAGGTCTCCCACACTGCAGGCAGATTCTTCACCATCTGAGCCACCAGGGAAGCCCGTGTTCTTGTTGAATACTGTGCTTTTCCAATCTTGTATTTTAGAATGTGGTAGTACTATAATTTTTAAAATTAATGTCTTATGATCTTGAAAGTGTAGCATTACTCTAGTCAAAACAGGAGTACTTAAGCCGTCTTTGTTTTGCTTTGGTGTTCATATGTTAAAAGCTTTTGAGCTGTGTACACATGTTCCAAATACATGCTAGTCTATGATGTTAGTCTTTTTAATTGCATAGCCTTACTTGACCTGTTTCCTTAGCGTTTCTATATTTATCAGTTGAAAAATAACAAATGAGTGAAATGAGTAGCTTTAATCACTAGCTAGTAAATGATACTGTTTACTACTTTAAATGCTTAGCACTGTGCATGCATGTGGTGGCAGTCAATAGATACTTGTTTAATACTGTTTAATATCAAATGGTTGAGTGGTCAATTAGTTCTACTAGGCTAACAATCAGTTGTCTTTGTTAAAACTTTTCTATAGATTATCTTTTAATAGGAACTATTCATTAACCCTTGACATATATTTTTGTGAACAATTATTCATGTGCAGAAATGTAAAAAAAGTTTTAAACCTATAGTTGAACTGCCCAGGCTTCACCAGATCCTATTACTATTGGATTAGTAACCTTTTGTCTTCCTTATGCTTTAGCACATATGAAATGGGGACTGGCACTGACAAGTTACGTAGATATGTTTTAGACATGAATGTATAGATTTTGGAAAACAATACTTGAGAGAAAGTCACTGTATGAAAAAAAAAAGTATTATGCATTAGACAAACATAATATGGAAAACTTAGGGAAAACTATACTATGGGGAATTAATGTCAGAAGCTGAGCATTTGGAACTGCATATGGAGTTTTCAGTAAACTAGTTATTCTGTTTCTTGGATTGTCCCTTAAAAATTGGAACAAATTAGTTTCTTTTATACTAGATGATGTTAGTAACCTCAAGGAGTATATAGGGAGTATATATACTCCTATAGGAGTATATAGGAGTCATTTGGCTCCCTCTAAAGTGACTCTGAAAGAATGAGTTCTGATAAGTGTTTAACATGAAACTTATTAAAATTCTAAGCAGTAGTCATAAACAATGAATGGAGGCCAGTACAAGTAAGACATTTATAGGAAAAGTTTTTATAGAGATTCTTATAGTAGTTTTGACACACCATCAACAACTGTTTCATTGTCGTTAATTTCTTAAACTGGCGCACACTCAGAACATTACAGAAAACATAATTTAGAGAATTTCTCTTATAATTATTGTGGTCATTATAATGAGAAATACATGTTGATAATAGAGTCTCGTAGAGCGGTTTAGTTTCCAGTGTTGTTTTACATTGTTCTCAACATACTCCACTATGGAAAAAAAATTATGATCTTTCTCTCTCATGAGACCTTGCATCAAAAGGAGTACTGTAATATATGGAGGCCAAAAGAACCTTCATTTATAGGGGGACATTACCATCCTGTCATTTATGTCAGAAGTTCATCCACAGAGAGGTGTAAGCAAAGGAGACACAGTGTGGTTAAGTCTGGGCTAATCACAGGATCAGAGTGATAATGAGAGAGGTTGAGAGTAAAGCTGGGACAAGACTATGGATGGAGGTGGGCCTCAGACCTAACTGTAAGGGGGTGATTGGAGCTCTGGTACTGCAAGGTACAGGAACAGACTGTGTCTTACAATATTGACAAAGGGCTGTTCACTCATGCTGTGACTTTCTATTTACTTCCCTTTACTAGATTTCTATTGACAAGCACCTTCTAAGTGGTTATAGAAGCCAGAAAATGTACCCTTTCTCAGCTGATCTTAACCTATAATCTGAAATTGAGGACAAAAATGAATCATTTTTAAAAATGAAATTAGAAATAGTACTCAAAATGTTATATTTGTTTAAAATTGCAGTTACCTTGAATTGTGATAAAATATGTAATAATTACATTTTTTAAGATCACTGTCCTTGAAAATTTATCTTTTGGTGTTTATTCAGATGCAGTACAAGATTTCTTAAGACATAAAGTTTGTATTTTTGCCTCATCCAGAGAACCCATAAAATGCTGCCTTCATAGTGTGAAATACAATATTACTTGAAATTAATAGTTTATAACGGTGAATTATGAAGCAATGTCTTTTTTCTAGATGTTAGATCAAATGACAGATAATCACACACAAAAAGTAATGCAGAACAGAAAGTAAAGGAACTCAGAAATTCTGCACCACTTTTTCTATGTTCAAATGCTGATACATGGTGGCTAGACTACAAATAAACATTTGTGGAAAGGCTTTTTGAATGGTGTTGCCAATTTAAATATATATATATATGTGTATATATGCATGCAAGCGTGCTAAGTAGCTGCTGTGGTGTCCAACTCTTTGTGACCCTATGGACCATAGCCCGCTGGGTGCCTCTGTCCAAGGGTTCTCCAGGCAAGAATACTGGAGTGGGTTGCCATGCCCTCCTCCAGGGGATCTTCCCAACCCAGGGATTGAACCCACATCTCTTACTTCTCTTGCATTGTCAGTTGGGTTCTTTACAACTGGCGCCACCTGGGAAGCCCCATGCTGCTGCTGCTGCTGCTAAGTTACCTCAGTCATGTCCCACTCTGTGCAACCCCAGAAACGGCACCCCACCAAGCTCCCCCATCCCTGGGATTCTCCAGGCAAGAACACTGGAGTGGGTTGCCATTTCCTTCTCCAATGCATGAAAGTGAAAATTGAAAGTGAAGTTGCTCAGTCTTGTCCGACTCTTAGCGACCCCATGGACTGCAGCCCACCAGGCTCCTCCGTCCATGGGATTTTCCAGGCAAGAGCACTGGAGTGGGGTGCAGGCCCCATATGTGTGTGTGTATATATGCATATTTACTTGTTTAGGCTGTTAATCGAGACTTTGGGGTCCTCTCTGGAAGTCTTTTCTAAATTTGGTGTCAAGTATGGGAAAGGAGGTTGAGATCTGAAAGAGTACTCCGTTAGACTGATTTACAGAAAGAGTTGCCAAGCAGAAGAATCCAAATTATAAAGCAGTGGTCAAGGAAGCAGAGAATATTCCTTTAACTAGAACACATACTGATTTGCCTCTTTATAATTACTTGTATCTCAGAGAATTTCTGTATGACACCACAAATTGACCTCTTCCTGAGGCCTCTGTCTTGTTAGATCTGAGCTGCTCACCTTATTTGGGGAGTATAACTAAAGTATATTAGATGGAACCATTTTGAATTGGATTTTAGGAGGAAAACATGTTTCATCTATATTGTTACTTCCTATTATGAAGTTTCATATCAACAAGACTGACAAACTGTTACTTTCAAGGTGTCTGTAACACTGAGTGCCTTCAGTGGGAGTCAGCTGATGATGAGTTGCTTAGTTTGGTTCCCAGGCTGACCACTTTGCACAGTCTGAACGGTTTACCTAATGCACTAGAGCTCCGAATAGAACTTCCTTCAGGCAGCAATTCACTTATGCCCAATCTAGGTGACGTTTGACCTGGATCTGTATACCATGAATGTTTTTCACGGGTTTTTTTTTTTTTTTTTGCAATATACTATTTAAAATCCTGCAATTTTTATTGCTTTAAGAGAATCTTCATCTTCTTTACTGCCTTTGATTTTTAACAACTTTAAGTAACTTTGTTATAAATTTTATGCCTTAATATATAATGAAAAACAAAATGCCTATTTAAAAGTCAACCAGTTAAGCCAAATTTCTATGAAAGATGTTCCATTTCCCATTTTTATGTCAGCATGGTATCACCCAGTTTAACCGTTATATAACCCAGTGTATAACCGCTGATGTACAATCAATGTACAATTCAGTTAAACTGAATGGTAATCAGAAGCCTTTTCTCGTATGTGCATTGAAATAAATAAGTGACGCTTTAACCAATAAAGAAGAAGAAACATGAACAAATAGGAATTAGACTTCATTGTGATTAAGAGACTCCCTCTATTTTCCATGCATGCCTAATATTTTTCTCATCACACTGTGGATAAGAAATAAATGAGTAATGAGTAAATGAATAGTGAATGAATGAATAATAAATGAATAAAGCAGTTGAAATGCACAGTTTATAAATATTGTATAGTTATTGGCATTGGACCTGAAATGTACATAAAATTCTTAAATCTTGCTGTGTATTTGTGCAGAATGTTTATACTCACAAAATCTCGATGCTGTTGATCTCATAATGATATGAGAAGTAGCTAAATGATGTTCATCTAGAATTTCAAGGGGTTTATAAGAAATATTTCTTCTTTTCTCTCAAATGTTTGAGAATGTTACTATGAAGACTGTTTAAATTTATCACAAAGCCAGAGCATTGGTTGGAATAATGAAGAGAATACTGGCACAGAAAGTTTCTCAAACTAGGAAACCACTCTCTGAAAGGACTGTGTGCACAGATGCACACACACACACACACACACACACACACGTATGAACTCTGAGAACTGAGTTTTTTAGTTTAAGTTTTATTTTATATTGGAATGTAGTTGATTTACAATGTTGTATGAGTTTCAGGCGTACAGCAAAATGATTCAGGTATACCTATATCTATTATTTTTCAGATTCTTTTCCCGTATAGGTTATTACATAGTACTGAGTAGTTCCCTGTGCTGTAGAGTAGGTCCTTGTTGGTTATCTCTTTTATAGATAGTAGTGTGTCTATGTTAATCCCAAACTCCTGATTTGGGGAAACTCCCTCTTCCTTTCCCTTTGGTAATACTGTTTGTTTTCTAAGTCTATGAGTCTGTTTCTGTTTTGTAAATAAGTTCATTTATATAATTTTTTAGATTTCACATGTAAGTGATATCATATGATACTGTCTTACTAGACTCTTTGACTTAATTCGCTCAGTATGTTGATTTCTAGGTTTACCCATGTGCTTCAAGTGGCATCATTTCATTCTTTCCTGTCTGAGTGTTAATCCCTTGTATGTATATACTACTACCCATTCCCCGCCAATGGACATTCAGGTTGTTTCCATGTCTTGGTTATTGTAAACAGTGCTGCAGTGGACACTGGGGGTGCACGTATCTTTTTGAATTATGGTTTTCTCCAAATACATGCCCAAGAATAGGATTGATGGTTCATATGTTAGTTTTTTAAGGAAGCTCTGTATTATTCTCCATAGTGGCTGCACTGATTTGCATTCTCTTCAAGTGTCATTGGGTTTCCTTCTATCCACACCCTCTCTGGCATTTGTTGTTTGTAGACTTTTTGATGATGGCCAGTCTAACTGGTTGGAGAAGGAAACAGCAACCCACTCCAGTATTCTTGCCTAGAAAATCCCGTGGACAGAGGGGCCTGGTGGGCTGCTGTCCATAGGGTCGCACACAGTCGGGCACAACTGAAGCTACTAAGCAGAAGCAGCAGCAGCAGCAGCATTCTGACCGGTATGAGGTGATACCTCACTGTAGTTTTGATTTGCATTTCTCTAATACTTAGTGATGTTGAACATCTTTTCATGTGCTTTTTGGCCATCTGTATGTCTTCTTTGGAGAAATGTCTACTTAGATCTTCGGCGTGTTTTTTTATTAGATTGTTTTGTTTTCTTGATATTGGAGGTGCATGAGCTGTTTGTATGTTTTGGAGATTAATCCCTTGTCAGTCACATTGTTTGCAAGTATTTTGAGAGTTTTGAATAAAACAAACCAAAATATATCCACAAATATTCCTCTTTAGTATAGGATTATTTGCTGTCATAGAGAGGAATGGTCCAGCGTGGCAAAGGTAATTATAATCTATTGTGAAGACTGAGGTAGAGATGAATTCCTGTATTATCAAGAGCAGAGGTGTATCAAGAAGAAAAAGGTAAGTTCAGCCTGCAGTGTGGCTTTATACCTATTCTGAGTAATTCCTATCTCTCTTAACAACCAGCCATTTCAGGGATGACTGAATACACCAAAGAGTGATGGAGTGGCAATAAGACTTCTGCGTCTCTTTAGCATATGCATTTCTGGCCCTTAGAACTGGTTTTTCCCCCTACGTTCCAGAATGACTTACCTCCTCTTTCCTATCCTTTGTTAGTAGTTTGCATTCTCATCATCATTGCCTACATCATTTCTAGCATAGAAAAGAGCAAGGCTGCCAACGGCACAACTGTGTTCCCGGTTGAACTAATCCTTGGTCTAGACACTATGTAACTACTTCACATAATAACCTCTTTATGCATTCACTTCAGTGACCAAGCTTCTATTTCAGGAATAAGCTAATTTCAGACCAGCTCAGTTCAGTCGCTCAGTCGTGTCCGACTCTTTGCAACCCCATGAATCGCAGCACGCCAGGCCTCCCTGTCCATCACCAACTCCCAGAGTTCACTCAGACTCATGTC
>SJYX01002473.1:551315-594251 GCA_006410675.1 Oreotragus oreotragus
CACATTCCAGGATGTCTGGTTCTAGGTGAGTGATCATACCATCATGATTATCTTGGTCATGAAGAGCTTTTCTGTACAGTTCTTCTGTGTATTCTTGCCACCTCTTAATATCTTCTGCTTCTGTTAGGTCCGTACCATTTCTGTCCTTTATTGAGCCCATCTTTGCATGAAATGTTCCCTTGGTATCTGTAATTTTCTTGCAGAGATATCTAATCTTCTCCTCTTTAAAATTTTGGTGATTTTTTTTTGGAGAAGCTATTATAAAAAATGGTACATATAATAAATGTATACAATAATAAATATATAAAATAAATGACATGTAACTTTCTGGTCCCTATGTTGTTGTCATTGTCTTTGTAGCTAAGTGGTGTCCAACTCTTTGCCACCCCATGCAATGTAGCACACCAGGGTCCTCTGTCCTATCTCCTGGAGTTTGCTCAACTTCATGTCCATTGTGTTGGTGATACTATACAACCATCTCATTCTCTGCTGCCCTTTTTTTTTGCCTTCAGTCTTTCCGAGCATCAGGGTCTTTTCCAATGAGTTGGTTCTTTGCATCAGGTGACCAAAGTATTGAGCTCCCATTTCAGCAACAGTTTTTTCAATGAATATTCAGGGTTGATATGGCTATGTAATACAAATATGTTTTGATTAAAAGAGCAAATATGGAATTAATATTAGTATATTGTTAGAAGAAACATTATAGCTTTAAATACATTTTTTCAGTGTTTATTTTGAACCAAATAATTTACTACATAGTTCATGTTGTATCTATCATCTCTGTTTTATATGTTTCATCTGTGTTTATGTATATGTGAGACACCTGTGATATAGTATACAGGGCATTGAACCTCAATATTATTGAGCATTAACTCATCTATAAAGAAGAAATAATGATGACACTCAGGATTAATGTAAGAATTAAGTGGCATAATTGGGGTGATGTTTCATATTCATCAAATAGAATGCTATGATATTACATGCACGCTATATAAATCTATATATCTTTTCTTCAGAAATATAATTTTCATATATAATGGTGGTATTTTTTTCGAGGCCAGAATTTGCTTTTAGAAAGTGCTGCTGCTGCTGCTAAGTCACTTCAGTCATGTCCGATTCTGTGCGACCCCATAGATGGCAGCCCACCAGGCTCCTCCATCCCTGGGATTCNCTAGCATCAGGGTCTTTTCCAAAGAGTCAGCTCTTTGCCGCAGGTGGCCTAAATATTGGAGCTTCAGCTTCAGCATCTTGGAGCATAAAGCCAGGTTATTAATGTAGAGAAGGCAGGACCCAGGCAACTCTGGTGTTACCACTGATCCAGGTCTTAGATTTCCTATCACTATGGTGTCACTGGTAGGAACCCAAGATAACCCCTTTCCTAAACGACTTTCAACTCTCATTATGATGTCCTGGATTCCAAAATAAAGCTTTTCCACCCTTGGCCAATTTATTTTCCTTGGATTTTCCTACTTAGTCCCTCTTCTTGAAACTTTTCTCTTGATCACAACTTAGTACACACATGTAAACACACAAACACACAGAAATGCACACATATTCATGACCTAGTACTGCCGTTGTTACAAAAACTGCATTGTATTAGTTACTGCACCCTGATTTTATTTTTTAGAATGTGGCTCATTCTAATAGTAAGTTATTTTTGTGATTCACCAAAAATTTGTGACCCACAGTTTTAAAAAATGCATTAGATGACTTCCAATAGTCCTTTCAGTTTTCAAAATGCTATGACTTTATTCTTCTAATGAAAATTTCATTTATTAAAAAGATTTCTATCTCTGAATAAAAGCAATATGGTGTGAGAAATACTCATAGAGTTCCTAGTTCTATCAACGTTCTGTTGAAACACTGGTATTTTAGGAAGGTGAATAATGAATAGGAAATTGAACTAAGAGAGTAGCAGAAAGGACAAAAAAAGTCTATCAGAAAAACAGAAGCAAGAAACCTGGGTGATCCTAAGTCTGTGTGCTGTGCTTAGTTGCTCAGTTGTGTCCGACTCTGTGACCCCATAGACTGTAGCTCGCCAGGCTCCTCTGTCCATGGGACATCTCCAGGCAAGAATGCTGAAGTGGGTTGCCATGCCCTCCTCCAGGGGATCTTCCCAATCCAGGGATCGACCCAGGTCTCCTGCATTGCAGGTGGGTTCTTTACCGTCTGAGCCACCAGGAAAGCCCGATCCTAAATCTAAGCAACAAAAAGTGGTTCTTATGTGATAGCATTCTTAGTTGTCCTGGAAGCTTCCTAATTTTTAGAAAGATTTGAGGAGGTTACTATATGAGTGCATTGTTTTGTACTCTCTAAATTGTGATTTGCTGTAGCCAAAGTTGTTCGCCTTCTCCTGTGTGATCTGTCCCTTCTCTGTCTCACCTCTCTGACCTCCATCCCTTCCTACTCACTCCACTCCAGCCACCCTGGCCTCTTTGCTATTCTGTGGGCACATGAGGACATCATATCTTAGGGAGCTTGTCCTGGAGGCTCTCTTTCCTTCCAACTAACACTCTCCCTCACATATCCAAATGGCTTACTTTCTCAGCTTCTTTGTACCTCTATTCAGATGTCACTCTGTCAATGGTATCCACCCTGACAACTATTGTTTGAATTTCAGACTGTCCTATACCCCTTATTTTTTGCCATTTTCACTTATCCCCCCCTTAAACACTATATAATTTACTGATTTTTGTGTGTATGTCTTTTCCCCCCTACTCGATTATAAGCTCTATGAGAGCAAGGATTTCTATCTGCTTGGATCACCATATGCCCTAAGCATTTGCAAAAGTACCTGAGATACACTAGGAGCTCAGTTACTGTTAACTGAATGAGTGTTTGTATTTCCCAGTATATCAAGCAAAGAACTTGTACATATGTAGTAATCAGGAAATACTTATGGTATGAAAGAACCATTTTAGATTGCGTAATTTACATTTTACAAACACTTTTGAAATCCCCTAAAACACACAGCCAGCAATCAAGCTGTGACATGGTTAGGTCTGGAATCATTGTTCCTGACTTCCCACCTGCCTAGATGGGGGAACTGAGAGGTCAAGGGGCTTGTGTAAGGTTACAAAAAGGACAGTCTTTTGCATTCTCCAACTGAGTGACTTTACTTTCACTTTTCCCTTTCATGCTTTGGAGAAGTAAATGGCAACCCACTCCAGTATTCTTGCCTGGAGAATCCCGGGGACGGGGAGCCGGGTAGGCTGCATTCTATGGGGTCGCACAGAGTCAGCCACAGCTGAAGTGACTTAGCAGCAGCAGCAGCAAAATGGAATTACGGTTGCTCTATGTTCTGGAATAGAGATCTGAGATTTGCGGAATGGGATGTTATTTCACTTACAAACTGTTGTGTTTCTGGTATGTCTGTGTTGCTTCCAGATTTTTGTTAAGAGGATGTTACCTTTGAAAGCCTAACAGTGCTCATTGTAATTCTTAGCAACAATAGGTAGCAAATTAATTTGGGGGGAAAAGCATTAAAAATTCCTCAAATTAAAGCAAAATTGGTAAACGTCACAGTCCATTTTTTGTGTTGATGCTTTTTCAGGCTTTTGATTTTTTTTTAAACCTTTTTTACCTTCTGTTGACTTTTTATCTTTTTAATAAAGAAGATAAAGGAGAAAGCTAATTGTAGGCTTTTTGGAACCTGTTGAAAATTGGGGAGTCTTTGGTTTATGACTTGGAGAAAATTTCAGTATTCCCTGTCTATGCTTGAGGAGCGTTAATAAATTTTAAGTGAAACCGAGGAGAGGGAAAGTGACTACCAAAAATTTGAGGTAATACCCATCTGCGATGCCTAACCTATTGTCTCTAATTAACGACCGTTCTCTGGCGTTCATCACGCGGTCGGGGGCGGGGGGCGGGGGGGAGAGAAGCGGAAACAGCTGGAGTTACTGGGGGTCGCAGTTGTCCTGCAGCTGAGGTGCGCGCTCCCAGCCGCCAGCCCGCCGAGGTGCCGCCGCCGCCGCCGCCCCCTCGGCTGCTGATTGGCGGGGACCTCAGCATCAGCAGCACCTCCCGGAGAGGGGAGGGCGCCAAGGCTGAGTCTCAGCCCCAGCCTCCGGGAACCTCAGCTCCCTCCGGGCGAGACCTCGCACTTTCCCATCGAGCAACCGCGTCCCCGCTCGCCACCGCCTGGATCCCTTCCTTTTACCCGCCCCGCCCCGCCAACAAAGTGGAGACCCCCGGCAGCCAAGAAAGCCACGTCTGGTCCGGACCAGGTCAGGGAGGCAGGGGCCAGCTCCCTGGGGTCCCGCGGCACCACCGCGGCCCTCGCAGCGCTGCGGTCGCCGCGCCCCAGCCGCCAAGACGCCTCGCATCTTGTACCGCGGGAAGAGCGGGTCTTCGTCCAAGATGGGCCGGCAGGGCTTAGGGGGCGCCGGCGCCGCGGGGCGCTCCATGCAGCGCTCGCAGAGCCGGAGCAGCCTCTCCGCCTCCTTCGAGGCCCTGGCCGGCTACTTTCCCTGTATGAACTCCCTGGAGGAAGAAGGTGAGGCTGTAGTCGGGGTTTCAGCCTGTGCACCTCCCGTCTCGAGGTAGCAGTGCTCCTCCCTCTGCTCTCGGGTCTGCGACTGGGGCCAGACACCCCCAGAGCGCCGGCTGGCCGGGGAGTTCTGTTGATTGGTGGTTTGGAGAGCTCCACCGGCGCTGACTTGGTTTTCCTAATGAAGTTGACTTCAACAGTGCTTGAGAGTTGGATGAGGATGGGGTGGGTGGCAGGGTGGCCCTACTGGGCGCACCCTACTTGGTCTTGTTTCCGTTTTCTCCCGCCGTCTTGGTATTAGCATTTGATTTCGAGGACAGAAATCATCAAAAAGGGAAAAGCAGTAGCAGAGCTTTGAAACACGATCCGAATGAGGAGAGGGGGCAATACAATGGACGGGTCAAAGGTTGACAATACGAAAGGCTGGTTTGTGCTCTGGGCACTTGGAACTTTGTTGGCAGGCACACTACTGTGACCATTGGTTGTCAATCTCTGCTGTTTGAGTGATGTCATTTTAATTAAGATAATGAGAAAAACAGCTGACGGGGACTCAACTTTTAAACTTTTCACCAAGTGACTTGAAGTCCTTCATAAAGTTTTCAATAACACAACATAGGTTTTCTTTGTGAAAAACTTTCCTGTAAGATTTAACAACTAATACTAGAAACATAATTTGTTAATCAAAGTAAGAATTGGCTGCTAAATAATAGTGTCCCAACATTTGAAATGCCATTTATCAATTTATTGATAAGCTAGTTGTAAACTGTTCATCTTTGCACATTTACCAGGGTAGATCTGTTATCATCATATTACCTCTATTTTAGGATTTACTTTGCTTTTATTCTGTGACAATCAATGACTTCTCATTTGTAAATGTGCAGTGAGCCCTGATTTGAAAGAAATTACCTGCTCCGAGAACAGGTAGAAATAATTTTTTTCCATTTTTCCCAGTGGAGGAGAGGAGGTGGAAAATGGCTGATTAAAAATACATCTGAAAAGTGTTTTTCAGAATAACTTGCTAGTTATTGCTGTCTAGGTTTCTTCTAGCTTATTGTTGCAGTATCAGTTTTCATTAGATTAATACAGGTTTAATGGGATGGTACTATGTTCCTATATAAATGTAACTTAATTTTCATACTAATCTTTTACTGTTCTTATACATTTATGTTTTACATGTTTTCTGTTATTAAATGATTAACATTTCAGGAGATACAAACAAGTCAAGAAATTAGAAAATCAAGTTGGGTAAAGGAATGATCATAATTGTAGCTAAAACTTCCAGTATTTGTTATTAACCAGGCACTATTCTAGAAACCTGACATTCACGTACTCTTTTAGGCCCACAGCCGTCTTATGAGACAGTGCTTTTATAATCCCCAGTTAACAAATGAGGAAACCTAGGCAGAGAGATTCAGAAACTTGCCCAAGGTCACCCAGATAGTAGATAATAGTCAGCATATAAACCCAGTCAACCACACAACCTGTTTACCCAAACTAAGCTATACGAGTTTATTATTTGCATACACTTGGCCACAATTACATACCTAGTAAGTGTTGAAACTAGAACTCAAATCTAGGTGTATGTAAAGATACATATTTAAATAAGACACATTGTTATAAACTCATTTCTCAATTTAAATTTTTACACCAAGTCTTCAGTCTTGACTTTGCTTCAGGTAAGCTATCATCATTCTTTCTTAAGTAGTAGCTACAATTATTGGATTAACAAAATACCATCCTAAAAGCCTTTTTGAGACGAAAAATAAACTTATGTAAATGAAAATTTTTCTAAATTTTAAGTAAATTGACTTAACCTTGACTCTTGCAGACTAATCCCAAAGGAAATTCCTACATCTACACATGGGAAATTGGAACAGATTTCTGTCCTATAATATGGTTTCTTGAGTTGCCAAGACAAAATGTTCCATAAGGAAGCCAGCATTTTAAAAATGAAACATATAGTTCTGTACAAGTAACCAGAGAGGAGGCACTCCCCATAAATTAGAGGTCTTTCCACTGGGTTATAGTCATTTTACTACCAAGAGAAGAAATCCTTTCTTTGATTCTGCTATACTCCTACCACCCTTGAAAGTGCTGAGATTGTTGAGGGTTTTTCAGTATGCCCTGAAGAGTTATAAAAGTTAGAAATCACTGGCCTGGAGTGGTGCTTCTCTGCAATTTTTTTCTCTTGAGACACCCCCATAGGACACATAAAATTCATGTGGATAACATACTCTCATAAGCTTACTCAGGACCAAGTTATTGTAGTCATAACTGTGAAACCGTACTAATTTATAAAGAAAATCCATCTCAACAGATGATTTTCAAAAGAGAGCAGTGGTCTACCAGCCAGTGTGATTTAACTAAAGTAATCATCCCTGGGTTGGAAAGGTCCCCTGGAGAAGGAAATGGCTACCCACTCCTGTATTATTACCTGGAGAATTCCATGGGCAGAGGAGCCTGGCAGGCTACAGTCCTTGAGATCACAGAGAGTCAGATACGACGGAGTGACTAACATTTCTGCTTCTTTCAGCTGATCATTTCAGTAGTCAGTCTGATTTTAAAGCTAGCCTCTCTCTCTTTTTTTGGGGGGGGAGGGGGCGGGTCTTTTCAGAAATAGTGCAATAGCTAACTAATCTCAAATGTACTTTGCCTTCCAATTCCATATTCTCATTTCTGTCTTGGACAGCACATCCAGGCATTATCATTTTACACACGAAGTGCTGAGACGTTTAGTGAGAGCTCTGTTCTATTATTTACTCATTCATTCATTCACATATATTTTCTGAGGCTCTGAGATGTGTTAGTCACTGTGGTAGTCCCTAATTAGCTGAATATGCTTCTTAGAACTACTCACAGTCTAATGGAGAGAAGTATTAATAGGAAATCGCTATATAATTAAAACTGTGACAGGGCTTAGGAAGGTGAAGTACAGAGTGCAGTAAGATGATAAGAAAGCCTAACTGAGGACTCACAGAAAGGGTATCCTGAGAAAGAAGGGCTAAACATGGCTTCAGGCGTCAGTGATAGCTCTCAGTGCCTCTTACATACCTTTGAGAGTAGTTTGCCCAGAGTTCACAGCCAGTAAGTGGAGCTGGGATCAAAACCCACAATCTGTCTCTGAAGTTTATAATCCCAACTATTCTGTGTATTGTCTCTTCATTATTTTACTGCATTTCCTTGCAATGTGCTCTATTTTGAAAATCAACTACAACAATTATGGTGGTTACCATTTATTGAGCACCTTCTCCTTTGCCACATTCCTTTGATTTCTTGCTAATTCTTCAAGGAACTTATTATTATTATCAGTTTACACATGTGAAAACTGAGACTTAGTGGTTAAGAAACTTGGCCACAGATTATAAATCTCAACAGGGCTGACTTGAGTGAGGAGGAAAGGGTCATTAGTATAAGCAAAATAAAATAAGATTGTTGACTGGTCTTTATAACTACATTTTGTATGTTTTCCTTTTTTCTTTTTCTTTTTTTTGCTTCTTTGTCCCTGGATATAGTCCAGATAACTACTCTCAAAATCCCTGAATAGTTTTATTTTAAATAAAAGTAATGATAATAACATCTACTTGTCATTTAACTGTTTCTAAATTATGTTTATTTATCATTGAACTCTCTGAGTTAAGTATTAGCATCATTATGTAAGCCACTTGTCCCCAACATTGAGTCTACCACCCCAATATAGGATATTACCGTTTGTAGAATTTTTAAACATTATAATAATTATGAGAAAGAAGAAACCATTGAAATGGTTACCATTCCATGTAGGAGAAGCAAGTCTCCCACCCATAGATCCAGGGGCAATGGTTATGGTCATGGAATGTAGGGAAATGGCAT
This sequence comes from Oreotragus oreotragus, assembly GCA_006410675.1. Lineage (NCBI taxonomy): Eukaryota > Metazoa > Chordata > Mammalia > Artiodactyla > Bovidae > Oreotragus > Oreotragus oreotragus. The sequence goes on from SJYX01002473.1 coordinate 559,654, forward strand.
ACATCCTAATATTTTTAGATCCGGTTTTTCAAGATATCTTAAAGTTACTTGTTTCTGGGCTAGTGATTTTTGTTCAGTTATGTACATATAGTATGTGATGAATTTGATTTGCTTGATTTTGTGGCCTTCTTCCTTGTTTAAAATTTGACTTGGCAATCCTACAGAAAGAGAGATCCTATCAACTTAATACTATTTAACAGATTAATTTATTAAATTTCTTTTACATGCCACTGTTTTGAAAGTTAAGTTACAGGAAAACCATCTAAGAAATAAGAATAGTTTAAAAATCACCAAAAGAATGGAGGAAAGTGTCTTTGCATGTGACAGTGAAGCTATGAAGAATTAATATAAAAGGAACTAAATAGACTGTATTCAGAAGACCTGTTTAATTATCCTCCACTCTTAAAGAGACTGTACAATCAGTAAAAGACCTTATCTTATTCCAATCCCTAAGTAATATATTTATTTTTTAACTTAACTTTTTATTAAAGTATAGTTGATTTACAGTGTTGTGTTAATCTCTGCTGTACAGCAAAGTGATTCAGTTATACATGTATGCATTTTTAATATTCTTTTTTATTATGGTTTAATCACAGGATGTTGAGTATAGTTCCCTGTGTACTTAATTCTTAATAAGCAGTCCCATTTGATTAAAATGGAGCTTAGCACTTTACTTATGCTCCATTGGAACAAAATATTATTCATACACTTAAATATAATCATCTTAAATACAAACATCAAGTCTAGCACTGTAGGTATTCCACTATTAATAACAACAGTATAGAGTTCTACCATTCTTTTCAAGCTGAGTATCGATGCAGCTGACTGCTAGCCACTATATTTACACTGTTTTAAAATTATAATGTGTGATCTAGACTTATTAAAATTCACCATTCATAGTTTTTGTATATTTTCACAATGCCAGTGTTGGGGACAGGACATGAATAGACAGTACTAGTCCTAATACGTATCTTTTCTTAGAGGATACTATACATATAATATCTCCTAGAGTGTGATTGGTTCTATATAATAAATCACTTCTTACATCAGTCCACATCATATTCAACAATAGCACAGTTTTTATATTAGATTTACGTTTAGGCTTATTGTTACTGTTTTAGTCACTAAATTGTGTCTGACTCTTTGTGACCCCGTGGACTAAAGTGAGCCAAAAGACTTTGGAATTTAAAAAGGTAAATCAAAGAACAGTTCCACTCAAAATCCTTATCAAATACTGCATTTTAATCAAAAATTAAAAATCTTTCACTGCCAAGTGTCCAAATAATACCCTTAAAGTAACTTAAAGCTAATACAAAAGTGAAGTTAAACCCCAATTTGCTATGATCCTTCAGCAGGTTCACTAAATTCAAAGCTAGAAAATGGGGACAAGCTTCCCTATTGAGACTTGTTGTGTGTAATGACGTGTAAAAGAAACTCGCTAGAATGTCGTAGTGGCAGCTTTCCAATGCTGTCAAGAACAATGGCTAAGTGCTCTCTGCTGGTCTTCATAGGTCCATATTATTGATCAGAGAAGATCATTCTGTATAATCTATCACATACGGTAATGTTTATTTGGGGAGGAAGGGATTTACCTGCTGCTGCTGCTGCAGCTGCTGCTAAGTCACTTCAGTCGTGTCCGACTCTGTGCGACCCCATAGATGGCAGCCCACCAGGCTCCCCCGTCCCTGGGATTCTCCAGGCAAGAACACTGGAGCGAGTTGCCATTTCCTTCTCCAATGCATGAAAGTGAAAACTGAAAGTCAAGTTGCTCAGTCGTGCTCAACTCTTAGCGACCCCAAAGACTGCAGCCCACCAGGTTCCTCTGTCCATGGATTTTCCAGGCAAGAGTAATGGAGTGGGGTATATACACACACACATATATATATATCAAGGTGACATATATATATAGTATATATAGAAAAAAAAATCTATATATGTATACTATTTGACCAGTTGAAAAAGCTAACACAAAAGTGATAATATCAGTTCTAATTTTGAAGAATCATTTAAGGACTAGATTATGCTAATTAGACTAAAATGAAAGGGACATTTATTTTAGCTATTCCAGTGATTATTTGTTCTCTTATTATTCCTATAAGTCAAAGGCCAGGAAGGTAACATACATCAGTGAAGTAGGCCAGATACTAGACAAAAGGGAAAATGCAGGGACTCTGAAAAGCTGGAGAAAGCTTATCCATCCAAAAATGAATGGTGAATACTCAGTTCTAGCTAACTGATGCCAAGTTGAATATCAGCCCAGGGTTGGCAATTTATTCTTCTCTTTTCCAGAAGAGAAGCTATAAATCTGACAGTTTACTTAAAGCCTTTACATTTTAAAATGTTGGTGCCTAAGTGAAAAAATTTAAATAATAATTGAGCCAACATTGACCACGTGTAGCTTAACTGTGCCACCAGCTGGCACCTTCTACAAAGGAAATGCTGCCTTCTCAGCTTTCCTCAGTTTTTTTCTTCCTTCCCATTTTCATTGTCACCTTGATAGTTTAGGACGGTATTAGTCCATCTTTGAAATCATCTGAATCTCCCAACCTGCTCTCTTCCATTTCTTGATCTCCCCACCCAAATCTAACTTCGTTGTCCCCAGATCAATTTTCTTAAACATCATCTTAATATTGACATTAATCCTTCTACAAAAACTTTAGTAGATTGCTATCTCCTACTAAATAAAACCTTTAGCCTGACGTTCAAAATCTTGCACAGTCTGGTTCTTACATACAGTTTAGCTCCCCTACCTTCCAAAGCCCTGTAGTAGCCCAGTGATTCGGTAAAACTAAGTTTTTTGGCTCTTCCTCTCCAAATTCAGTAAGTTTGGAGCAACGATGTCTGATCAGCAGAACCTTGGCCATTTGTTCATGTCCTCATTGGCAGGCAGGTTGAGAAAATGACAGGTGACAGGATTAGCTTCTACAGTTAAAGGATGGGTGGTTTCTCATACACAGGAAGAAGGTTCAAATCCTGGTGAGCCCAAAACACTAACAAATATCCACCTAGTGATATGATTGCCAGTGGGGGACAAAAACTATTAAGCTCAGCCTAATTACCTATTTTTAATTTTTTAAAATACTAGCTTGTTATTTGGTAGTTTTCCTCTTTGTTCAATAAGATAAACAGACAGGAATGGTAAAAGAAATCTATGGAAGAAACCTAAGGTGATGTGTATGGCTCTCTTCATTTTAACTTTTCCAGCAAAGTGAGCCACCAGATATCTATGGACATTCTTATTTTGCATATAGAACATAGACAATCTGTAAGAAAGACGATGTTAAACTGTCATCCACTTAGCTGCAGGTTGAAGTCTAAGATCTTTGAGTGATGTATAGTCCTCTCCCTCATAAACACGTATGGCTTTTCATGTTATAGTGACCTGTAAACTGTAAGATGTATTGTCTGCCTCCAGTACATCCTGTTTCAGTGGTAGCAACAGGATAGCCAAAGTAAACATTTTCATGTCTAAAGGAGATACTAAGAAGCACAAAGCAATCAGTCATCCACAGGAATTTTCAAATCGCATTTGGAGGGAATGGTGAAGATTGAGAGTAGAATACATTTCTTGGTTTACATACCTGGGACCCTGGTTTCTGTTTCCAGAAAGTGCTTCTTTGTCCTTTATTCCTTATGGCTGCAAAGGTCTCCATTAGAGAGAAGGTATAGCCCACTTCATAGCCCACTTCTCTCTAGCACAGATTAGGGGAAAAGTAGTTACCTTTTGTATTATAAATGGACTGGTAACTATTTTTTTCTATACAGATCCTTCAGAAATTCAGAAGGCTGTTTGATTCCAGTCAGTTTCCAGTGTAAGTGACTCTAACCAAACACCTCATTGAACAAAGATTTTAAGCCTCAAGATCCTGTTACAGTTTCCAGCCTCTGTGCCCTGCCCACTTCTTTTGTTCTTAACTTAATGGCGACAGCTTTGATATCATTTGAGAACAGTGGGTTTGCATGGAGAAAATAACCCCTAAATCCAGTTTGGCCAGCAGGCTCTCCTTCCTATGGCAGGACTCCACTTACTTACATATATAGTTTCTCCCTTTAAGTTTAGGATAATTTCACATTATTCCAGTCATTTTTCAAAGAAGGATTTGTATAACATTTTACAGTTTTCAAAACGCCTTCACATACATTACAGTATCCAATCCTTATTTATCCCTATTCATTAAATACCACTGCGTTTCATTTATTCTGTGACATAGGCTAAATCTGATCTCAAGTTTGCATATGATCAAATAAAAACTTGAACACATATCATCTGATTCTAAAATGGCATGCTCTTCTCACCACAAAATGCTGCTTTAAAATAGCTAACTTGATAGTTAAGATGAGGTTGATCATATTTCATGTCCATTCTTCAGAGAGAAACAGACACAAATATCAGTGGACTGATGTGTGACCAAGGACAGACCTGTCAGTTCAAAAAAGCAAGGGGAGCAAGTTTCTAAATAAATTTCATTTGTCATAATAGCAACATCAGATAGTGGGAACAAGAAGGTACCATAGAAATGACAACTCCCAAAAGAGTAAGAGTGAGAGCTATAATTTCTTAAAAGTGTTAAGAATACCAAAGTGGTAAGCCTCAACTTTTACGGGAAAAAAATAGAATGATCTTACTGCACAAGAGTCATAAGCTTGGTTTTATTGCTTGCTAAAATCAGGATTAATAATTATTAACAATATTAACAAGTAATAACAGTGGGAGCTGAGTGAGTGTTCTGGTTCTGGTTCTCTGAGGTAATCTCTTCGTTTTGTAAGAAAGCATAAACTGTCTTCCAAAGTGTCTGTTCCAGTCTGCAATGAATGAGAGTTCCTGTTGCTCCATTTTCTCAGCAGCATTTGGTGTTGTCAGTGTTCTAAATTTTGGCCATCCTAATCCAAGTGTCTTGGATGATAAAGAACCCACCTGCAATGCATGAGATCCGGGTTCAATCCTTGGGTCAGGAAGATCCTCTGAAGAAGGGAATGGCTACCCACTCCAACATTCATGCCTGGAAAATCCCATAGACAGAGGAGCTTGGCAGGCTACAGTCCAAGGGGTTGCAAAGTGTCAGACACAACTGAGCAATTAACACACACACAATAGGTGTGTCCTGGTATCTCATTGTTTTAATGTGCATTTCCCTGATGACATGATCTAAAGCACATTTTCATAAGATTATTTGCCATCTGTACCCTGTCTTCTTTGGTGAGGTGTCAGGCTGTTTGGCCCACCTTATAATCAGGTTGTATGTTTTCTTATTGTTGTGTCTTAAGAGTTCTCTCTATACTTTGGATAATAGTACATTATTAGATATGTCTTTTGCAACTATTTCTTTCAGCCTGTGGTTTATCTTCTCATTCTCCTGGCAGAGTGTTTTGCAAGGCAAAACTTTTTAATTTCAATGAAATCCAACTTATCCATTCTGTATTTCATGGATCATGCTATTGTTGTATCTAAAAAGTCATCACCATACCCAAAGTCATCTAGGCTTTCTCCCATGTTATCTTCTAGGAGATTTATAGTTTTGCATTTTACATTTAGGCTTATGATTCATTTTAAGTTAATTTTTGTAAACGGTTTAAAGTCTGTGTCTAGTTTTGTGTTTTTGCATGTGGACATCCAGTTGTACTTCTAGCTGCATCATTGAAGAGACTGTCTCTGCCCCATTGTATTCGAATCCTTTGCTCCTTTGTCGAATATCAGTTGACTATATTTATGTGCGTCTATTTGGGGGCTGTATATTCTGTTCTATTGATCTATTACTGTAACACCATAGTAAGTCTTGAAGTTGCATAGTGTCAGTCCTCCAGCTTTATTCTTTGAGTCTTTTGCCTCTCCATGTAAACTTTATAGTCAGTCTGTCAGGATCTCAAAATAACTTGCTAGGATTTTGATTGGGATTGCATTCAGTCTGCCGATCAAGTTGGGAAGACCTGACATTTCAACAACATTACATCTTCCTACCCAGGAATATGAATATCCCTCCATTTATTTAGTTGTTCTTTGATGTTATCCATCAGCGTTTTGTAGTTTTCCTCATATAGATCGTGTACATATTTTGTTAGTTATTATACCTAAGGATTCCATTTTTTGGATGCTAATGTAAATGGTATTATATTTTTAATTTCAAATTCCACTTGTTCGTTGCTGGTATATAGGAAAGCAGTTGACGTAAATATCAAGCTTGTATTTGGCACCCTTGCTACAGTCACTTTCTAGTTCTAGGAGTTTTTATGTCAGTTCTTTTCAGATTTTCTACATAGACAATAATGCCATCTGTGAACAAAAACAGTTTTATTTCTTCCTTCTCTATCTATATAACTTTTATTTCCTTTTATTCTTTTACTGTATTAGCTAGAGCTTCCAGTGTGATGCTGAAAGGAGTGGTAAGAAAGAAAATTCTTGCTTTGTATCTGATCTTGGTATGAAAGCTCAAGTTTCTCACTATTAAGTAAGATGTTAGTTGTAAGGTTTTTGTAGATACTCCTTATCAAGTTGAGGAAGCTCTCTGCTATTCCTAGTTATTGAGAGTTTTTTATGATGAATAGGTGCTGGATTTTGTTGAATCCTTTTTCGACACCTGTTGATATCATGTGATTTTTATTCTAACCTGTTGATATGATGGATTACCTTAACTGATTTTTGAAAATTGAACCAGCATTGTATAATTGACATAAATCCCTCTTTATCATGGTGTATATTCTTTTCACACATTGTTGTATTTGAAGCTTCTGTTGGCCCTAAAGTTACATGGGCCAGTTTTGCTCACATTTCATTGGCCAAGCAAGTCACATGACCACACTGAACTTCGTTAAGTGGGAGAAATGTGAATATATTTTAACAGCCCTAATGTCTACCATAACTGTGACCTCTACTTGTAGCTTACTGTATTGAAGCTATTAATATTTAACTTTCATAATATTGTGACAAAGCTGATGAAATGAATGAATTTGTGTTAAACTCTGAAACAGTTTTGAAAATCAATGGTTAATTTCTATTTATTTTAGTTGTTAATGCAAATCCTGGATTAGCCCAAAAGAAATCGTCAGGTATTTGTCTCTATTTTGTTTAGACTTTCAGAGACTTGAATTATGTTTATTAAATAGTAAGAAGCCCTGCTGCTGCTGCTAAGTCGCTTCAGTCGTGTCTGATTCTGTGCGACCCCATAGACAGCAGCCTACCAGGCTCCCCCGTCCCTGGGATTCTCCAGGCAAGAACACTGGAGTGGGTTGCCATTTCCTTCTCCAATGCATGAAAGTGAAAACTGAAAGTCAAGCCGCTCGGTCGTGTCCAACTGTTAGCGACCCCATGGAATGCAGCCCACCAGGCTCCTCTGCCCATGGGATTTTCCAGGCAAGAGTGCTGGAGTGGGGTGCCACTGACTTCTCCGAAGAAGCCCTAGCAAACATAAATATAAGTGCACAAGCTTTCATACGCCATATAATAATCTACTTAGGAATATCCATATATTGAGGTCTTGCTGGGCCAACTGGGTAAATAAACCAACCTCTTTCACATCCTGATATATCTACCAGTGTGAAGTTACTAAACAGTAGCCAGCCAGAGTGCTGGAGGCAACTTGAAATTTTGAGAAATTAGAGAAGTTATTAATAAAAGACAGTTAAAGTACAATTCAAAATCATTACTGGTTTTTAAAGATAAAAATCATTTATTAAAGAGAAAGTAGCTATTCTGAACCTCAACTTGCTCATTGCTATAGGAAGGGAGTACATAAAATTACAACAACACACTGGATCCCTGTAATAGCTTTTGAAATTCTATAAATCAGTAATTTTAGAAATTCTCATGTTTTAATGCATTTTAAAAATCTCTAGATGAAATGCAAATAGATTCTCTAAATTATACTTGCAAAACATTTCAATAAAATATGTAAATAGGCTTATTAACTCTTGTGGTAAAAAACAAAAAGTCATTTTCAGGATCGACCAATCTTATCTTCAGCCTGTTTCCATAAATCATTTTCCATATTAACATCAGGAAAATCATGACTCTAAAATAAGTCTGTCTGCCAAAAGGGGCGAGATTTCCAGATAAGAGCAAGCAGGAATGGGTTCTGTGGACACAGGATTTGGAANTCAGGATCGACCAATCTTATCTTCAGCCTGTTTCCATAAATCATTTTCCATATTAACATCAGGAAAATCCTGACTCTAAAATAAGTCTGTCTGCCAAAAGGGGCGAGATTTCCAGATAAGAGCAAGTAGGAATGGGTTCTGTGGACACAGGATTTGGAAAGTCACTCTTGATTGTTAGGCATTTGACTGTGAGTCTCCTTTTGGGGCTTGGGAGAGTTTTAAAATCTGCAGCAGGAAGGACTTTTTGTTTTTTGTTGTCAAGTCACCAGGAAAGGGTTTCCTGGTTTTCAGCTATTATTAGGGGAAACTGACACTTTGTTTGTTTATTTAATCAAGTGGTTTCCTTTGAATTCAGAAGGTACCAAGCAATTGAGTCATCAGACTACACGAAGAATAACAGGGACATCTCCTGTGTTGCTTTCTGCTTGTGATGTTTTGTACTTCAAGAATTAGATTTTTACCTGCAGGCACCTTCTCCAAATACACTGTCTTAAAATACCTAACACTAGAGTGAATGGTTTAAGAGCTCTGCAGCAACATAATCTGGACCTTAGTTTTATAGTTTGCTACCTAAGTATTTTTAAACATCTTTTAACCCACACACACATATCATATATATGTATATGATAGTTGTGCAGTGTATATATGTGTATATACATACAAATGTGTGCTTCAGTTCAGTTCAGTCGCTCAGTTGTGACCCCATGAATCACAGCATGCCAGGCCTCCCTGACCGTCACCAACTCCCAGAGTTCACTCAGATTCACGTCCATCGAGTCAGTGATGCCATCCAGCCATCTCATCCTCTGTCTTCCCCTTCTCCTCCTGCCCCCAATCCCTCCCAGCATCAAAGTCTTTTCCAATGAGTCAACTCTTCGCATCAGGTGGCCAAAGTACTGGAGTTTCAGCTTTAGCATCATTCCTTCCAAAGAACACCCAGGGTTGATCTCCTTCAGAATGAACTAGTTGGATCTCCTTGCAGTCCAAGGGACTCTCAAGAGTCTTCTCCAACACCACAGTTCAAAAGCATCGATTCTTCGGCACTCAGCCTTCTTCACAGTCCACATCCATACATGACCACAGGAAAAACCATAGCCTTGACTAGATGGACCTTAGTCAGCAAAGTAATGTCTCTGCTTTTGAATATGCTGTCTAGGTTGGTCATAACTTTTCTGTCAAGGAGTAAGCATCTTTTAATTTCATGGCTGCAGTCACCATCTGCAGTGATTTGGGAACCCCCCAAAATAATGTTTGCTTAATCGTGTCCAACTCTTTGCAACCCACTGGACTGTAACACCAGGCCTCTCTGTCCCTGAAATTCTCCAGGCAAGAATACTGGCGTGGGAAGCCATTCCCTTCTCCAGAGGATAATGTTATTAACACTGGGGCTTCCCTTGTAGCTCAGAGGGCAAAGAATCTGCCATGCAGGAGACCAAGGTTCAATCCCAAGGTCAGGAAGATCCCCTAGAGAAGGGAGTGACTACCCACTCCAGTATCTTGCCTGGAGAATTCCAGGGACAGAGGGGTCAGGCGGGCTACAGTCCATGGGGTTGCAAAGAGATGAACATGACGAAGTACACATTTGTATATACTTATATATATGTTTTAGAATATATGCTTTTCCTTGTTATGGCTGTTGAGTTCTTACAGATAATCTCCACTGGTCTACTCCTGTGGTCACAGCAGTTGTTTTTATGCATATCCCATGAAAAAATAATCTAAAGACTGACATGCTGTTGCTCAACAACTGCTACAAATTGAGCAGCTTGAGACAGGACCCATTTGCTAGTTCACTGCTCTGTAGGACACATCTGGCCTGGCTGGGTTCCTGCCTAGGACATCACATGGCTGATATCAGGCTGTTGGCTGGGCTGAGTATTGGCAGAGAACAGACTCTTACAGGTGTTGGCCTTGAGGTCTCCATTTTCTTTTTTGCCTTTCAGCTAGGCATCGCGAAAGGCTACTTTCAAGTCCTTCCCACATGGTCCCCTCCATCTTCGAGACACAAAGGTACACTGAATCCTTCTTGTGTTTCAGATCTCCCTGATTGACTCTTCTGAAACCAGTCAGAGATGACACTCTGCTTTCACAATGTTCATGTGGATATGTTAGGCCCACTGAGATAAGCTCCTTATCTTTAGGTCAACGGGTTAGTAACCTTACTTATATTTGCAAAATCCCTTTGCCATGTAAGGTAGCACAATCATGGGAGCCATCTTAGAATTCTGCCTAATATACTTTATATAGGCATTCTCTGTTACATAGATTTTTTGGTTGAATAACATGATAAAGCATTTGAAACATTAAATGTGATTCCTCATAATGAATTGTATTTAGGTTAAATTACTTTTGTTGTGAATGTGATGTAAAGGATGTGCAGTATTGAAAAATACATTTACTTTTTAAATAAGTCTATAAATGTATCCGGAGAAGGCAATGGCACCCCACTCCAGTACACTTGCCTAGAGAATCCCATGGACGGAGGAGCCTGGAAGGGTACAGTCCATGGGGTCGCTAACAGTTGGACACGACGGAGCGACTTCACTTTCACTTTTCACTTTCACGCATTGGAAAAGGAAATGGCAACCCACTCCAGTGTTCTTGCCTGGAGAATCCCAGGGACAGGGGAGCCTGTTGGGCTGCCATCTATGGAGTCACACAGAGTCGGACACGACTGATGTGACTTAGCAGCAGCAGCATGANAAATGTGATTCCTCATAATGAATTGTATTTGGGTTAAATTACTTTTGTTGTGAATGTGATGTAAAGGATGTGCAGTATTGAAAAATACATTTACTTTTTAAATAAGTCTATAAATGTATCCGGAGAAGGCAATGGCACCCCACTCCAGTACACTTGCCTAGAGAATCCCATGGACGGAGGAGCCTGGAAGGGTACAGTCCATGGGGTCGCTAACAGTTGGACACGACGGAGCGACTTCACTTTCACTTTTCACTTTCACGCATTGGAAAAGGAAATGGCAACCCACTCCAGTGTTCTTGCCTGGAGAATCCCAGGGACAGAGGAGCCTGTTGGGCTGCCATCTATGGAGTCACACAGAGTCGGACACGACTGATGTGACTTAGCAGCAGCAGCATGAATGTATCAGATAAAAGTACATTTAGAAGACATATTTTAAAAAGCTATTATAAATGCATAGCATATGCCTAGAGTTCATCAGATAACAATGAGTAGCCTTTTCTCTTCAGTGTATGCTGTTAATTATGGTCATGGTCATACATGAATGATAGAAACTCAGACTTCGGAGCTAAGAGACCAGAGAGATCATCTGTCACCCTCCCCCTCCTCTTTTTTACATAAATGAGGAATCTGAGACTCAGAAGGGGGATTTTGACTCAGAGAAGACCATAGAGCCAGCTAGTCAGTGGTAGAGATTGGCCTGGGAAACATGTTTTCTGATTTCCTGTCTAGAAGCCCATATGTATACTTATGAAAAGTTAAAGTGTTAATTGCTCAGTTTTGTCCAACTCTTTGTGATCACGTGGACTGTAGCCTGCCAGGCTCCTCTGTCCATGGAACTCTCCAGGCAAGAGTACTGGAGTGGGTGGCCACTCCCTTCTCTAGGGGATCTTCCCGACCCAGGAATAGAACCTGGGTTTCTGGGTTTCTGCTGCATTGCAGGCAGATTCTTTACCCTCTGAGCCACCAGGAAAGCCTCAGTATTAATGACAGTATCATTCAGTTCAGTCGCTCAGTCGTGTCTGACTCTTTGCGACCCCATGAACAGCAGCACGCCAGGCCTCCCTGTCCATCACCAACTCCTGGAGTCCACCCAAACCTATGTCCATTGAGTCAGTGATGCCATCCAACCATCTCATCCTCTGTCCTCCCCTTCTCCTCCTGCCCTCAATCTTTCCCAGCATCAAGGTCTTTTCAGATGAGTCAGCTCTTCACATCAGGTGGCCAAAGTATTGGAGCTTCAGCTTCAACATCAGCCCTTCCAGTGAACACCCAGGACTGATCTCCTTTAGGATGGACTGGTTGGATCTCCTTGCAGTCCAAGGGACTCTCAAGAGTCTTCTCCAACACCACAGCTCACCATCAATTCTTTGGCACTCAGCTTTCTTTATAGTCCAGCTCTCACATCCATACATGACCTCTGGAAAAACCATAGCCTTGACTAGACAGACCTTTGTTGGCAAAACAATGTCTCTGCTTTTGAATATGCTGTCTAGGTTGGTCATAACATTCCTTCCAAGGAGTAAGAGTCTTTTAATTTCATGACTGCAGCCACCATCTGCGGTGATTTTGGAGCCCCCCCAAAATAAAGTCAGCCACTGTTTCCACTGTTTCCCCATCTATTTGCCATGAAGTGATGGGACTGGATGCCATGATCTTAGTTTTCTGAATGTTGAATTTTAAGCCAACTTATTCACTCTCCTCTTTCAGTTTCATCAAAAGGCTCTTTAGTTCGTCTTCATTTTCGGCCATAAGGGTGGTATTATCTGCATATCAAAGGTTCTTGATATTCTCCCAGCAATCTTGATTCCAGCTTGTGTTTCCTCCAGCCCAGCGTTTCTCATGATGTACTCTGCATATAAGTGTCATTAATGGAAGATTTTCTATATAGCAGACACTATCCTAAGCATTTTAAATGTATTTTTCTTAACCCTCACAAATTCTGTGAGGTAGGCATTATTATTATCATTGCCATTTATAGTTTAAGAAAGCTGAGTCACAGAAAAGGTGGCTTGCTTCATGTCAGCCAGCTGGTACATGATAATGTAAGGATTTTAAGGGATTCAAAGAGAAGCAGTTGTATACCTGGGCCCAACCTCTTCACTGTGCTCTGCTCTTTCCATCCCAGCAGTTGCTCCCAGCAGGGCCTTCCCTATATTCTTACAGCTCAGTATCCTCTCCCTGAACAGCTGTATAGACTACTCATCAGTTATATTCTGACAACAAATCAGGGAATAGCAGAGAACTGGGAGTCAGGAAACTGTGTATAAACTCTGGTTTGGTTATTTTCTGTATGACTTTAGAGGATTTTGTCACAACTGGGACCCTTGGATACTGTATCTGTAAAATGGGGATTGTGAAAATTCTAAAGAGGACACGTTAAAAGCAATCTGTAAACAAGAGGATTACACGCTTATTGTCCTGTTGCTGCTGCTGCTGTAAGTTGCTTCAGTCGTGTCTGACTCTGAACTACCCCATAGATGGTAGCCCACCAGGCTCCCCGGCCCTGGGATTCTCCAGGCAAGAACACTGGAGTGGGTTGCAATTTCCTTGCATGAAAGTGAAAAGTGAAAGTGAAGTCGCTCAGTCGTGTCCGACCCTCAGCGACCCCATGGACTTCAGCCTTCCAGGCTCCTCCGTCCATGGGATTTTCCAGGCAAGAGCACTGGAGTGGGCTGCCACTGCCTTCTCCGACTGTACTGTTACTTTTTGTCAAATGGTGGCTAGTTCTCTTTATCCTACAATAGCAGGTTTTCAAGTCACTTTGCTGTGATGAGTCAGACGTTAAATGAAAAATAGCAGATTTTTGGCACTGCAAAGGCTGTGTTCTGAGGCCTTTAGAAGTCATGTTTTCTGTGGATACCCTCATTCTGAATTTTCAGATGTCCCTGAAGTTGTATGTCTCAGTTGGTGGCAAGTTTTCACTCAGGCCTTCTTCACCAGAAGCGAACAGTGCAGCTTCCACAGAGGGGCCGGGACTCCCTCACACCAGCTCAGCCCCTTTCATGATTCCAGTTCATCTCTGTACAGAGTTTTACTGCTCTTTTGATTTATTTAAGTTGTGTTGATTTCTGCTGTATAGCAAAATGAATCAATTATATATACTATACATATAGCCACTCTTTTTTAGGTTCTTTTCCCTGTAATAGGTCATTACAGAATATTGAGTAGAGTTCCATGTGCTATACAGTAGGTCCTTATTATNTAGTTCGTCTTCATTTTCGGCCATAAGGGTGGTATTATCTGCATATCAAAGGTTCTTGATATTCTCCCAGCAATCTTGATTCCAGCTTGTGTTTCCTCCAGCCCAGCGTTTCTCATGATGTACTCTGCATATAAGTGTCATTAATGGAAGATTTTCTATATAGCAGACACTATCCTAAGCATTTTAAATGTATTTTTCTTAACCCTCACAAATTCTGTGAGGTAGGCATTATTATTATCATTGCCATTTATAGTTTAAGAAAGCTGAGTCACAGAAAAGGTGGCTTGCTTCATGTCAGCCAGCTGGTACATGATAATGTAAGGATTTTAAGGGATTCAAAGAGAAGCAGTTGTATACCTGGGCCCAACCTCTTCACTGTGCTCTGCTCTTTCCATCCCAGCAGTTGCTCCCAGCAGGGCCTTCCCTATATTCTTACAGCTCAGTATCCTCTCCCTGAACAGCTGTATAGACTACTCATCAGTTATATTCTGACAACAAATCAGGGAATAGCAGAGAACTGGGAGTCAGGAAACTGTGTATAAACTCTGGTTTGGTTATTTTCTGTATGACTTTAGAGGATTTTGTCACAACTGGGACCCTTGGATACTGTATCTGTAAAATGGGGATTGTGAAAATTCTAAAGAGGACACGTTAAAAGCAATCTGTAAACAAGAGGATTACACGCTTATTGTCCTGTTGCTGCTGCTGCTGTAAGTTGCTTCAGTCGTGTCTGACTCTGAACTACCCCATAGATGGTAGCCCACCAGGCTCCCCGGCCCTGGGATTCTCCAGGCAAGAACACTGGAGTGGGTTGCCATTTCCTTCTCCAATGCATGAAAGTGAAAAGTGAAAGTGAAGTCGCTCAGTCGTGTCCGACCCTCAGCGACCCCATGGACTTCAGCCTTCCAGGCTCCTCCGTCCATGGGATTTTCCAGGCAAGAGCACTGGAGTGGGCTGCCACTGCCTTCTCCGACTGTACTGTTACTTTTTGTCAAATGGTGGCTAGTTCTCTTTATCCTACAATAGCAGGTTTTCAAGTCACTTTGCTGTGATGAGTCAGACGTTAAATGAAAAATAGCAGATTTTTGGCACTGCAAAGGCTGTGTTCTGAGGCCTTTAGAAGTCATGTTTTCTGTGGATACCCTCATTCTGAATTTTCAGATGTCCCTGAAGTTGTATGTCTCAGTTGGTGGCAAGTTTTCACTCAGGCCTTCTTCACCAGAAGCGAACAGTGCAGCTTCCACAGAGGGGCCGGGACTCCCTCACACCAGCTCAGCCCCTTTCATGATTCCAGTTCATCTCTGTACAGAGTTTTACTGCTCTTTTGATTTATTTAAGTTGTGTTGATTTCTGCTGTATAGCAAAATGAATCAATTATATATACTATACATATAGCCACTCTTTTTTAGGTTCTTTTCCCTGTAATAGGTCATTACAGAATATTGAGTAGAGTTCCATGTGCTATACAGTAGGTCCTTATTATTATCTATTTTATATATAATAATGTGTATATGTCAATCCCAGTCTCCCAACTTATCCCTCCCCCTCTTCCTCCTTGGTAATGACTCTATTTCTGTTTGTAAATAAGTTCATTTGTACCGTTTTCTTAGATTCCACACATAAGTGATATGATATTTGTCTTTGACTTAACTTCACTCAATTTAATGTGGCCATTCTGAGAATCACTCTCAAATAAAATCACAAATATTCAGTGTATGACTGTCAAGGTCTAATCTTCATGTCCATCCTTTTTGTTGTTAACATTTCATTCTTTGTTTTATGAATATGCATTTTTTTGCTATACTGTTGAAAGTAAGTTGCAAACAGTGTAAGACTTGAGATCTAAATACTTCAGCATGTATCGCCTAATGATAAGGAAATTTTATATAATACATGCCATTATCTACCTAGGAAAATTAACAATTTTCTTATCCTATCTAATATCCAATTCATATTCAGATTTCCCCTACTTGTCCTAAAATTCCTTTTAGTATTTTGCTTTTAGGGTTTCTTTTCTCTCTTTTTTTTTTAAAGAGACCAAAGTATTCTCATAGTATTTAATGGTTACATCCTGTGATGTTTTTAAATCTGGGACAATTTTCCCACCTTGTTAGTTTTCATGATATTAATTTTAAGTGATTCTTGAACAAAATCCCATGTTCCAGGTTTATCTGGTTTTGTGTGTGTGTGTCATTTATCTTGTTATTCTATCCTATTTCTGAAAACTTAGAAGATTGTTACAAAGACCTGATTAGAAACAGGTTGTATATTTGTATCCAGATCAACCTGATAGGTGCTACAGTGATCGCTACACTTAGTGCTACTAAGTTTGCTGCCATGATTAAGATGACAGTAGCCAGGTTTCCCAGTATTAAATACGTATTCTCCTTTAGTGATTAGAACTAATATGTAGGATGATTTTTTTGGCTTATGTTAATATTCTTTTATTTAATGGCATTAGCATCCATTGATATGTCTTATTTGAATTATTCCATTGGAGGTTGCAAATGAGTAATTTTAACATTTTATCATTTTGTACACATAATAACTAATCATTTCTCTGGAAGGATGTGCTTTCCCTCCTCTATGGACGGTGATGTATCTCCTCTTAATAGTTCATATCAGTACAACATGTTTTACTATCAGTTATCTGAAATATCAGCCTCATTTGTAGATCAGTCTATATATCTACTGATCTATGGAACTGAGCTGTAGATCAGTCATTACATATTTTATATGTACTTATTAAAGCATTTTGATGTACATTAAAGTTGGAAGTGGAGAACAGATTAAATTTAAAGCAGTGTTTCAAAATGGTGAGCATATATTTCAAGAGGTTTGATGGAAAGGATTTCCACAAGTCATTGGCAATATCACCAAATATTTATTGATCTAAAAGGAAGTTATTAATACCAGGCAATAAAAGTGTTTGCTGCTGCTGCTAAGTCGCTTCAGTCGTGTCTGACTCTGTGCGACCCCATAGACGGCTTACCATCTCCCAAAATACTGATGATATGTCTGGTCAATGTGGATGAATAAGTTAGGCCCGACAGGGAGTAAATTAATGTAAGTATTTTGAGCCATCCCCCTGTTGCTGCAGCTTTAGTTGTCTCTCAACTCCACATTCTAACCTGTAAGGTCTCTGATAATTGGGGCTGTTTCTTGGATCATAATCTGCCCAATTTTTAAGCCCATCTCAAATCCCACCCCCTCTGTGAGCAGGAGCTCCTTCCTCCTGTCCTCTGCAGATGGCCATGTGTACCTCTGTCACATCTGTGGTCTTGACTCCGTTTCCTTCCTATTTGGCCTCCTAGTGGCCTTCCATAAGCAAACCTCCTAGTCAGACCGTTAAAGATCCTTAAGAACATGACTTGGTGGTGACTGTGCTTTAGTTGCTAGGTTGTGTCTGGCTCTTTTGCGACGCCCTGAACTGGAGCCCACCAGGCTCCTCTGTCCATGGGATTCTCCACTCCAGAACACTGGAGTGGGTAGCCATTTCCGCCCCTAGGGGATCTTCCCAACCCAGGGATCAAACCTGGGTCTCTGTGAATTATTTTCCAACTGAGCCACCTGGGAAGCCCTAAGAACATGCCTGCTGCTGCTGCTGCTAAGTCGCTTCAGTCGTGTCCAACTCTGTGCGACCCCATAGACGGCAGCCCACCAGGCTCCCCCGTCCCTGGGATTCTCCAGGCACTGGAGTGGGTATCCATGACCAAAAACTTAAAAGCTCTTTTTTCACTTGAGAATGCAAAACCCAGCGTGAGAATCTCTCTGAAAACTGCCAACAGATGTGAAAAGTGTTTTCAGGAAGGGCTGTCTCCTTAGTGTAGCTTTCTTTATACTTTATACTTTCTAATATTGATCACGCTACAAAAACAAGTTTTTATATGAAAGTTGAAGGTAGAATTGAGGATTACTCACTACCTATTCTTTGGAAATAATGTGAAGGCCTACTTCTTTGACTGTGACAAAAAGAAAGAAAAAAGAAAAAGACAGGCATAAATTAAATCTTGATTTAAATATTACAATAAAAACAAAGCTTATTTTATTTTACATAGTGTGAACCTTTTTGTTCCTTTTGTTACCTATTTGAACACTGTTTTAAATGGAAATAAAACAATGGTATTTTGTGTTTCTTGACAATTTTTTAGAAAATTTTCATCCCACTCAGCAAGACAAGGTTTGAAATACCTTTTGTCTCCTTCATAAAAGCACTTTAGATTTACACAGTTGTTTTTTTTCATACGAGAACCTCAGTGCATTGGCTGATACATTTGTTACCTGATGGTGATGACAAAACTATCACCTCTTTTGTTTTCTGTCTTTGCAGAAACCGGAGGTAAAAAGCTACGGAGCACTGTCCAGAGAAGTACAGAAACAGGCTTGGCTGTGGAAATGAGGAACTGGATGACTCGACAAGCAAGCCGAGAATCTACCGACGGCAGCATGAACAGCTACAGCTCAGAAGGAAAGTGAGTGATGCTGGCTGAGTAGTGGTCTCCACGCCTCGCTGCAGTCTTCCTTCTTTCCCCGCCTCTCTGTGCTTTCACAAAAGCTAACTTGCATGCTCTGGGGCACTGTTTTAACCTTCACTGGCTGATTTGCTGTGAAAACTTTTGCTTACCTGCCACTGAGAAATGTGACGTGCCTGGCTTTTTATATCAATGGAAATAGGTTTGGGGATTAAGTGTTTCACTTTAAAGGCAAGATGCTAAAGTGTAACTGTCACAAATGGAAGCTTGCCCTACCTTGAAATAATACATAAAAACACAGCAACACTTAAAGTTCCTATGCCCATGCAACATGTACAGTGCTAATTTTGAAAATCTTTGCTCTAGCAATTATTACTAAAAAATATAGAAAACTGATACATGCTTAGTTCCATCTACTAACAGTCTGGATAAATGTAACAACAAAAAAGAAACACCACAGATTTTGCAGAGCCTTTCCTTTATGTAATTATCATGTCGCTTTCCCTTGACTCCACTGTGTCTGAGATACTTTTAAGGCATTCGTAAAGATTGTACAGCCCTGTCACCCACGAATTAACAGTAATTAGCAACTGCAGAGCTGTAGATGGATATGTAAAGGACATTAATAGCGGAAAGGGGGGTTAGTAACCTCATCTGTCATCACTGTGGAAGCAGCAGATGCTTAGGCAACATAATGTGTAGTCAAGTTCACAAATGTGTGGCCATGGGAGCGGCTGGCAATGTTGATGATATTGCCTTAGGACCATTTCCTCCTCCCATTTGCATAGCACAGTTATGCAAATACAAGAGATGTATATGGTTTTCATACATCTATAAATAAGGTTATGTGTGATAGTTATAGAAGCATTAAAAATGTCCAGAATATATATTTGGGAATTAAGCTTGGGGGAAAAAACAGATTTGACATTAATACAGGAAGTCTTAAAAGGGATGGAGAGTCAAGTAAAAAAGAAATGTGCATGAGCACTCATCACGGCAAAGTACTGTGTTAGATACTGCTAGGGATTTTAAATGTTTGAACTATGACCCCTGCACTCCAGATGCTTATGGTCTTATTGGAGAAATGGGGTTAATACACATAAATTCACTCAACAGGTATTTCCATACCTTCTAATAGTCTAAGCGCTTCACTATGAGTTGGGGATATAAATCACACAAGGGAGCAAAACTCAGTTGCTGGTTTGACATAGGTTTTAGAATCATATAGGCTTGAATGCTGATCTCTTTTTGGTGGTATACAAATTTGGGCATCATGTAATTTTTTAAGATTTACTTATTTATTTGATTTTTTATCGTTCATTTCTTTTATTCATTAATTGAGTTTAATAAGTACATACAGTATTGCAAGCACGGTTCTAGTGCTGGGGATACAGCAGTAAACACAGAAGAAAAAAAACCCTGCCCTCATCAAAGTCACAGTCTTAACAGATAAGATAGACAGTAAACTAGAAAATGTATTTAAGAGCATATATAAGAAAATCTAGTAAAATATATAAGAGACTGGGTGGTGTAAGTGCTAAGGAGAAAAGGTAGGAAGACAGATGGTAGGTTAAGGGTAGGGTTTTATGAAGGACAGACAGGGAAAGGGGCTGCTGCTGCTGCTGCTAAGTCGCTTCAGTTGTGTCCGACTCTGTGCAACCCCATAGACGGCAGCCCACCAGGCTCCGCCATCCCTGGGATTCTCCAGGCAAGAACACTAGAGTGGGTTGCCATTTCCTTATGCAGGAAAAGGGGCATGTCTGAGTAAAAATCTGAAGGAAGTTAGTGAGCATGTGGGTATATGAAGAACATTTCAGGCTGAAGCCGTGCTGAGGCCGGAGCTTGCCTGGCAACCACAGTGGGAAGGGCATCCCTGGGGAGTGAGGCAGAAGTGGTAAGAAGTTAGAAATTAAGATATGATGGGCAGGGGTGGGCGGCTGGTGTTGTCTTTACATATCATTGCAAGGACTTTGCTTGACTCCGATTGGGATGAGAAACCAATGCAGAACAGTGAGCAGACACCTGACACTATCTGACTTCAGCTCTAACAGATCAGTCTGGTTGCTGTGGGAGTGGAGAGTAAAAGTGGCAACAGGGGGATCATTCAGAAGGCTGTTGCAGCAACACAGAAGGAGAAAATGATGGCTGGGACCTGAACGGTAGCATTAGTGAGGTCAGATTCTGGATGTATTTTGACAGGAGAACCAGTAAGATCCAATAACCCATTTGATGTGAATGTGAGAGCAGAGCGTGTGTTGGTTCGTTGTGCTGTGCTCAGTGATGTCTGACTCTTCACCCCATGGACTGTAGCGCGCTAGGCTCCTCTGTCCACGGGATTCTCCAGGCAAGAATACTGGAGTGAGTTGCCAAGCCCTTCTCCAGAGGATCTTCTGACCCAGGGATTGAACCCGTGTCTCTTGAGACTCCTGCACTGCAGGCAGATTCTTTACCCACTGAGCTATCTGGGAAGTTTGTTAGGGCTACTGTTAAAAAAAAAATAAAAAGAAACAATACCACTAAACAACAGAAGTTTATTTTCTATTAATTTTGGAGGATGAAAGTCTAATGATTAAGATGTCGGCAAGTTTAGCTTCTCCTGAGACCTCTCTTCTTCTTGGCCCCCAAATGGCTGCCTTTTCACAAGGTCCTCACATGGTACTTCCCCTCTGCATATGTACCCCTGGCGTTTCTTCTAAGGACACCATCATATTAGCTTAGGGCCCCACCGTTATGACCTCATTTAACCTTAACTATCCCTTTAAAGTTTCTACCTCCAAATACAGTCATACTGGGAATTACAGCTTTAGCAGTCTGTCCAGAGGAAAGACAACTGCAAGGCTGAGCAATTGAAAGAATGAAATTGCCATTTAAGATAGGAATCCTCTTGAGAAGAACAGAATTTGGTTTTCTGTTTGTTTGGGGGTTGAGAGTCAGTGTGGGACAAGTTAAGTTTTGATTGCCTGTTAGACATTCAAGCAGGTAAGTAGAGCAGTTAGAATACAGGTCTGGGACCCAAGGGAGAAGCCCAAACTGGAGATGTCAGTCAAGGTAATGTCACTGCAGACAGTGTTTAAAACCTGGAGATGGGATGAGATTGCCAAGGGAATTGGGACATACAGGGAAGAGGTCAAAGGATTGAGCGGCTATATTTAGCGCTAGAACTAGCAAAGGAAACAGTGAAATAGCTACAGAAGAAAACCGGAAGACTAGAGAGTTGAGGAAGCAAAGTGTTTCAAGTGAGAGGGAGTGATCATTTGCATCAAATGAGACCAATATGTTCAATTAGATGAGTGTGGAGTATTAACAGTCAGGATTTACCACTGTGGTTATTAGGTAACCTTGATCAGAGAAGTTTTGGTGGAGTAGAGAAAAACAAAGCTTGGAAGAGAGCAAGGGAAAACTGATTACAGTTTCACTAGAGAATGAGAGGAAAGAAACTGAAGATCGGGACTTCCTTGGCAGCCCTGTGGTTGACATTGAGCTTCCAAAGCAAGGGGCACGGGTTTGATCTCTGGTCGGGAACTAAGATCCCACATGCCTGTGCAGTGCGGCAGGAAAAAAAAACAGAAGAAGTTAAAGAAAGTGAAAAGATTGTACATAGAAACATCTCTTTCAAGAAATTCCAGGGAGAGAAATGAGATTGTATCTAAAGAGGAAAGGGTGTTGGGAAAGGGATTTTTTATTTCTTTAAGGAGGAAGAAATAGTGTGTTTGGGTATTGATGGCAGTAATCTGAAGGCTTTCTTCATTGATAAAAATGAATTAAATAACAGACCGTCTCATAATGCAGCTAAAAGATTCAGTATGCTCATGCCAGTCACAGAATAAGTGCTCAGCATGTAGGAGTGCTATACGTAAAACTCACGGTTTGTGCCCTCCAGACAAGGAAGAGAAAGGCACACAGACAGAAGCGTGCAGTACAGGACGAGGGCTGCTGGAGGAGAAGGAAGGAGGGCCGTGGAGGTGCAGGGGGCGCTTGGGATCCAATTAATATGTGACAAAAGGGCAATACCAACTTCTCCTGCCACAGGCAGGGGGCTAGAGGGAACCAGGAGTTGAGGGTAACACAAAATAATCCTGTGTTGTTTGCTTTTAGTCTGATCTTCCCTGGTGTCCGCCTGGCCTCGGATAGCCAATTCAGTGATTTTCTGGATGGCCTCGGCCCAGCCCAGCTAGTGGGGCGCCAAACTCTGGCCACACCCGCAATGGGTAAGAATTTCTGTCATGTGATTCCCTGTTTTCCTTTTAGCGTATTGAAAAATCACATTCCCCAATTTCATAAGATCTTTAGGAGTATTATCTGGAATGAGTATCTTTAATTTTAACAATATAAATTTCAACTTTTTCCATTTTAATTTATATGCTTTTTAAAGTAAGATATCATTGATACATTTTTAAATATATTTGAATTTAGGAAAATACATGGGAAATGATCCAACAAGGTTAAACCAAGATCTTTGACACAAGCATTTTTCTATCTGCTTTTGTATGTTAAGGCCTGTTTGTTTCTTCCTCACTCGCTATTAGGTGACATTCAGGTAGGAATGATGGACAAAAAGGGACAGCTGGAGGTGGAAATAATTCGGGCCCGTGGCCTTGTTGTAAAACCAGGTTCCAAGACACTGCCAGGTAAGAACAAAAGAGACTTCTGTTACTGTTCATAATCTGCACTTTTCAATTCAGAGACTTTGTTTTTGAAGAGATGCTGAAAACTTTGTTTTTAGATAATCAAGGTTACTGATAAATGAGTCAGTTATCTATAGTAGTTTGCATTTCTCCTGAGTGAGCACCCAGTGAGGATGATCTGGTGGGGAGAAGTCATTAGTTAATAAGCACATATGTGGTAGAAACCCTCCAAAATAAAAACTATCACACTTATGTACATGTTGCACAAAATAAATTACCTAAGAAGTTCTTGTTAGCTGGTATTTTGTGTTATTCTGTTTATATGAGCTTCAAAATTCTCCTTAGAAATCCTTAGAGTTCTAGAATTAGAATAAATATAGATAGATATAGGTCCCCAAAATAGCATAAACCCATAGACGAAGGACATTCTAGCTAGAAGACTCTTACTTCCTAGAGTGTATAGAGAGGCACCACTGTAAGTTTTTATTGCAATCTCACATTTTGTACCAAAATGTTATAATCTAAGGTGCTTGGAGCCATAGGGAATGCCAAAGCTTCCAGATGCCTGGTGCAGAGATGTAGACAACTTCAGACCTGATGTACAGGACAATTCTGAGACTTGGTTTCTCACCTCAGCACTTCCACTGCACGGATTGTAATTTTGAATCTCTAACCTAGAAAGTTCATGTTGTTACCCAGTGTTACCTACTGTACAACTTTGCAGTGGTGATGAAGACAGTTGTGTTCATAAAGGTCTCAGAGTTCAGTCAACTGATTGCTAGAAAGAATACCGCAATTTGTACATGCATGAAAATGCTTTTATAAAGAGTCTGTCAGAAAAATATCAATCCATGGCATTTGTAATTAGTTTCCTCTTTCCAGCTAATCTGAACATATTACATCAAACCCCACCCTTGTCTTGTACCCACACCATCAATAAATAAGTTCTTTTAAGTGATAAGTGCTCCGTGGGGACGGGTAAGACAGTATGGTTTTGAGCACGTTTAACTAGATTTATGAACTGACACATGAAAATTCGAGTGAGACCTCTTTCTTAGCTATTGCTAGAGACTAGAAGGATTTCTTTTTTAAAAGCAGTATATAAACCCAGTTGATGGCAAAATAGTAATCAACTCAGAGGCTGTGTTAACTGCCTAAAACTACCTGAATGACTGATACCTAATCTGTTATCTAATAATTTATCTATTGTTTATCTAATAATGTGGAAAAGCCAGTGATTTTTGACTGCTGGCTCTTTTAACCTAAGACTAAGCTGTGGCAGCTGCCATCCGTAAGTTGGGTGTTCTGTAACCATAGCTCATCACTTAACTCTCCTATGTGTTTTCTTTCCCAAGCGCCATATGTAAAGGTGTATCTATTAGATAATGGAGTCTGCATAGCCAAAAAGAAAACAAAAGTGGCAAGAAAAACGCTGGAACCCCTTTACCAGCAACTATTATCTTTTGAAGAAAGTCCCCAAGGAAAGGTTTTACAGGTATTTACTGAATTATATATTCCTTACCTAAGAAGGTGTCTTCGTGGAGTCAAAACATTCTCTTCCAATCCTCCCCCCAGCTGAAATTCTTGGGAAACTTCCAAGCAGTGGCCAGTAATATAAAGCTGTACACACTAGGGAACTATGTTGAATGTAATAAACCATAGTAGAAAAGAAAATATGAAAAAAAGCCATACATAGTTTCTTTTAAAGAGAACTATAGACTTGTAAACCCCCATCACACATTAGCTCTCATCTTCCTTAATGGCTTAGGATCCTAACACTCTTGTAGAGTTTTCCGACTGTACCTTTGAATTCCAGTAAAGATAACTATCCCAGTAATTAAATACAACTACATAACTTGATGTTTGATGTCAGCACGTTGTATGAAAGTTGCTCAGTCATGTCCGACTCTTTGCAACCCCATGGACTGACTATACAGTCTATGGAATTTTCCAGGCCATAATACTGGAGTGGGTAGCCTTTCGCTTCTCCAGAGGATCTTCCCAACTCAGAGAGCAAATCCAGGTCCCCTGCAATGCAGGCGTATTCTTTACCAGCTGAGCCACCAGGAAGCCCAAGAATACTGGAGTGGGTAGCCTATCCCTTTTCTAGAGGATCTTCCCGACCCAGGAATTGAACCAGGGTCTCCTGCATTGCAGGTGGATTTTTTGCCAACTGAGCTATCATAAACTGATTGTATTTTGGTTTACAAGCTCTTACATACATGATTGTACTGACATTGCTCTTTTAATTTTGCCAACAGATCATTGTCTGGGGAGACTATGGCCGCATGGATCACAAATCCTTTATGGGAGTGGCCCAGATACTTTTAGATGAACTGGAGCTATCCAACATGGTGATTGGCTGGTTCAAACTCTTCCCCCCTTCCTCCCTAGTAGATCCAACCTTGGCCCCTCTGACAAGAAGAGCCTCCCAATCATCTCTGGAAAGTTCAACTGGACCTTCTTACTCTCGTTCATAGCAGCTGTAAAACTGTTGTCATAGCAACCAGCGTTACAAAAAAAAAAAAAATCACAGGTCGCAAACCCTGGTAACACTGCATGCTTAATGTTGTGTCTTCTGAGCCTGTTCCTAGGGATACAAAGCGATCCTGTGTTCTCAGAGGAAGTTGCACACATTGTGCCCTAAAGGAGGCCCTCAGGTGAAGGAACGGAGCTGTGAAGAACTATCAGGTTTGGAGTTCAGTAATACTCGGGTTTTGGTCCAATCTGAAGCCATGGATTAATATCAAAGAATCAGTCAATTTCATGCAACAAAAGCCCTTTTCAATGGCACCTTTATATTTTTATTGTTCCTTTTTCTTCATTTCTCTGACCCCCAAAGTCCTGTGATGCCACAGAAATGGAGCTATCCAGCCATTAAGCCATGTTATAAGTGAAGGACTTTCGTCCTGGGAAGCATCCGGTGAAAAGCAGGAGACCAAAGACGAGGTCTAGGACAGAGCGTCAGCTCTCCCCGGGACTGGACAGGAGTAGCCGCTCCAAAGGGACGACGGGAGCCGCGGCAGGCCTCGGAGCTCCAGCAGCCGTGTCATTCACTAATGCCAAGTTGTGCTGGACTCTGAAAAACAGAATTCTGTGGCTACACTGTACTGAATGAAATTAAACTTTTTTTTTGCATGGACAGATTAGCTGAATATTTAAATTATTTTCTTGGGGCTGCAACTTGCAAAAACAATAAAAATCAGCCATTTTTGACAATTTATATTATTTTTAAAAATAAATTTCACTAGTGCATGGTTTTAAAAAAAGGGAGCGAATGCAGCAGGGTGATACAGAGACACACCATGCCTATTCTTTAATCACAGTCTGTGTTTTGGCAGACATGGCAGAAGAAAACACTTTCTAGAAAATACTGAATTCTCTTTCTGCGACAAGTATAATATATTCAACTTATTTCCATGGTAAATATACAAATCTTACAAAGCTCAACATGTGCAAATTGTTCACCTCTTTCTTCCTTTCTCTCACTTTTCCTCTTCCCCTCTTTTAATCTTTTTATTTTCTTTCTCCCTACTAGAGTGAACATTAGGCTAAAAAAAAAAATGACAAGTTTTTTGACCTGATACTCTCTTAATACCCCACGTTCGATTCAGAGCTGTAGATACTTCTGAATTTCTCAAGGAGGGAAAAAACTATTTAAGAGCTCTCTTTATTTCAAGCATGTTGAAAAGGATTTTGCAACATGACTTGGGAGTACATTAAAGTAAGTCAGCATGTGTTTGATAAAGAAGATATTTGAACTTTTGCAATTTATTGTACAGTGCATGGTAATTTTATTTTCACCTTCCAAGTTCATTTTACAGGAAAATCCTAAAATCATGTGGCCATTGTAATGTCTAATAAATTTGTTTTTAGCACCAGCATTATTCATACAGGGGTTAAAGTATTATTTGTAGAAAGTTTTAGGCTTTGTTTTTAATTAGTTAAAAGCAATTTCTTTAGTCAGTTTCCATTTACTATGTGAATAGAAGCACTGCTAAAAATTTGGAGCCCTGAAAGACAGGGCAGTTTATTAATTCATTTTTCTGTAGTAAAACTCAATTTTTCACGAATTATATTTCTAAAGAAACATAGCAAACATAAATTTCCAACAGATAATTTTAAAGCGCCAATTTTTAGGTAATTCAAAGAAAGTCAGTCTGCCTGTTAACAGTTCTTTGATGCCATCACCAAAAGTCTACACACAAATGCCCTAAAATCAAACCCCTGCCTTTGGTTTTACAGAAAGTTATTACCATTGGGTGGTGCTGCAAGGTCAAATTTCTCTTAAGTTCCCCTATTTAGAGGAAATGTCACCGAGTAATGTAGTAAGCCACCCATAGTTTCTGTTTCTTAATGTACACTTTGATGACATGGTCTTGTAGATTGATTTTAACTTCTAGCAACAACTTTTGAAATCTACATACATACCATCTGTTTAAGTTAATGCCATGCACAAAAATTGCTCTTTTATGTTCCTTTGAAGTTCAGTGCTGACCGTTAAAAACTATCATGCTTGATATGGTGCAAAAGTTAAAAATGAGTATCACTAAAAATGCCTTCTCTTTATGTGGTGCAATATGAAATACACCAAGACTGTGTCTTGACATTCTGAGACCTGCGATGGACCCAGGTAAAGTTGCGAAATAAATGAATAAAGTAATGTAGACACTTGTGTACCAGCAGCAATTGATTTAATAGACCTATAGCGTCTATACTATCCCTTAGAATAAACATTTAACATTTTCCTGATACTAAGATGCAGTCACATAATCTTTTGTGCATATTCCTATATAAATTATTTCTAATTTTAATAAGAAGGACATGACTGTATGGAATTTGTACATACCTGTCATTATGCAGTATTTATTTTAAAGTTGGTGTTTTTTTTTTTTAATTTTCACATGTCTGCACCTCAACTTGTGACCTAGTCATGTAAATAGCACTATGCCAGTGACCATTGCTGCCCTGTACATATATGTTTTAAAAGTAAAGGGAATTCCAGTTGGAAAAAAATAAAAAGGGCAGATTAGTCCTGTGATGAACACCAACTAATGTAAAACTCAAATTCATTCTGGTGATGGTGTTTAACACTTTAAATAAAACATTTTCTTTACAGATGTTGTATGCATGACCTTCTGACTTCTCTTCTCCCCACGCATCCCCAAACCTGCTGCAGCTCATTTCCTGAACCCACACATCACTTAGAGACACTGAAATCATCTTCTGCCTCTCCGTAACAGAAGCAGACCGCTGGTTCTTAGCAAGTAGCCCTCAGCAGAGCACTTTTAAGCACCAATGGATTTCAGCTCACATCATTAAACTTGTTGCTTTTCAAAAGGTCATTCCACATTGAGGTGCTTTCTGATGAAGTGACTTGGCAACTCCCAAATTTAAATGAATGAGATTTCTGAGTCAGTGTGGCCTCCACTGAGAGCAGGGTCAGAATCATGTTCAAGCTCTGCCATTCCCTGGGTGGAGATGACAAGGGTGACAGTTGGCTCTGCGCTGTGTTTCCACTGATGCATCGGTCCAGCTTTGTGGGAGACCAGGGTGGGGTGCATTTTCAGTTGGGAAACTATCCGTGGTCACCTGACATATGGTGGTTTAGTCGCTAAGTCATGTCCGACTCTTGCGACCCCATGGACTGTTGCCCACCAGCCTCCTCTGTCCATGGGATTTCCTAAGCAAGAATACTGCAGTGGGTTGCCATTTCCTTCTCCAGGAGATCTTCCAGACCCTGGAATCAACCCAGGTCTCCTGCATTGCAGGTGGATTCTTTACTGACTGAGCTATGACTGACATATTAACAACCAGTCCAGAAACTGGCTTCTGTCACGTATGAATGGAAGAGAGGGTCTCTCCATACCCTCTCCATACCTTCTAGGGCGATTCTTCAAAATGCAAAATGAGTTTGATTAGAATGGAGACCTGGGTTCAGTCTCTGAGTTGGGAAGATTCCTTGGAAAAGGAAATGGTAACCCACTCCAGTATTCTTTCCTGGAGAATCCCATGGATGTAGGAGCCTGGCGGGCTACAGTCCATGGGGTCTCAAAGAGTCGGCTATGACTGAACGGCTCACGCTTTCACTTGATAAATAATAAATCCAACTGCAGTCCAAACTTAGTCCTCTCTCCATCCCCTGAACCAGCCATAACTTCCATTTCCAAGGAACCCCAGTCCCCCTATCTAGCCCAAATTATCTTTTCATTAATATATACTCTCTGCTCTACTGAGCTATTTCTTTGCTATTCATACACTCCTATTCTAAAACTCTCCTTGCCTTTTTATATGCCCACTCCTGAAAAGCCCTTCTACTTTCTCAAAAGTGATCCATGTTATTCCCTTCCTGCAATTCCCAGCTGAAGACTGAGTTCTATAGCAGTTCCAAACTGAACCCTAAACACATGGATGCTCTTGGCACCAATACCTTCATTTTCCCAGCAGCTCTAGACACCAAGGGTTCAAAAGCAATGATAAAGTACCTCATGATCACCATCACAAGGGCTTTGGGAGAACTGGCCAAGAAATCACCAAGCTGTCTGCCTGTGGCGACTTAACCTTTGACATAAAAACACAGTCTCGGAATGTTTGTCTCCATTCACACAGTCCATGATGCCTCCTCAACAGTCTCTAACATCCATGCATGAATGAATAGAAGTTCACACATCCACCTTTGGTGTGTGAAATGTGTATTGAGAAGCAGTGTGTAAGAGGGAACAAAATTTGTGACACTCAAATTCTTTGTACGATATGACTTAAGTCACTGAGTCTCTCTGGCAGTCAGTTCTTTATCTGGAAAAGGGGAGGGCATGGCAACCCACTCCCATATGTATGGGCTTCCCTGATGCCTCAGATGGTAAAGAATCTGCCTGCCATGTGGGAGAACTGGATTCAATCCCTGGTCGGACACGACTGACTTTCACAAGGAGTTTGAGTTAGACATTCTTCCATCATTAAATCTACACTTTGACTATTTTATAAGCTCCTTCAAGAAAGAGACCATACCTGTTTTGTCCCGTTTTATATACTCAATGCTGTACACAAAGATGCTTCATAAATATCTGCCAAGTTAATGACTATTTAGTCCTGCTATTTTGAGACACGATTTTAGGCATTATCAGTTCAGTTCAGTCGCTCAGACTCCATGAATCGCAGCACGCCAGGCCTCCCTGTCCATCACCAACTCCTAGAGTTCACTCAGACTCAACGCCCATCACATCAGTGAAAAAGCATGGCCCTGTCCTCGTGAAACTTTCTCTCTAATAAAGAAGACACACATTGGGTGAAAAATTAACAAATAAGATACCTTTCTCAGGGCAAAAATGCTATGGGAATATACAGCAGTGTTTTAACCACTTGAGAGAGTCAAGGAAGGCTAGTCTCTAAAAATGGACAGGAGTTAAACACAAGGTAATAGTGGCAGTGGGGGATGGGAGCTAGATGAATATTCCAGGCAGGGAACAGCAGCTAAGAAATTTTAGAGAAAGAACTGCAGCTCTACCATTTTGATTACACAGTGTGGCTAAAGCAAAGGCGAGTTCATAAGACATGCATGTGAGTGAACAAATGAATAAATGAGTGAATGCAGATTCCTACAGCCTAAGCTATTTCTGAGCCACTGAGAGTTTTGGTGAGAATAACCTAAATTTGATGTGAGAACTATTTGCAAATGATATCATCAATAAGGGCTAATCCTCTATTTGCGTGCATGTATGCTTAGTCATTTCCTTCTCCAAAAGGAAATGGCAACTCACTCCAGTGTTCTTGCCTGGAGAATCCCAGGGATGGAGGAGCCAGGTGAGCTGCTGTCTATGGGGTCGCACAGAGTCGGACACGACTGAAGCGACTTAGCAGCAGCAGCAGCAGCGTGCTTAGTCATGTCCAACTCTTTGCAATCCCATGGACTGTAGCCTGCCAGGTTCCTCTGTCCATGGAGTTTTCCAGGCAATAATACTGAAGTGGGTTGCCATTTCCTACCCAGGAATCCTCTATTTAATTGTATTTAAAATAGCTCTCAGAATGCACAGTCCTAATCCCATTCAGTTGTTAAACCTTTGAATATAGGAACCATAGCCTATAGTTCTAACTATAGTTCTAACTATAGGACCTAACTCAGCACTAAGTGATTACAGGTCTCAGATACTCAGCCTTACCCTTGCTTGTAAAGATTTCTTATTTTTGTCTTGTTTTGCCTTGACACCAAAGAGGCAGCTCATCTCCTGTGACAGAAATTTCATGGAAAAAGAAGACCAAGAGCTTATCAGTGGCTATGTTTTCTGTTATATGACAGAAGTTGCATTGATAGAAAGAGCAAAGCTAAGTGGAGGCATGAATTGAAGAGAGTCCTGCAGGTTCCATGTTCCTGGTTCCATTATGATTGAAGACTGGCTGCATCTTTGCTCTTCTAAGAAAGCCCATCCATTCTAGCTGTTGATTAGTTGGGTGTCTGCTATTTGAAGTCACTAGTCCTAATTAATACATTTGGCCAAGGACAAGGCTGATGGAATTGTAGAATCTTGAAGGAGTCTTCGAGAACAATCTCATAGCATTAAGGAAAACCCTAAGAGGTGGCCATCCAACCTCTGCTTGGCAAGTGGCTGAAGAAAGCAACTCGGCAAAGCAACCCATTCCACAGTATCTGACAGTTAGACTCTCCCTCCTAAACACCTAGCCTAAATCTCCCTTTTGGAATTTTACACTTCCTGGGCTCACTGTTAGCAAGTTCGAGCTCCTACTGCTCATCACACGACAGGCCAATAAACAGACAAGTTATTGGGGCAAGGATTAGCGACTTTATTCAAAAACCAGTTGACTGAGAAGGTGGTGGACTTGTTTTCTGAAGAACCATCTTCCTGAGTTAGAACTCAGGTTTCTTTTATAGTAAACGGGGAGAGAAGAAAGTCAAACACTTCCTAGTTCCCATCAACCTTCAAAGGGGATGTGTTGATTTCTTCCTGCCTGCAGTCATCCACAGGTGGGAGGATGTTTCCTGAGAGCTAAACAAAGGTTCTTTAGCTTAATGTTCATTACCTGAGAAGCAAGATTCCTAAAGTTGGGCCATTATGTATAATTTAAACTTAGAGGCAATGTCCTTTTATCAATTAACTTGTAATAGAATATAAAATTTCTCTCCTATCACAACTCCTCACTGTCAGCGTCCACTCCACCATCTGGTGGGAAAAGGACAAATACTGCTCTGGCTACTTCCAGAGGTAACGAATATTCCTTAAAATTTTTATCAGTCCTCTTTTTAATACAGCTACCTGAACCTCATGAAACCCCTTAGTACTTTTTTGTCTAATTTGTAATTGAACTTAGAGGTTTTGATTCCAGTTCACAATATATATACTAAATTCCTGTGCTATTTATATTTGAGCAAAATTAAACTGGTTGACCCTTCTCCAGCTACAGTGGTATCACTCCAGTTGCATAGGCAGACCTGTTGGTGGCAGAGTCATAAACAGAGATTAGTATAGTGCCCAAAGTTTTAGCATAATTGGCAACTGCTAGGGGAGAATCCCAGGGACGGGGGAGCCTGGTGGGCTGCCGTCTCTGGGGTGGCACAGAGTCGGACACGACTGAAGCGACTTAGCAGCAGCAGCAGCAGGTCTTTTAAATCGTCTATAGATGCTCTCGCCTGGGCAGACACCTGGAATGGCCAACCATTCACCGTTTCAAAGAGACTCAATTTAAGCCTGNGTGGGCTGCCGTCTCTGGGGTGGCACAGAGTCGGACACGACTGAAGCGACTTAGCAGCAGCAGCAGCAGGTCTTTTAAATCGTCTATAGATGCTCTCGCCTGGGCAGACACCTGGAATGGCCAACCATTCACCGTTTCAAAGAGACTCAATTTAAGCCTGCTTCTGGGAACCACCCAGAAGGCACTGATCTATAGCAGGGCAACTGGCAAGGCCTTCAGTTCAGTTCAGTTGCACAGTCATGTCCAACTCTTTGCAAGCCCATGGACTGCAGCACGCCAGGCTTCCCTGTCCTTCACCA
This sequence comes from Oreotragus oreotragus, assembly GCA_006410675.1. NCBI lineage: Eukaryota > Metazoa > Chordata > Mammalia > Artiodactyla > Bovidae > Oreotragus > Oreotragus oreotragus. The sequence continues at coordinate 592,745 of SJYX01002473.1, forward strand.
ACTCCTGGACGGAGCATACTCAAACTCATATCCATCTTATCACAAATTAAGTTTTTCCTGTTGATTGTGGTCTCCAGGATATATGATTCCTATACCTTAATCCAAACCAGGGGAGAATTGCCTTAATTAAAAGATACTGCTTTTTAAAACTGATGACTTAAAACTGCCACACACAGAATAGTCCACAAATCACTCTCCGTTTTCTGGCAGCTTTACAATCCGCCGCTGTCATTAACCAGTCCTTTACTATGAAACTTAAATGACCCATTGCGACCAACAGTTCTGAGACTGTTCTTCCAGCAATGATTAAGCCTAGGGTGGCAAGTATAGTATTTATTTAGCCTTCTGAACTTTCCGGGCAGACTTAGTGCCCTTGCCAGCTCTACCCACACTCCTGTCCACTGCTTAAATGACACCCACAGCCACCATCTGCCTCATGTCACCACCAGCAAAGTGGTCCAAGAAGAAGAGGGTAGTCAGAGAAGTTCTCAGCGCACATGGGCTTGCTAGGAACCACATCAACGATGGCAGCATCACCAGATTTCAAGAATTTGGTGCCGTCTTCCAGCTTTTTCCCAGGATGATGATCAATCTTCTACTTCAGCCGAGCAAACTTGCAGCTGATTCCCCACTGTCATTTACCTGGGGCTCTGGGCGTGGGGAAATAGCCCAAGTCCAAGGGAAGCCCTGGGCCTCTTCATTCATTAAGTGTTCCTCTCTTTCTATGAGGTTTCTAATTCGTAATTGAACTTAGAGGTTTTGCACACAAAGGATTTTATCATTCTTCCCTACTTCACAAAATAGCTACAGAGTCATCAAAAGCCATAAGCAATGTTCAGCCTAGGGCAATTTGTTTGCTAACGTTCTTCCTTCTTATAGTAAGCACATTGTTCCTTCCCCAATCAACGCTTACCTCTCTTCAGGTTACTCTCCTTCAGGAAATTCCAATGCCACTGTCAAAAACAGGTGTTTTGTTTGCATCATCTTTCTTCCGTTGTTGTTCCCTATTGAACACTTTCAGGGCAACATCTCCCAATTAAGAACTGTTCATTCCAAATGTATCATCTAGTGTTTGCAGCATTCTCCTGATATTTGAGACTTTCTGCCCCAAGTGGAAAAAAAAAAAGTCAAATTTACCATTATAATATTTTCAGGGGCTTTGGGATCTACATTAGTATGATGTCTGTAGGCCTGATACATCATTTACAAAAATTCAGAGAAGTCTTCATTTGCTTGGCTAAATTTCTTGACTTCTGTTTAAACTCTTTTGCTTTCCTTCCCCTGCCTTGCCAAGATGTACTACTAAGTAGTACTCCAGGAGGGTACTACTGATGGTGTAGACGGTAAAGAATCTGCCTGCAATGCAGGACACCCAGGTTTGATCCCTGGGTCAGGAAAATCCCCTGGAGAAGGGAGTGGCAGCCTACTCCAGTACTCTTGCCTAGGGAATCCCAAGGACAGAGGATCTGGGCAGGCTACAGTCCATGGGGTCGCAAAGAATCTGACA
>SJYX01002473.1:594752-605087 GCA_006410675.1 Oreotragus oreotragus
GCTCAGCTTTCTTCACAGTCCAACTTTCACATCCATACATGACCACAGGAAAAACCATAGCCTTGACTAGGTGGACCTTAGTCGGCAAAGTAATGTCTCTGCTTTTGAATATACTATCCAGGTTGGTCATAACTTTTCTTCCAAGGAGTAAGCGTCTTCTAATTTCATGGCTGCAGTCACCATCTGCAGTGATTTTGGAGCCCAAAAAAATAAAGTCTGACACTGTTTCCACTGTTTCCCCATCTATTTCCCATGAAGTGATGGGACCGGATGCCATGATCTTCGTTTTCTGAATGTTGAGCCTTAAGCCAACTTTTTCGCTCTCCTCCTTCACTTTCATCAAGAGGCTTTTTAGCTCCTCCTCACTTTCTGCCATAAGGGTGGTGTCATCAGCATATCTGAGGTTATTGATATTTCTCCTGGCAATCTTGATTCCAGCTTGTGTTTCTAGACTTACACTAATTTCCAGATTATAGTAGAATTTGAAATATTTATGCCAACAAATGGACAACTTAGATTGAATGGACAAATTCAATGAAAGAAATAAATTACCAAAACTGACTCAAGAAAAAAAAAGTAGAATAGAATAATATGGTAAAGAAATTGAATTAGCAATTAAAATTTTCTCATTAAAAAAAGACCAGACTCAGGTTGCTTCACCTGCAAATTCTATCCAACAGTTAAGGAAGAAATTAAACCAATCCAATAAAAACACTTTTAGAAAACAGAGAAGGAAATACCTGTATTCTGTTCTTTTGGTAGTTTCTTGAAAAGTTAACAAATACTAACCTTAGAACTCAACTATTCCACTCCTAGGTGTCTATACAGGAGCTATAAAAATATAAGTCTATGCAAAGACCTGTACACAAATATCCCTAGCATCATTATTCCAATAGCCAAAAGTCTTTAAAATGTCTGTGCCCATCAACTGATGACTGGAGTAAGAAAATATGATACATCAATACAATGGAATATTATTCAGATGCAATAAACCACTACAATGAACATGTTACCCTGCAAAAGAACCTCAGAAATCTTATCCTAACTGAAAGAAATCAGACACAAAAGACTGCATAGGAATGATTCCATTTATGTGAAATTTCTAGAAAAGACAAATCTAAAGCAACAAAAAACAGACCAGTGGTTGCCAGGGACAAGAAGTGGTAGCAAGAGTTGGTTGCAATAAAAAGACCAGGAAATTTTTGGTGTGATGGAAATTTTCTAAAACTCAATTGTGGTGATTATTACACAGACCTGTAAATTTACTTTAAAAATCATTAAACTGTACAATACAACGTGAATTTCATAGCATGTAAATTAAATTTCAATAAAAGGAATTTGAACTAAAAAATTAATCAACAGACAGGAAGCTTCTTTCTTCACTAGGCTGACTACAGCAGAGATTTGCATTAGGGTGAATGCTCAATCTCTTGTCATGTCCCCTTCTATCAGAATCTCTTCCTGACCAATAGCAGTGCTCATCATCACCCGTCCCAGCAAGGAGGTTACAATTACTCAACACATTTCTGCCCTCTGGGCCACAGTTCATTGGACAAGAAATGAGCACCAGGTTGAGCTCATCAAGATTTAGATATTCTTTTAATTTAAATTTATTTATTTTAATTGGAGGCTAATTACTTCACAATATTGTATTGGTTTTGCCATACATCAACTAGAATACACCATGAGTGTACATGTGTTCCCAATCCTGAACTCCCCTCCCACGTCCCTCCCCATACCATCCCTCTGGGTCATCCCAGTGCACCAGCCCCATCATAACCCTGTAGGCGAGACAGCAAAAGAGACACAGATGTATAGAACAGTCTTTTGGACTCTGTGGGAGAGGGGGAGGGTGGGATGATTTGGGAGAATGGCATTGAAACCTGCATAATATCATAAAAGATTTAGATTTAAAAATAAAGAAAGCCACATTGTTCTCCCTGTCACTGATCCTCAAATATGTATCTTTGTAATTTGTTAATTACAAGAAAAAGTTAGAGAAGACACACAAGAAAAAATAATAAAGGTGGAAGACGGAGTTTGCCTGAGCATTCAGCAATTTAAAATATCCAGCTCTGGTTCTTATCATGACTCAGCTACATCACCCCTACTCTCATACATCTGTGAGGTCATTAACAACAAGAAAAAATTCTTTTCTGCCCAAGCTAGTGTAAAGAGACCTAATTAATACAAGGACCAGTGCTTCCCAACTGAGGCAAGGAGATTTGAAAATATGGGAGGTATTTTGGGTTTTTGCAATCATTGAGAACATCACTGAGTGCCTCAGTGGTAAAGAATCCACCTGCAATGTAGGAGACCTGGGTTTGATCCCTGTGTTGAGAAGATCTGCTAGAGAAAGAATGACAACCCACTCCAGCATTTTTGGCTGAAGAAACCCATGGTCAGAGGAACCTGGCGAGCTACAACCCATAGGGCCTCAAGAGTCGGACACAACTGAGCAACCGAGAACACACATATATCCTGCAGCCTTTTGTCTCTGCTTACAAGGACATATCTAGATTTGCAACACAAAACACAGTATCGTCCATTAACAATATGACAACTATCATTTTACATAAGTAACCAATGAACAAGAATGTAAAGGTTACTGTTATAAAATATTTAAAATAGATAACTATAATATCAAGTGTCATAATGCTATCAGATATCTATTAAGATCTTTTCAAACTTTAAAATTCAAAGATAATTTCATTTCCATCTTTTAAATATGAAAATTTACCTATATTAGTACTAATAGGTAGCAACAAGAGGCAGAGGGGACTGAAACTGAATAAATTTACCTGTGCAACTTCTCCACATACTAAAACTGTTTAAAAAATCAAACTAAAACAGTCTTCAGGACACATGGTAAATCATATATCTCACCGTAAGATGGAAGCTTAAACTAAAGCCAAAGAATGTGATTTACTGCCAGCATTTCCAGATTCCCCCACATCCTTTGCTACACTCCATGATGGTAAGGATTTCATCTGGTAACTGTTCTAAATTCTTACTTGAACTTTTTTTCCTCCCGAGGATGATATTATCTTTCAAATTACACTCTAGAAGAATTCATCACTCTGACAATGTATCATTAATCAAAGTAAAGAGGGCTGATATTTTATAGCATTTTAGAATGGATGGTACCTTATAGAAGTTAAGGTACAAGAGTAAAAGTTTTAGTTTAGTTAGAAGAATGATATACTTTATATAGTGTCAGTGCTTTAGAACTCTACCTACCAGCATCATCCCAAACACTGGCTCTCCAGCAATAAATATTAATGATCATGTTGACATAGCCAGGCCTCTTTATATGATCCAGAAGTTCCAGGTCAATGAATTTCACATATGGTTTAGACCTATGTTACTTTCTAAGTTTGAAAAAAAAAAATGTTCAAATTTCTCTTTTCATGGTGCTAACTTTCATTGATTTTCCAGTTCCAAAATTTTAGAAGAGATTTACTGCAACCACAGCCATGTATTAAAAATGAAAATTCTACTATTGGCAGAAGAGATGTTATGTCATTTGTATTCTAGGTGGTGCAGAGATAAAGAATCTGCCTGCCAATGCAGGAGATGCAAGAGAGGCGGGTTCGATCCCTGCATCAGAAAGATCCCCTGGGGGAGGGCGTGGCAACCCACTCCAGTATTCTTGCCTGGAAAATTCCATGGACAGAAGAGTCTGGCAGGCTACAGTCCAGGGGGTCAGAAGAGTCAAGACATGAATGAGCAACTGAGTACAGTGCAATAGAGGCAAATAATAGAGGTAGAGATAAAGGGATACACCTATGCAGAAACACAGGGGGAAAAAATGTGTTCCAAATGCACAGAACCCAAGAAAACATTATGGATTCACTGGTTACAAGGATTGTTGAACACAGCTGGAATTCAGATAGCTTTTAATTATAAAAATCACTTCAGGAAGATCCAATTACTAATGGAATTTTTTAAGGGAATATGTGTATGCATACAGGTTTTATTGGCCTTACTTTTTGAGAAAACACGTTTCTCCCACATCGAGAATATTTTTTGAAAGTACAGTTTGTTCTGCTTTTTTTGATGTGAATTACCTCATACACAATTGGTAAATAGGGGAATGATGTCAATATAACTGTGGAGCTGTAGTGATTCTTAAGTTTTCCTTTCCAGCAACATTACTGTTTTGAAGTAATCAGGGGCAAACTGTCTCACAATTAAAGCCAAAATCTTAGCAATATACAAAGACCTTAGGAAAAAAAGTTGAAAATCTATAAAAATACCTCCCCACAGTGTGAATACAGACTATTTTAATGACTTTAATGACCATGCATTCCACTAAGTTAAGCTATCTAGAAAGAATGTAAGTGCAGATAAAGAAGTTATAAAGATACTTTCAGACAGTATCTTCTGCAATGAGCTTCCTTTGTGGCTCAGCTGGCAAAGAATCCACCTGCAATCGGGAGACCTGGGTTTGGTCGTTGGGTTGGGAAGATCCCCTGGAGAAGGGAAAGGCTCCCCACTCTAGTAGTCCAGCCTGGAGAATACTATGGACTGTACGGACCATGGGGTCACAAAGAGTCGGACAAGACTGAGCGACTTTCATTTCACNTCGTTGGGTTGGGAAGATCCCCTGGAGAAGGGAAAGGCTCCCCACTCTAGTAGTCCAGCCTGGAGAATACTATGGACTGTACGGACCATGGGGTCACAAAGAGTCGGACAAGACTGAGCGACTTTCATTTCACTTTCACTTTCAGACGGTGAAGAATCTGCCCGCAATGCAGGAAGATCCAGGTTTGATCCCTGGGTCGGGAAGATCCCCTGAAGAAGGGAATGGCAACCCACTCTGGTATTCTTGCCTGGAGAATTCCATGCAGGCTACAGTCCATGGGGTAGCAAATTAATCAGGTAAAGATGTTATAAAGATACTCTCTCTGATTTTAAATAATGGATTAATAAAGGAGACAGCAGTTTGATTCAGAGTTTTCATTTAAGCAAAATGATGACATTAGATGTGAATTGCTACCAGGACCTGTATCACAGAAAAAGAAGCAAAAGTCCTCAAGGTCCATGCATCAGTGGTTTGACATGGAGAGTTTGCTGTTTTTGTTAGGGCTTTGATTACAAAGTATTGTAGGATTTGAATGGCCTTTCCCTAACTCTAATTATATGTGGAGCCCTGTGAGGTAGGTAGGGGATTATCCAGAATGGCAAGTTTTTAGAAGTCATATATTGTGTTATGGCAGTAATACATGCACACTGAAGAATTATGCTTTAAAGTAAAATATACTTTTTATCAAAAATATTTGCTCAAGGTCTATTTACCCAAAGAAATCTCCTCCACAGATTAATGTGGCTAGCATATTTCTATTTATATATTGCATTAAATACAGTGCATGATGATAGTATAAGGATCCTGTCATCTAAAATCAACACTATCAAACCAGACTAAACCTCTCTGAGTCAGGAGCTACATAAAAAAGGACTTCTAACCACATCAAGCAGATAAATTTTCTCAAATTATCGTGTATCAATAACAAGGTGCAACAAGCCCATTAAATTTCCACCTAGTAAAAATATCTTTGCAAAGTAAAAATTATTTATAAAAAATGCATAATTATGAACATCCTAACCATTAAAGAGAAATGAAAAAGTTTGAGGTAGATGGTAAATGGGCCCCTGGGCAGGAGAGCTGCTGTTTGTCAAGCAGAGTAAAATTGGAGCTTTGATTTTGCTAGACACTTTAAGGACCAAGTTACTGACAGGAGCTGAGCGCTGCTAAAGTAAAGAGATAAGACGACAACTCCTGAGGTCAAAGAGGCCTCCTGGACTGCTTCTGTGCAGAAAGATTCCTTGGAGGTCAAAACGGAGGAGGCATCAACCCATAATAGGTAGTCAAACCTCCCACTACCCTCTATGCTGGAATCCATGTTGGCAAAAAGACACACACTCATGTTGGGGAGTGTCCTAAGAATCTTCCTGCAATGAGGGAGACCCGGGTTTGATCCCTGAGTTGGGAAGATCCCTGAAGAAGGGTATGGCAACCCACTCCAGTATTCTTGAGAACACTAGCAGAAGACCTCAAATATCTGAAAGGACAAGAAAGAGCCCACAGAACTGGGTAGGACAAAAGGGATTAAAAAAAAGAGGAAGTGAGATAGGACCTGTGCCCCTGGGAGGGAGCTGAAAAAGCGGAAATGCCCCTGCTCCCTGGGAAGCCCCTTCACTGGCAGGGAGCTCAGTCAGGACAGAGAAGGGGGCTTCAGAGGCTCAGAGGAGAGTGCAATGATTGGTTTGTGGCAGGCAGAACAGAGGGTGACCTGCATAGACAGCTGGTCATGCCACTGCCCTTGGCATCCCAGCCTGAGATACATGTTTGCTGGGGTGAGTGGAGGCTGGAACTGGGGGTTTACAGGACAGGCCTGTGGGGAGGACTGGGGTTGGTGGCACAGAGACAGCCTGAAGGAGCTGGAGCGTGGTGTGGCCACAACCGGGAGTGATTGTGGAGGAAGCCCAAGCCCACCATAAAAGCAAAGCGCCATTGTTAAGTGGCAAGTGAAGGGAGGGGCAGGAGCCCCCGGCAGCCTCTTTCTCTACCTGCCACCTCCGTGGCCTCCAGGAGAATGCAGCCCAGCCACGGCCTGCGCCAGTGCCCCTGTCCCAGCCACCACCCGGGGCGGGCCCCGGATGCTAGCAGGCTGTCCATGCACAGAGGTGGGGCTGGAATCACACCTGAGCCCAAGGCCAGGTGACTTAGGAAGTAGGGCTGAAATCTCTCCCCACAACTGCAGGAGCCGTTATTTCACACTTTTGCCACTGGCTTTGTAAATTAAGTGTCTGCAGGACATCCGAATGGACAACAGGCGCTTCCACAGCTGGGATGAATCCGGTTGCTGTGGGCCACATCGGGGTGGGGCCAGGCTTGGGTTTAAACTCCCTCCATAGCTCCCACAGAAGGTCAAAGTGCATGACTCCTGCCGTCCTGAAACTGGACTTCAGTGCGTCTGTGCTGGTGACCTCAAGAAAACAATGCCTGAGGGACACCAGGGCCAATTGCCGGCATTCCTAAGGCGGAGGTAGGGCTGAGGGTGGTGCATCTTTGTGAGCCCATACAGTGAGAAGGAAATGGCAGCCCACTCCAGTGTTCTTGCCTGGAGAATCCCAGGGACAAGGGAGCCTGGTGGGCTGCCGTCTATGGAGTCGCACAGGGTCGGGCACGACTGAAGCGACTTTGCATAGCATAGCCTAGCACAGTGATGAAAGGCGACACAGAGCACAGCCACTGCTGAACGGCCTGGCAGAGGCCTCTCAGGGCTGCTTTCTCAGTGGGAGCATTCCACTCCTACCTGCCTATCCCTACAGAGCTCGGAGACACAACTCAAAAGTGAACCTACTTACTGCAAGCAACTATATGTCAATAAAGTGGACAATCTCGAGGAGCATTCCACTCCTACCTGCCTATCCCTACAGAGCTCGGAGACACAACTCAAAAGTGAACCTTAAGAGACTACTTACTGCAAGCAACTATATGTCAATAAAGTGGACAATCTCAAGGAAAGGGACAAATTCTTAGAAAGTTGCAATCTCCCAAGGATGAACCAAGAAGAAATAGAAAATAGGAACAGATCAAGCACAAGTACTGAAATTGAAACTGTGATTTTAAAAACTCCCAACAAACAGAAGTCCCCAGGACCAGAAGACTTCACAGGCAAATTCTATCAAACATTTAGAGAAGAGTTAACAACCAAACTTCAAACTATTTCATAAATGTGCAGAGCAAGGAACACTCCCAAACTCATTCTATGAAGCCACCAAACACTCTGATACAAAAACCAGAAAAAAAAAAACAACAACACACACACAAAAAAAGAAAATTACAGCCCAATATCACTGATGAACATAGATGCAAAAAATCCTCAACACAATATAGCAAACCAAATCCAACATTCCATTAAAAGGATCATACACCATGATCAAGTGGAATTTATCCCAAGGATGCAAGGATTTTTCAGTATCTACAAATCAATCAGTATAGCACACCATATTGACAAATTGAAGAATAAACCCAAATGGCCATCTCAATAGATGCAGAAAAAAAACTTTTGACAAAATTCAAAACCCATTTATGATGATAAAAAAAAAACTCTCCAGAAAACAACCATAGAGGTAACATACCTCAATATAATAAAGGCCATATATGGCAAACCCACAGCAAACATCATACTCAACAGTGAAAAACTAAAAGTATTTTCTCTAAAATCAGGAATAAGGACTTTCCAGGTGGTTCAGTGGTTAAGACTCCATGCTTCCAATGCAAGGGGCATGGGTTTGATCTTTGGTCAGGAAGCTCCACAAGCCATATGGGGAGGCCAAAAATTACATAAAATCAGAAAAGGGACAGAAGTGCCCACTCTTGCCATTTTGATTCAGCATAGTCCTAGCCACAGCAATCAGAAAAGAAAAAGAAATAAAAGAAATCCAAACTGGAAAAGAAGTAAAACTGTCACTGTAGATGATATGATGCTATACTGAGACAATCCTAATGAAGGTACCAGAAAGTTACTAGATCTCATCAATGCATTTGGTAAAGTTGCAGGATGCAAAATTAATATACAGAAATTTGTTGCATTTCTATATGCTAATAATGAAAGAAAGAGAAATTAAGGGAACAATCTCACTTACTATTGCATTAAAAATAATAAAATACCTAGGAATAAACCTACCTAGATAGGCAAAAGACCCATACTCCAGAAACTATAAGATGCTGATGAAAAAATCGAAGAACACACAAATAAATGGAAAGAAAGATATATCAAGTTCTTAGACTGGAAGAATTAATATTTTCAAAATGACTATACTACCTAAGCCAATCTACAGATTCAGTGCAATCCCTATCAAATTACCAATAGCATTTTTCACAGAACTAGAACAAAAAGAACTTAAGTTAAAAAAAAAATGTATATGTGTTTTTTAAAACCTTAAAATTTGTATGGAAACACAAAAGACCCCTAATAAACAAAGCGATCTTGAGGAAGAAAAATGAAGCAGGAGGAATCAGGTTCCCTAACTTCGGAATATACTAAAAGCTTCAGCCATCAAAACAGTACGGTACTGGCACAAAGACAGAATAAACCCACACACTTATAATCAATTAATCTATGACAAAAGAGGCAAGAATATACAATGGAGAAAAGATAGTCTCTTCAATAAGTAATGCTGGGAAAACTTAACAGCTACACACAAAAAAAGAATTAAATTAGAACATTCTCTAATACCATAAACAAAAATAAACTCAAAATGGATTAAAGACCTAAATGTAAGACTGGATACTCTAAAACTTTTCAGAGGAAAACATAAGCAGAACACCCTTTGACATAAATCGGAGCAATATTTCTTTGGACCTAGTTCCTGGAGTAAAGTAAATAAACACAAAAATAAACAAACAGGACCTAATTAAGCTTTTTGCACAAAAGAAACCATAAAAGAGGAAAAGATAACTCATAGTGGGAAAAAAATGTTTTCAACCGATGCAAACAAGGAATTAATATCCAAAATATACAAACATCTCTTGCAACTCAATGCCAAAAAAAAAAGAAACCAAAAAACCCAATTTAAAAACAATGGGCAGAAAATCTAAACAGACATTTCTCCAAAGACACAAACAGATGGTCAAAAGCACATTTAAAAAATGATCAACATTGTTAAGTATTAGAGAAATGCAAACCCAAACTACAATGAGGCATCACCTCACACCAGTCAAAATGACCATTATCAAAGAGTCTACAAACAATAAATGCTGGAGACGGTGTGGCGAGAAGGGAACCCTTCTACACTGTTGGTGGGAATGTAAATTGGAGCAGCCACTAAGGAGAACAGTATGAAGTTTCCTTTAAAAACTAAAAGTAGAGCTACCATATGATCCAGCAATCATACGCCTGAGCACATATCCAGAGGAAAAAAAAAACAAAACACCATAATTCAAAGTGAATACACGCATCCCAGTGTTCTGTTTACAGTGGCCAGGACACAGAAGCAACCTCAATGTCCATCGGCAGAGGAGCGGATAGAGAAGACATGGACACACATACAGTGAAATACCACTCTGATGCTAAGTTGCTTCAGTCGTGTCCGACTCCGTGCGACCCCATAGACGGCAGCCCACCAGGCTCCCCCGTCCCTGGGATTCTCCAGGCAAGAACACTGGAGTGGGTTGCCATTTCCTTCTCCAGTGTATGAAACTGAAAGGTGAAAGTGAAGTCACTCAGTCGTGTCCGACTCAGCGACCCCATGGACTGCAGCCCACCAGGCTCCTCGGTCCATAGGATTTTCCAGGCAAGAGTACTGGAGTGGGGTGCCATT
>SJYX01002473.1:605560-635315 GCA_006410675.1 Oreotragus oreotragus
CTGCTGAACGGCCTGGCAGAGGCCTCTCAGGGCTGCTTTCTCAGTGGGAGCATTCCACTCCTACCTGCCTATCCCTACAGAGCTCGGAGACACAACTCAAAAGTGAACCTTAAGAGACTACTTACTGCAAGCAACTATATGTCAATAAAGTGGACAATCTCAAGGAAAGGGACAAATTCTTAGAAAGTTGCAATCTCCCAAGGATGAACCAAGAAGAAATAGAAAATAGGAACAGATCAAGCACAAGTACTGAAATTGAAACTGTGATTTTAAAAACTCCCAACAAACAGAAGTCCCCAGGACCAGAAGACTTCACAGGCAAATTCTATCAAACATTTAGAGAAGAGTTAACAACCAAACTTCAAACTATTTCATAAATGTGCAGAGCAAGGAACACTCCCAAACTCATTCTATGAAGCCACCAAACACTCTGATACAAAAACCAGAAAAAAAAAAACAACAACACACACACAAAAAAAGAAAATTACAGCCCAATATCACTGATGAACATAGATGCAAAAAATCCTCAACACAATATAGCAAACCAAATCCAACATTCCATTAAAAGGATCATACACCATGATCAAGTGGAATTTATCCCAAGGATGCAAGGATTTTTCAGTATCTACAAATCAATCAGTATAGCACACCATATTGACAAATTGAAGAATAAACCCAAATGGCCATCTCAATAGATGCAGAAAAAAAACTTTTGACAAAATTCAAAACCCATTTATGATGATAAAAAAAAAACTCTCCAGAAAACAACCATAGAGGTAACATACCTCAATATAATAAAGGCCATATATGGCAAACCCACAGCAAACATCATACTCAACAGTGAAAAACTAAAAGTATTTTCTCTAAAATCAGGAATAAGGACTTTCCAGGTGGTTCAGTGGTTAAGACTCCATGCTTCCAATGCAAGGGGCATGGGTTTGATCTTTGGTCAGGAAGCTCCACAAGCCATATGGGGAGGCCAAAAATTACATAAAATCAGAAAAGGGACAGAAGTGCCCACTCTTGCCATTTTGATTCAGCATAGTCCTAGCCACAGCAATCAGAAAAGAAAAAGAAATAAAAGAAATCCAAACTGGAAAAGAAGTAAAACTGTCACTGTAGATGATATGATGCTATACTGAGACAATCCTAATGAAGGTACCAGAAAGTTACTAGATCTCATCAATGCATTTGGTAAAGTTGCAGGATGCAAAATTAATATACAGAAATTTGTTGCATTTCTATATGCTAATAATGAAAGAAAGAGAAATTAAGGGAACAATCTCACTTACTATTGCATTAAAAATAATAAAATACCTAGGAATAAACCTACCTAGATAGGCAAAAGACCCATACTCCAGAAACTATAAGATGCTGATGAAAAAATCGAAGAACACACAAATAAATGGAAAGAAAGATATATCAAGTTCTTAGACTGGAAGAATTAATATTTTCAAAATGACTATACTACCTAAGCCAATCTACAGATTCAGTGCAATCCCTATCAAATTACCAATAGCATTTTTCACAGAACTAGAACAAAAAGAACTTAAGTTAAAAAAAAAATGTATATGTGTTTTTTAAAACCTTAAAATTTGTATGGAAACACAAAAGACCCCTAATAAACAAAGCGATCTTGAGGAAGAAAAATGAAGCAGGAGGAATCAGGTTCCCTAACTTCGGAATATACTAAAAGCTTCAGCCATCAAAACAGTACGGTACTGGCACAAAGACAGAATAAACCCACACACTTATAATCAATTAATCTATGACAAAAGAGGCAAGAATATACAATGGAGAAAAGATAGTCTCTTCAATAAGTAATGCTGGGAAAACTTAACAGCTACACACAAAAAAAGAATTAAATTAGAACATTCTCTAATACCATAAACAAAAATAAACTCAAAATGGATTAAAGACCTAAATGTAAGACTGGATACTCTAAAACTTTTCAGAGGAAAACATAAGCAGAACACCCTTTGACATAAATCGGAGCAATATTTCTTTGGACCTAGTTCCTGGAGTAAAGTAAATAAACACAAAAATAAACAAACAGGACCTAATTAAGCTTTTTGCACAAAAGAAACCATAAAAGAGGAAAAGATAACTCATAGTGGGAAAAAAATGTTTTCAACCGATGCAAACAAGGAATTAATATCCAAAATATACAAACATCTCTTGCAACTCAATGCCAAAAAAAAAGAAACCAAAAAACCCAATTTAAAAACAATGGGCAGAAAATCTAAACAGACATTTCTCCAAAGACACAAACAGATGGTCAAAAGCACATTTAAAAAATGATCAACATTGTTAAGTATTAGAGAAATGCAAACCCAAACTACAATGAGGCATCACCTCACACCAGTCAAAATGACCATTATCAAAGAGTCTACAAACAATAAATGCTGGAGACGGTGTGGCGAGAAGGGAACCCTTCTACACTGTTGGTGGGAATGTAAATTGGAGCAGCCACTAAGGAGAACAGTATGAAGTTTCCTTTAAAAACTAAAAGTAGAGCTACCATATGATCCAGCAATCATACGCCTGAGCACATATCCAGAGGAAAAAAAAAACAAAACACCATAATTCAAAGTGAATACACGCATCCCAGTGTTCTGTTTACAGTGGCCAGGACACAGAAGCAACCTCAATGTCCATCGGCAGAGGAGCGGATAGAGAAGACATGGACACACATACAGTGAAATACCACTCTGATGCTAAGTTGCTTCAGTCGTGTCCGACTCCGTGCGACCCCATAGACGGCAGCCCACCAGGCTCCCCCCTCCCTGGGATTCTCCAGGCAAGAACACTGGAGTGGGTTGCCATTTCCTTCTCCAGTGTATGAAACTGAAAGGTGAAAGTGAAGTCACTCAGTCGTGTCCGACTCAGCGACCCCATGGACTGCAGCCCACCAGGCTCCTCGGTCCATAGGATTTTCCAGGCAAGAGTACTGGAGTGGGGTGCCATTGCCTTCTCCGAAATACCACTCAGACATCAAAAATGAAATAATGCCATTTCAGCAACATGCACCTGGAGATTATCATGCGAAATCCACAGAGACAAATATCATATGATACCACTTTCGTGTGGAATCTTACAAATGATACAAATGAACTTATTTACAAAACAGAAACAGACTCAGACTTTAAATACAAACCTTGGTTACCAAAGGGGAAAGGTGGGGGAAAGGGAGAAATTAGGAGTTTGGGATTAACATTTTCACACTACTGTATATAAAATAGACAATCAACAAGGACCTATTGCATAGCACAAGGAACTCTACTCAATACTCTGTAGTAACCTAAATGGGACAAGAATCTGAAAAAGAAGAGACACTTGTATAACTGAATCACTTTGCTGTACATCTGAAACACAACACTGTAAATCAACTCCATTCCAATATAAAATTTAAAAAACCTTTTAAGCTAACTGCAATTACTGCCAAGGCAGTGAAAACTAAGCAACCAACCAAGCAAAAACACCCCAACCATACAAAGAGTAGAGTCCAAAGTGCTGCAATGAAGAACAAAAAAATTCATCTATTCATAGATGAATAGATCAGAAGCTGTAATACAGATATCCTTTATATTTCTTTACCTTCTTTTCTAAATCCACATATTTTGACTCTTGAAAAAAATGTCACCGTAGATTTTTATTGATGCAGAACATTTATTCCAAGCCCTTAAGACTGTCTCCTAGAAAGTACCAAAATTTGAGCGTTTGGGAAGTATGATATAAACTAGTAGTAAATATAAAAACATGAGTTGATTGCCCCAAGCATTTTGCTACAAAATGAGTTTATAAATTGCATTAGGTTCTTCCCCATATTTTTATTTTATGCATATGTGTACTTGACAGGGGTTTCCCAGGTAGCTCAGCAGTAAAAAATCCACCTGCAATGCAGGAGATACAGGCTCGATCCCTAAGGCGAGAAGATCGCCTGGAGAAGGAAATGGCAACCCACTCCAATGTTGTTGCCAGGAGAATCCCCATGGACAGAGAAGCCTGGCAGGCCACGGTCCACGGGGTCACAGAAGTGTTGGACATGACTATGCGACTGAGTCAGTGAAACATATCTTTTTCCTAGCAGCAAGGGAGTTCGGAATGAGTTTATGGAATCCTCTTTGGGCATGCTCATCTGTTAATGGGCATCTTTCTCTGAAGATGTTGGCTGCAGGGAGAGAGAATTAATGAGAGGAAGAAATATGAGCAGAGAGATGGATCTATAACCTTTCATTTTACAGATGACAAAATAAAGATAAGGACTCTAATTGAAATACAGGTTTTCTGCTCTATTAGTGCACTAGAATCATTGATATTATGATTACCATTTTTGTTAGTTGTGTATTGGAGAGTTCTCATAATATTTTTGTATGAATATGAAAGTAAACAGATCTGGACTTAATGAAAAGGGCTGATAGAAACACAATCTCTTGGGTCAATACCAGTACACAAAATGCACCACAGGAAACTAGGATTCTGGTGATGCTTTAATCAAATTGCTGGGGTGGAGGTCAAAGGGGAAATACTAAATATATTTTCTTTTTATTTATTTATTTATTTATTTTTTTTTACACGAACTCCCAAACATGAACCCCCCTCCCACCTCCCACCCCACATCATCCCTCCAGATCATCCCCATACACCAGCCCCAAGCATCCTGCATCCTGCATTGAACATAGACTGGCAATTCATTTCTTACATGATAGTATACATATTTCAATGCTATTCTCCCAAATCATCCCACCCTCTCCCTCTCCCTCTCCTTCTCCCTCAGAGTCCATAAGCTGTCTCTTATACACATCTAGATGTGTATAAGAGACAGNGCTCTACACATCTGTATCTCTTTTGCTGTCTTGCATACAGGGTCCTCATTACCATCTTTCTAAATTCCATATATATGTGTTAGTATACTGTATTGGTGTTTTTCTTTCTGGCTTACTTCACTCTGTATAATTGGTTCCAGTTTCATCCATCTTATTAGAACTGATTCAAATGTATTCTTTCTAATGGCTGAGTAATACTCCATTGTGTATATGTACCACTGCTTTCTTATCCATTCATCTGCTGATGGACATCTAGGTTTCATAAATATATTTTCATAATGAAGAACATACAGAGATTATGTCAATATTTTAAAGAATTTCCCATTAGCTAGGGAAAATCTTTTCTCCATTTCTACTGGGAAGAAAAAAAAAATTGGATTTCAAGCAAAGTTTGGATTGTAAAATGTGAGATATAAGATTGACATACATTAATAGCATTTTTTAAATTTACACAACTAACTTTATACCAAATAGAAGATAATATTGTATAATGTATAAACATTATATATAAATATTATATATCATATAAATATATATTCATGTCTTATTTTATATTTTATTGTTTGCCATTAATATATGTTGTTATTTTCATAAAACATAAACATTTTAATAGCTATTTTGTTATATAAGGGGGCAAAGTCATCTTAAAAGAAGTTCGTTTATGATTTGACATTGAATGTCAAAGGAAATGCAAGGCATGATACACTGATGCTGAATGAGAGAGTGAAGTCATTCAGTCGTGTCCGACTCTTTGCGACCCCATGGACATAGCCCACCAGGCTCCTCTGCCCATGGGATTCTCCAGGCAAGAGTACTGGAGTGGGTTGCCATTTCCTTCTCCAACACTGATGCTGAGATGTTTATTAATCTATTTTTGAAAATGAACTAGTTTTGTGTTTACATTTTATAAACTAAAATAAATGTATATAAAGTAACCAATAAAAACAAACAAACAAAAAAACACAGGACATCATAGTTTCCATTCCAAAGTTTAACTCTGAATCGAGTACAACAATGGAAAACCTATCAGTTACTAAAAAGGCGGGCTTAAAATTGGGTTTCTGACAAATGGGACAAATCAAAGTCACCTTTCTGAATGACTAAACCCTTTTTAGTCCAGGCTCCTCCGTCCATGGGATTTTCCAGGCAAGAGTACCGGAGTGGGGTGCCATTGCCTTCTCCAGTATCTATGGAAAAGATACTTCTATTTCTATTTGTAGCTTTTGGTGATTTTAGGAACCAAGTGGAACCTTTCTCTTCTTCCTGGGTATGTCCCACTCTTGGACAAGAGTAGCGGGGTTTCTTTTCTTTTTTTTTTCTGTTCCTTTCCTCCATTTGACATTAGTAAAAGTTTTAAACATCACAACTGATTTGGCTGTAAGTGGAGAAACAATAAAGGACAGACAGACAATCTTAAATAAAACCTCAAGTTTGGTCTTGGGATTTTACACATACCAACACCACAGAAGACCATAAACAACATAATTAACATAGCAAGCTTAGCAGCACATGCTGCACAGGGTCCCAAGATAACCCTGCTTAAACCCCTCGCGGAGATCCTCTTACCCGTGGGTCCACAGCTGTAAATCAGATCGCTTATCCAAAAAGTGCCCCAGAGGACTTTAGGTATAGCCGAAACATTCCCCATTTTTAAAGATGGAAATTCAAGACAAACAAAACACAAATCTCATATGTAAAATGCTAGCATCCAAAGATATAAATGAACCGGTTCACAAACCGGGTAGAAATCCAACAACTATTTCCTCCCTGCAACAGGACACCCCACACAAATGTAAAACAAATTGGCTTATACTAGCGAAAAAACGGGGGAAGGCAATGGCACCCCTCCCCAGTACTCTTGCCTGGAAAATCCAATGGACGGAGTAGCCTGGTGGGCTGCAGTCCATGGGGTTGCTAACAGTCGGACAGACTGAGCGACTTCACTTTCACTTTTCTCTTCCATGCATTGGAGAAGGAAATGGCAACCCACTCCAGTATTCTTGCCTGGAGAATCCCAGGGATGGGGGAGCGTGGTGGGCTGCCGTCTATGGGGTCACACAGAGTCTGACACGACTGAAGTGACTTAGCAGCAGCAGCAGCAGTGAAAAAAACACCCCAAAAATAAAGTTCCCAGCTGTACACGTTGGAGAGACTTACCCTGCTGAATGGAGCTTGTCAGCAACCACATGATTCCTTGCTCCAAGTGTCAAACACTGGAGTAGTCACTGCTACTTTGGGGAATTCTGAAGTGAAGATCCTCACGACAAGTGGTCCCAGCAGCTGCTAGGGCCATAACTGAAAATGTTCCAATCTCTACTGGCCATTCAGCCTCTGCTTGACAAGTGACTGGAGAGAGCAACTCAGCAATGCAGCCCATCCCACAGTCTCTAACAGTTAGATTCCCCTTCCTAACACCTAGCCAAATCTCTCTTCCTGTCTCTTATACACATCTGGGTTGCCATTTCCTTCTNAAAATGTTCCAATCTCTGCTGGCCATTCAGCCTCTGCTTGACAAGTGACTGGAGAGAGCAACTCAGCAATGCAGCCCATCCCACAATCTCTAACAGTTAGATTCCCCTTCCTAACACCTAGCCAAATCTCTCTTCTGGAATTTTAAACCTGCTGGACTTCAGTGTTACCAAGTCCAAGCTCATACTGCCTGCCATGTGACAGACCGGGCTGTTGGGGCAAGGAATAGTGACTTGATTCAGAGAGCCGGCAGACCAGCAAGATGGTGAACCTACGCCCCCAACAACCATCTTGCCTGAGTTAGAACTTAGGCTTCTTTTATTGAGGCTAGTGGTAAAGAACCCACCTCCCAAGACAGACATAAAGAAACTCGGGTTTGATCCCTGGGTCTAAAAGATCCCCCAGAGGAGGGCACAGCAACTCACTCTGGTATTCTTGCCTAAAGAATCCCATGGACAGAGAAGTCTGGTGGGCTATAGTCCAGAAGGGTCACAAAGAGTTGGAAATGACTAAAGCAACTTAGCATACGCACATACTAAAAGGGGAGGGTGTGAAGTCAAGCACTTCCTAGTTTCCATCAGCCTCTGGAGGGAATGTTAATTTCTTCTTCCCTGCAGTCGTTCGCAGGTGGGCTTGGTCAGGATGTTTCCTGTGAGCTAAACAAAGCTTTTCAGCTTAAAACTTATTACCTGGGAGGCAGGTTCCCAGAGATGCGCCATTATGTATAATTTAAGCTTATAGGCAACATCCCTTTAGTGATTAACCTGTGATAGAATACCAAGTTTCTTTCCTGTTGTATTAGCATTATCTTCCAGAGCTACAGGCTTCCCTGGTGGCTCAGCGGTAAAGAAAGAATTTGCCTGCAAGGCAGGAGCCCCAGGAGATTTCTGGGTCATGAAGATCCCCCAGAGGAGGGCATGCAACATACTCCAGTATTCTGGCTTGGAGAATCCCACAGACATAGGAGGCTGGCGGGCTGCAGTGGGGTCACAAAGAGTCACAGCTGAAGTGACTCAGCATCCATGCATGCTAGAACTATATAACCAAGGGCTGACTTCTATTCCACACAATAGAATATTTTAAGTTAGCTATTGTAATTTTCCCCAGCTCTTAGAAAGCAACATAACAAGTTGGCTAAAAGTACACATTCTAGATAAGAATTTTGTTGTTCTTAAGTTGCTGAGTCATGCTGCTGCTGCTGCTGCTGCTAAGTCACTTCAGTTGTGTCAGACTCTGTGTGACCCCATAGACGGCAGCCCACCAGGCTCCCCCGTTCCTGGGATTCTCCAGGCAAGAATACTGGAGTGGGTTGCCATTTCCTTCTCCAAGGCATGAGTGAAAAGTGAAAGTGAAGTCGCTCAGTCATGTCCGTAGCAACCCCATGGACTGCAGCCTACCAGGCTCCTCCATCCATGGGATTTTCCAGACAAGAGTACTAGAGTGGGTTGCCATTGCCTTCTCTGTGCTGAATCATGTCCGACTCTTTTGCAACCCCATGGACTGTAACCCACCAGGCTTCTCTGTCCATGGGATTTTTCAGGCAAGAATACTGCGGTGGGTTGCCATGTCCTTCTCCAGGGGATCTTTCCAGATCATATCTCCTGCATTGCAGGTGGATTCTTTACCACTCAGCCACTAGGGAAGCCACTCTAGATAAGAATGCTTAGATTAAAATATATACTCCTTCACTTCCAGTTATATAACGTTGAGTGAGCTGCAAGCCTCTCAAGTCTGCTTTATCAGCTAATAAATGGGAAAACAAGGATAATGGTAACCAGCTCCCAAAGTATTTGAGAGGATTAAATGAGATAACAGATATTAATTCTACACAGTAAGTACTCAGTAGAAAAACTTCCCTGGTGGCTCAGAGGTTAAAGCGTCTGCCTCCAATGTGGGAGACCCAGGTTCAATCCCTGGGTTGGAAAGATCCCCTGAAGAAGGAAATGACAACCTACTCCAGTACTCTTGCCTGGAGAATCCCATGGATGGAGGAGCCTGGTAAGCTACAGTCCACTGGGTCGCAAAGAGTCAGACACGACTGAGCGACTTCACTTTCACTTTCACTTTCAAGTACTCAGTAAGCATTAACCAACCATTCTGTGGTGATGGTGATTATAATTATCACTACCACTGTTTACTCCTCTTTACCAGGTACTTCTAATCCTTTCAACCATTTCTCATTGACTAGAAATCAATGCGTGTCCTTTAAAATGGTCTCTAGAATTAAACAGGGAGAAGGCAATGGTAAACCACTTCAATACTCTTGTCTGGTGAATCCCATGGACAGAGGAGCCTGGTGGGCTGTAGTCCATGGGGTCGCTAGGAGACACGACTGAGTGACTTCACTTTCACTTTTCACTTTCATGCATTGGAAAAGGAAATGGCAACCCACTCCAGTCTTCTTGCCTGGAGAATCCCAAGGATGGGGGAGCCTGATGGGCTGCCATTTATGGGGTCACACAGAGTTGGAGACGACTGAAGCGACTTAGCAGAATTAAACAGAGGATCCCAAATGGATACTGGCCCAACAATAGGATGCATACTATATTATGGCCTCTACTTGTATAAACACAGCTTATAATTCTCTTGCTTTTCTGTGCAGCCGCCTCACATAGCTCTTTCATACTGGGCTTGAGGTCAACCAACTTTCCCAGGCCCTCCTTCAGTGAACAGCTTCCTCATTCTGTCCTTGTGGAATTTTGTTTTTGGCCAACCACAGAAGCCACATTCTTTATTTATGACTGTGCTGAGTCTTCATTGCTGTGCCCAAGCTTTCTCTAATTGCAGCAAGTGGAGGTGATAGGACCACATGCTATAATCTTTCTTCCCTAACCAGAGATTGATTAACCTCTGGTTAATCAATCAAGAGATTGATTGATTCTTAACCAATGGACCACCAAGAAAGCCCCTAAAAGTTCATTCCCAATAAGTTATTTTTTCTTATTGGGTTTGTTGAATATTCTAGCCTAACTTTAGCATAAACTCTGAATTATTAAGAATATCAAATGTATCTGCTTTCACTGCCTGCTCCGGGTTACCTGAAAATTTGATAAAGGTGTTTCCTCTGTTTTATTCCATTATTAAATGTTGACTAAAATAGGGTCAATATCAAAGCTTTGACCCTATACTGATAATATTGCTGGAAATTAATAGTTATTGATGTGTAATACATTATAGTTTATGAAAGTGAACCTGTTAGTCACTCAATCATGTCCAATTCTTTGTGACACCATAGGCTGTAGCAGCCAGGCTCCTCTGTCCTTAGGATTCTCCAGGCAAAAATACTGGAGGGAGTTGCCATTCCCTTCTTCCTGACCCAGGGATTGAACCTGGGTCTCCTCACATTGCAGGCAGATTCTTTACTGTCTGAGCCACAAGATGTCTTTAATATATGTAATCTAACAATCCTCGTGAAGTAAATCGTGTTATTATCTTTATTTTGCAGATAAGAAAACTGCAGCTCAGAGAGTTTAAATAATGTGAACAAAGTTTCCCATCTGATAAGGAGTATGCTGTGCTGTGCTGTGCTTAGTCACTCAGTTGGATCCAACTCTTTGGGACCCCATGGACTGTAGCCTGCCAGACTCTGTTCATGGAATTTTCCAGGCCAGAATACTGGGGTGGAATATCCCTTTTCCAGGGAATCTTCCTGATCCAGGGATCAAACCGGTGTTTCCTCCATTACAGGTAGATTCTTTACCAGAGGAGCTACCCGAAAAGCCCAAGATACAAACCTCTGGGGCCTCTCACAGCAGAGTTGTGTGACCGATTATGAGACCGCGTCACCTTACCATCATCCACCACGCACCTTCCCTCTTTATCCTCAGGCAATGCACAGAGCCATTCTCAAATGACTTGCTGAAATACAGGTTTACCACTTTTGTTATATGTGCCTCCTACTGCAAGGTGCTAGCAAAGCGCAGGGGTGGGAGGGGAGATGGGGAAGGAGGAAGGGATTGCTGGTTATAGTACCTGCTTCTCTGCATTATTGAGTCTGATGAAAACGTGGAAATGGGCTGGGCATGAACTGCTGCTGCTGCTAAGTCACTTCAGTCGTGTCCGACTCTGTGTGACCCCACAGACGGCAGCCCACCAGGCTCCCCCGTCCCTGGGATTCTCCAGGCAAGAACACTGGAGTGGGCTGCCTTTTCCTTCTCCAATGCATGAAAGTGAAAAGTGAAAGGGAAGTCGCTCAGTCGTATCCGACTCTTCGCGACCCCATGGACTGCAGCCCACCAGGCTCCTCCGTCCACGGGATTTTCCAGGCAAGAGGACTGGATTGGGCTGCCACTGCACTAGGCACTCACTAATTGCAGCTCTTTTCCTTATCATGGGCGTTGGCTCCTGTTCTTCGGCTGTTATTGTTTTTCTGTTTTGTCCTGCCATTTCCCGTTAAAGACTCTCCTCCCAGTCTCAGACAAAAGAAACAAGAGAGAATTAGCAAATGCTTTCATATATTTCCACCATTACCTCTGAGCAGTGGGTCTTTGAAAACTCCTTGTCCCCACCGCCCTAAAAGAGCCATTTTTATGGCCGTCTGCATTTTTGCCGGTTCACTATATTTCAGCCTCTGCCACCCTCCCCATATATACTCACCCAGATGCCTCTTGCCTCACTGATGGATGCCTGCCTCTTCCTTTTTTCATCAGAGCTCATCAGTGGGCCCTCTCTGTAATTAGACTTTTCACTTATATGTTTGGTTTATATATTTCTGTTTTGCCTGCCTTTCCCTTTTTTCTTGTTGGAATATTAGGATGGTTTGTTTGTCCTTTTTGCATGCTTCCTTGGCCATTACCACACCTGTCAGAGAATCATCCTTATATCCTCTGAATCTTTCAACACATCAATTAAAAGCTCTAGGGCACGGTCTGATCATGACCAGTATCTTCCTTCCTCACTGTGATAACTATGAAATGAAATAGTGACATACTCCCAAAAGTGTAGATGACTAGCTTCTATTCAACAAACTAATTTTAGGTTTTTGTTTGTTGGTGTGTTTTAGAATTGCATTCTATTGGCTGGTTCCCAGTTCTGCCACTTACTGAGTGTTTGTCCTTGACATTATCATTTATATTCTGAGTCTCAGTACCCACCGCTACAAAATAGAAATAGTAAAACTATCCAACACTTTGGCTTGTCATAAGGATTAAATGAGAGTATGTATGTAGAACACACAGCACCGTGAAAGTATAAAATAAGGGCTTGCAAATTTCAACTATTAGCAGTTCAATTCAGTTGCTCAGTCGTGTCCAACTCTTTGCGACCCCACGGACTGCACCGTGCCAGGCTTCCCTGTCCATCAACAACTTAACTATTATGAGTGTAAGCAATTAATTAAAATGCCTTGAAAATTATTTCATTCTTAGCTGATCTGTCTCGTTGAAGTTACAAGTGCTCCTAAGGAAACAAATAGGTCAGTCTGGAAATTCAGGGCACTAACTGCTGGATTTGGAGGTGGTTCTGCTGAGCTAACAGCAGACTTTGTCCAATTCCCCTCCTGGAAATGAAGGTTCTCCCAATGGATTCAGCAGCCCACTGTCAGGGCTGCATGCAAAAGAGATGACAGTGAGAAATCTCAAGCAGGAAGGTAGCTCAGGGCCTTCTCAGATGGGAGCAGCTGGGCAGGCAGAGCTGGGCAGTCATCCAAAAGCTAGGACTTTAAAAATACCCTGGGAGAGTTCACTCCATATGGGCTGGCTCTGTGTGTCCGGGAGCATCGGCAGTGGGAAGCGAAGTCCTGGCTCTTGGAAGATAACTCTAGATGGGAGCGGGGCGACCTCAGGATCCCTGTGGGCAGATCCTCACTTTCCTGCTCATGCAGCTTCTCTGGATGCTTCCTAAGCAAGAAGTAGGTCAGGCTCTTTTCTGGGTCTCACCTCCAGAGTCTGGGCTCCCCTCTGTCATAAGTCTGGCTGATGGGCTGCCAGGGACTAAAGACTTCTTGGGTGCCCACTCAAGAACATCAGGGTCCCTGAAGACTCCAGTGGGGCCCTGATGATAACAGCCAAGAAGCTTATGTAAGTTACTTGTGACATAGTAAACAAAACTAACTGAACAGAAATCAAAGCATCCCCCCAAATCCCCAGTGATGTGGGGACATGGGGGCCAGAGGAAGGACTGGTTGATCCTGAATGTTCTGAGTTCTGAGAGGTGCCAAGCACTCAAGGTTGACTGTGCAGTCAACATTTAGGTACAAACTTGGTGCCTCAAGACTTAGAGAAATAATTCCAAACTCACAAAACCGAAGATCTAATTCTTCAGGAGGAGTAAAGAGCGCGGTCAGGTGGGGAAACACAGGCATCCTCCACTTGGTACCACTTCACCTTTAGGAAAGACCTATATTAGTACCCTTTTCACTTTTAGTGAAAGCAAAAATAGTGTTCAGTGTTTGTTTGCAGTGCCCTTATACAGCCAGTGGACTTCCCTGATAGCTCAGTTTGGTAAAGAATCTGCCTGCAATGCAGGAGACCCTAGTTTGACTCCTGGGTTGGGAAGATCCAATGGAGAAGGGATAGACTACCCACTCCAGTGTTCTTGGGCTTCACTTGTGGCTCAGCTGGTAAAGAATCTGCCTGTAATGCAGGAGACCTGGGTTCAGTTCCTGGGTTGGGAAGATCCTGTGCAGAAGGGAAAGGCTACCCACGCCAGTATTCTGGCTTTGAGAATTCCATGACACAGTCCATGGGTTGAAAAGAGTCAGACAAGACTGAGCAACTTTCACTTTCACTTCTAGAGACAGTAGGCACACCAAGCAGCAAGAGCAACCCTGCCAAGCTCCTTCCCCAGGAACTGCACTCACCATCTCAGCATCAAGCTGCCACAGCTTTGAACTGTGTCTGTGAGCACCTTGCTTTACCTCCATTTATTCTGTGCATCCCTTAGCAAAACAGGTCCTAAGGTAATCGCTTCTTTGCTTTAAGTCATTTTACAGCTTATAAGATTTCATAGGAATGCTCTACTTTGTGATGGTGGCAGAAACTTCTATTTTGAAAGCTTTCCTGGAAGTCATGCCCAAGACTTCCAGTCTTGGCAGGGGTAAGTATTCAATATTTACCCATTAAGTGCTATCTTAGCTGTAGGATTGTTGCACGTGCTCTTTATCATATTGAGGATGCTTCCTTTTATCCTTAATTTGCTGAGGGTTTTGTAGAATCTGCCTGTAATGCAGGAGACCTGGGTTCAGTTCCTGGGTTGGGAAGATCCTGTGCAGAAGGGAAAGGCTACCCACGCCAGTATTCTGGCTTTGAGAATTCCATGACACAGTCCATGGGTTGAAAAGAGTCAGACAAGACTGAGCAACTTTCACTTTCACTTCTAGAGACAGTAGGCACACCAAGCAGCAAGAGTGACCCTGCCAAGCTCCTTCCCCAGGAACTGCACTCACCATCTCAGCATCAAGCTGCCACAGCTTTGAACTGTGTCTGTGAGCACCTTGCTTTACCTCCATTTATTCTGTGCATCCCTTAGCAAAACAGGTCCTAAGGTAATCGCTTCTTTGCTTTAAGTCATTTTACAGCTTATAAGATTTCATAGGAATGCTCTACTTTGTGATGGTGGCAGAAACTTCTATTTTGAAAGCTTTCCTGGAAGTCATGCCCAAGACTTCCAGTCTTGGCAGGGGTAAGTATTCAATATTTACCCATTAAGTGCTATCTTAGCTGTAGGATTGTTGCACGTGCTCTTTATCATATTGAGGATGCTTCCTTTTATCCTTAATTTGCTGAGGGTTTTGTTGTGAATGGATGTTAAATTTTGTCAGATGCCTTTTTCCTCCCACTGAGATAGGGCTGTGCTTTTTTGTTTCCTACGTTCTGTTAATATAATGAATTACACTGATAGAAACAGAATAGAACTCAAGGGTCTAAGAAGCATTGAGACAGCAGCAAGCAGTGGTCCCGGTGGGAAGACTGAGGATTGTAAACACGTCTCAGTTCTTGGTTTCCCAGGGGTAAAACTTTCCCCTGACTGCCAACTGGTTCTTGTCTCCACTATACAACTGGGTCTTCTTAGCAGTGACAACTCTAGAGAATATACTACAAGACAGTGTATTCTCTTGATTTTACTTTTTAAAAATCTACATTAAATTCTGTTCAGGCACCTGCAATGCCATGGTGAATCAGATACTATTCCAGGCTGCAAAGCAATACTCTGATATGCCCCATATGTCTTCTTCTATGTCTGTATGTCAGTTGCTAGATAAGATATATGCTAGACAGGTGCATACAGAGGAAGAGCTAGTTAATTTTCTTTAGGAAGGTTGCATAAAGGAGATGAGCTTTTCTGTTTACTATTCACTTTTCTGTTTCAGTTTACTCATCTGTAAACAGAGACATAGAAAGCCCACTTTTGGGCTTTGGGGGTTTAAATGACAAAAGAAATGACGACATTCAACATAGCTCAGTATATAATAAGTGATCAACCCAAGTTACTTCCTATATTAATTAGAGATTGTGTTCTGTCATAGGTAACAGAGTCCCCAGTAAAAGGAACCTTAAAATACAGGCCTGTTTTTTTCTTCAAGGTTACTTCCTGGTTACAAAATAGTAGCTACAGCTCCTGCCATCACAACTACATTGTAGGAATTCTGTGTTTTGTTTTGTACAACTTTAAGATATTATTCCATTGTCTTCCAGCCTCCATTATCTGTGATGAGAAGTCAGCCATTATTTGTACTCTTCTTTCTGATTTTTAAACAAAATTTAAAAAATATGACTGCTTTAAAGATTTTCTCTTCATTTTTGGTTTTCAGTGGTTTGATTACATTCTACCTAGATGTGCTTTTTTTATATTTAAATAACTGTTACGTCATTGGTAAAGTCTTTGGGTCACGTCAGACTTGTCTCATTCTATGGTAGGCAGGTCTGTTTCAGTTTTGAGTTTAGTCTTAGAGCATGACTCTCCTCCTTAAGTCATGATTTTTCTGGAATAACAGCTGAATGTGCGAATTACTCAAGGAGAAGTCTCCACTCTGGCTGATCTACAATTCAACATCTTCCGGCATTATCTCTCAGCTAATCTCCTCAAAATATTTGATCTCTAAAAACTAGCCTTTTTGTACACAGCAGTGTCCTCAGCCTAGGAACGGAGGTAAATTAACATGCTGACTTCTAAGGTCACCTCTTTGTACAGCTTCCTTTTCTCAGGTATCCTGTCCAAAATTTTCAGCTGCTTCAGCAGCCCAGAATGCTGCTCCTTGACTCCTTAGCTCAGCAGGATGACAGCTGTGCTTGATCTGCCCCTCCTTATGCTGAGCCAGGAAAGCATCCCCAGAGAGAAAGCCAGAATGCCCATGAATTTCTTCCTCTCAAGCTCACACTTCTACACTGAGTGTTGTTTCATACCTGGAAAGCATTGCTTCATATATATTGTTCAGTTTTATAGCTGTTTTTAGAAGGAAGTTAAGTCCAGCATTACTTTTATGACTAGAAGCAGAAATCTGCAGCCAAAATGTTATTTATTTATTTTAATGGTAGTACTACTAATAAGAGGAACTAAAAAGCCTCTTGATGAAAGTAAAAGAGGAGAGTGAAAAAGCTGGCTTAAAGCTCAACATTCAGAAAACGAAGATCATGGCATCCGGTCCCATCACTCCATGGGAAATAGACGGGGAAACAGTGGAAACAGTGTCAGACTTTATTTTGGGGGGCTCCAAAATCACTGCAGATGGTGATTGCAGCCATGAAATTAAAAGATGCTTACTCCTTGGAAGAAAAGTTATGAGCAACCTAGATAGCATATTCAAAAGCAGAGACATTACTTTGCTGACTAAGGTCCGTCTAGTCAAGGCTATGGTTTTTCCTGTGGTCATGTATGGATAGAGTTGGACTGTGAAGAAGGCTGAGCGCCGAAGAATCGATGCTTTTGAACTGTGGTGTTGGAGAAGACTCTTGAGAGTCCCTTGGACTGCAAGGAGATCCAACCAGTCCATTCTGAAGGAGATCAACCCTGGGATTTCTTTGGAAGGAATGATGCTAAAGCTGAAACTCCAGTACTTTGGCCACCTCATGGGAAGAGTTGACTCATTGGAAAAGACTTTGATGCTGGGAGGGATTGGGGGCAGGAGAAGAAGGGGACAACCGAGGATGAGATGGCTGGATGGCATCACTGACTCGATGAACGCAAGTCTGAGTGAACTCTGGGAGTTGGTGATGGACAGGGAGGCCTGGCGTGCTGCGATTCATGGGGCTGCGGAGAGTCAGACACGACTGAGCGACTGAACTGAACTACTAATAATAGCACAATGACATCAGCTCTTCTGGAACTCCCTGGTGGCACAGTAGATAAGAAGTTGCCTGCCAATGCAGGGGACGCAGGTTAAATCCCTGGTCCAGGAAGAGTACATATGCTGTGGAGCAGCTAAGCCTGTGCAACTGAGAAGCCTATGTACTGCAAGAAAGAGTAGCCTCCATTCTTTGCAACTAGAGGAAGTCTGTGCAAAGCAACCAAGATCCAGTGCAGCCAAACATAAAAAAATAAAAATTAAATTAAAAAAATCAACTCTTTTGTGTTTTATAAGGATACGTATGTAAACTAATTTTAAATTTATAGCATATAAAGAATTACATTAGCTGATTGAACCTTTTTCTAATTCCTCCTTATACCTCGAGAAGCAACTACAATCCTATATTTCTGTTTGTCATCTTTACGTGTGTCTTTATACTTTTTCTATTCATTACCATATCCTCAAACAGAAGAATGGACAAGTGACTGGAATACTTCAACGATGCAATAGAGGGATGCTTTGGAGAGAATATAGAAGGTATATCAGAGAGAAAGATTCTAGAGATAAGAAGATGAACTAAAAGGTTGTTGAAATGGTCCATGAGATGTTGGTGAGGCAGGGGTTAGGGCAAGGGGAATAGATAAGCAGACTCAAGGGCCAATTGAAGAAAGGAACAAAATATTTAACTCGGAGCTTGAATTTTAAATACAGGTATTATTTAAATTTTTAGAAGCATAGTTTCCAAACTAAATGCCCTGATAAGCATTTAATGAGTGTCTACTACGTGCCAGGCACTGTGCTGAGCTCTGTGGTTATGCTATTGAGCATTATATTCCCTATAGTTTCTGCTTATATTGATCCTTTTGCTCTGACCAAAGTCCATTCGAAAGGGACAGATCTAGACAGCTCTTTTTCAGCCTGATATTTAGCAGGTATGCAGTGGTATGGCCATGCCAGGTGTTTACAATCAGTGCTCATTCTAATCGGTTGGCATCTTTTCCAATATGTTGACTCTCCATTTTGATTGGTTTAGGTCTGCACAGTATAAGTTATCAAGTAAGTATCTGACTCTCACCAAAAATGACCAATAATGTGAGACCCAAAAGACAAGTTGATCCTGTCATACTCTTTCTCTCAAAAGAAAAACACTGAAAGAATTAACCCTACAACCCAAAATTTTGGAGCACAAAAAACATGATTAAACAGAGGAAGCTGATAGTAGGATTTTTAAAAAGCAAACATATGAGACTGCAATTGCATCACAGTCGTGGTGTGGTATTGCAGCTCTTCCAGGATACGTTGACCAAACTTAAACTCAGAACCATCAGCCAGCTACAGACTGCGTGAGGCTCCACCCTGTTTCAGATCTCCTCTTCTGAGATACCCGAAGGACCTCCTACTCACTTCACCTGATTGCTCACAGTAATTTCCTCCCCCCAATTTAAGCTGCTTTGAATGAGTCGCTATTTAACCCAAGAGACAAGCTAAAACTGTGACATAATGTACAATTCAGATTATCTGTTAGGCTGTGACATCAGTATTTTCATCAAAAATGTTCATATGAATACTCTCATTAAGCACACACATACACACAAACTGTGTCAGAGCAGCAATAGGCCTAATATATTAAGAACAGATAAACAGTCTAAAACCCAGAGATATCTTTTACCCCGCTAGTAATGAACTTTATTCAGTTCTCTTGACTTGAGATCTTAATACACGGTATAGAGCAGTGGTTCTCAAAATTGAGTGTCCATCTAACAGGAAGACTTTGTTAAAATACAAATGTCTAGGCCCCATTGACAGAGTCCCTGACTTGGTAGGTCTGAGAATGGGCTCAAGAATCTGCATTTCCAACAGGGATCCATGTGCTGCTGGGCCTACTGGTCTGGGGACTACACTTTAAAGAGCCACTGAGGTGGAGAGTGCGCAGAGCAAGTTCATGTTCATGGTTGTCTGTATTTGTGTTTCTCACCTTTAGAGTCATGAGCTCTGTGGTCACTCATTACTTTACAAGGCATGTCACCCATATTCCCAGGGTTAGATGGGTATGAAGAAAAACTGATATCCAAGAGCAAGGAGAAGGTTATAAAGGAGTCATTTCAGTAATAAGATTTCTTTTTTCCCTGTAACAAGTGACAGCAGGGAGATTTGAGGGTTTCCAGTTACTTCTCCAGGACTTACTGTGCTATAAATAAACAGCCTTAAGTATACAGTTGGGATCTGACAGTATTTCTTTAATAAACCACACTGGGAAAAGCTAATGATGGTGAGCCACAGATGTTTCTAATATTTAGGTGGTCATTACCGCCAGCAATACTTCTCTAATTCACATCAAATGAAATTTCATAGCCCAGTGATGGCCCATTTTTGTATTAGATGCAGACCCAGAAAGACAAGAGTAATAACACTGATTATTGCTTAGACTTGATACAGCTCTCCATTTTGTCAAATTGTGAAATTCCCACATGCATTCACTTCGCTTAGTCACACAACTTTTCTGCGAATTGAGGTCATGTCCTGGAGTTTCTTCACTCAACTAGTGTTTATGGAAAAACAACAAAAGTTAGGAACTGCGCTCTGTGGGGAAGTCAAAGGTGTTCAGGATATGGTGAGTTCAAAGAGGAAAGGTTACTTACTGTAGGAGAGATGAGAATCCTGCAGAAATTACTGTGACAGTAAGAAGTTGAGCAAAGCAAGTACCTGAGGGTTCAGAAGAGAGTCGAGTCACTGTTGGTTGGAGTGATCAGAGAAGATTCTATGAAGAAAATGACATCTCAGCAGGATTTTGAAGGTGGATTTGGGTTTCAACAGGCATGTGGAAAGAAAAACAAGGACAGGGAATTAATTCTAAGTATACCAGAGGCGAACTAGCCCAGAGTATATTTCATTTATAGTGAGTCAAGTGGTTTATTGCTAATGTAAGATCCGTGCAAAGGAGTAGTCAGAGAGCAGATTAGACGTGAGGAAAAAGGGGGTCGAAATGCTAGACCAAGAACTGAGAGTTGATTCAGTAGACAGTGATGGCACTTTGAAGTTTTTGAACAAAGGGATACAATCTGGACATTTACTTTTATCATATTCATGAATAGCCAATGATAAAGGGAAAAGAGTTGATTGTCAAGAGAATGGAAACAGTGAGATGATCAAGAGGTGTACTAGTCTAGGACTGATGCAGCAGTGTGCCTGTCTAGCGTGGACCCTGAAGTGTACTAGCCAAGGTTAAGACCCCGGGGGGGCCCAATGGGAACAACACAGCAGGGTGTAAATAAAAGATGGACAACATGTGGTAACTGGCTGTAGAAGTTTAAGTTTTGAGAAACGTGTTGGTGCCATTAGCCAAAAAAGAAAAGTCAGGGAAGAAGGATGTTTCAGAGTTGGGACAGAAAATGAGGAATATAAATACAGATATTTTAGGCATATACTTGTCTAAGTAAAGCAGACAGAAATCTTGAAGGCAGTTGGAGAAGTGGGCCCTGAGCTTCTGGAAAAAGTCAGACTGAGTTGTTGTATTAGTCAGGACAGGCCAGGTTATGTTGCCATAAGAAGCAGCACTGAAAATCCCAGTGACGTGAAACAACAGTACTTATTTATAACCCACACTCCATGGCCACTGCAATTCAGCAGGGAGACTCTGTTCACCCTAATTCCTCAGGGATGCAGTTTCATGGTGGCTTCATTTTAGGGTGTTCTCAGAGGTCACAGTCACAGAGACTGGGCAAGGGGAACACGGACAATCAGGAGCCAGTTCAGAACACTGCTGCCTGGAAGTGACACGCACCTTTCTTTCCTTCACATGTCATCGGCAAAAGTGAGTCCCATGATCATCCTTGGGCTCAGGAGAATGCAGAAAAACAGCCATACACGTGCTAGAAAGAAGTGCCATCTGTGAACTGCTATTCTGACTCCCGTACGTCTTATCCACGACTGAGACCTGTGATGAAGACAGAGTCGTAGATACAGCCTACGATGTAAAGAGGAAAGAGAGTGGGAAACAAAGCCGTAAGGACAGACGGTAAAGGCGCACTCAGATACACAGCAGGCAAAATAAAAACGCAGAGACGAGCAAGGGCTACAGGCATGAGAAGCATCCCAGAGGGTGTGCGTGCATGCTCAGTCACTTGTGGCCGACTCTTTGCGACTCTGTGGACGGCAGCCCACCAGGCGCCTCTGTCCATGGGGATTCCCCTGCAAGAATACGGGAGTGGGTTGCCATGTCCTCCTCCATGGATCTTCCTGACCAGGGGATCGAACCCGAGTCTGCCTGCATCTCCTGCATTGCAGGCAGATTCTTTACCCACTGAGCCACCTGGGAAACCCTCGCAAGAAATGTCCTCACTGCCAAATCTGAAGATTAGTCAAATAAGCAGAGGCCAGTGGAAGTCGGCTGAGTCTGACCATGAAGGAGACATAGGTGACCTTCAAGAGATCTGCTTTACAGAGGCACTGGGGCCAGATGTGAAGCCAGAGTGAGGCGGAGTTACCAAAAGTGGAGACAAAGCATTGGGCTGTGGAAAAAATAAAAAAAGGAAGGGAAATAAGATGTTCGCTTGAGCTAGCAGCAAAATCAAAGCTGCTTTGCTAAATGGAGTCTGACAGGTTTTCATTTGTTCATTCAGCAAATGTTTATTGAACGTTTACTCTTGCCAAACACTGTTTTAGGAGCTGGGGAGAGAGTGAGTAAGATAAGTTTTCTGTTCCCATGAAGCTTATCTTCTGGTGGAGGCAGGCGTCTGATAAACAAGTGAGCAGAGGAATGAATGAGTGAAAGAGATAACTTCCAATTATATTTAGTTCTGATAAAATGACATAAATTATATCTAGTTCTTCCTTTCCTTCAAAAAGGAAGTCCCAGGGTGGGTGGGGAGTCTGGGCTGAAGGGTATGTCCTAGACTAGACAGGAAAGGACTCTCAGAAGGGAGTAACATATAAGCTGAATTTTCCAGGCAAGAATTCTGGAGTGGGTTGCCATGCCCTTCTCCAGGGGATCTTTCTAAGCCAGGACTCAAACCTGAGTCACCCACACTGCAGGCACATTCTTTACTATCTGAGCCACCAGGGAAGCCCCAGAGGACAAGAAGTATCAGTTAAGGAAAGATTTGGAGCCAGAGTGCTCCGTGGCAAGCAGAATCTCTGAAAGAGGGGCTTCCCTGGTGGCCCAGAGGTTAAGAATCCATCTTGCAGGAGACATGGGTCCAATCCCTGGTCAGGGAACTGAGATCCACATGCCTCAGAGCAACTAAGCCCACGTGCCACAACTGGAGTCTATGCAACACAACGAAAGACCCCACATGATGCAAGGAAGAGCCTGTGTGCCACAACTAAGACCAGACTCAACCAAATAAATAAATAAATAACCACTTAAATAAAAAAAAAGAATCTCTGAAGCTGAGATCAATTTCTCATTAAAAAAAAAAAAAGTAAGTAGCTGGCTGTGTGTGCATGTGTGTGTGTGTTTGCATGGAAGTGTCTCTAGCAAATGAAGGTCAAATATTTGTATAAAGTCAGTCTTTCTCGCATGTGACCATGGGCAGAGGGCAGATTTTCCTGGGCCTGCTCTGGGTGTTTGTTTTTTTTTTTAAGAGGAGCTTAAATGATACTGCTGAACAGTATGACCAGCCCCAGTGGTCTTAGGAGAGCAGCCATCATGGCCATGATGATCTGAATTAAGGCAAAGAGGATGTCCAGTTTTCCATCTTCCTGCTCCAACAGGCTGGGCGCAGGGTCCTCATTAGCAGAGAAGGATGCCACTTGGTCTGCATGGGCCTGTATTCTCCTGGCTTAGACCACAGCCACGCTCCTCCTGCCCCAGGGTCCTGCTGTCCCAGGAAATGTCCCGGGCAAATTCAGGGGGCTCTGACCTAAGGCATGAGGTCCATTTTGTTGCCTGCAGCATCTTTTCCTTGCTCCCTTCAGAGCTGACTTGCCGGGTCAGCATCTTCAGGGCCAGCGGTGTTGCTCCTGTGCTTGGGCAGAAAGCCTGCTGCTGTTGGGTGAATGACACTAGATCTGGCTCTGAGAGGAGAGGTCAGACTCAGGCTTGTGCCGAGACGGCCGAGGGTGTTTTGTATCTTCTGCTCAGTGAGCACAATGTGTACTCACAGCGCTAATGCCCTGTGACAGATGGAGTCCTGCATGAGCCTCATGCTTGGCTGGTCACTCCAAGAGAGGAGAGTCAGTGGGGAAGTTGCTCCCAGAGAATTTATTTCCACGGGTCTGAAAAGCTACGGGGCTCTGGGAGCATTTGATGATTGATGGAGATCAACATCATGTTCGCAGCTTTTCAGCTCCCTCCCAGACAACCTGAACTAATATGTGAGAACAGTGAAAACTGGTTTCAAAGGAGACAATTCAGTCCAGTTCAGTCGCTCAGTCGTGTCCAACTCTTTGAGACCCCATGGACTGCAGCAAGCCAGGCCTCCCTGTCCTTCACCAACTCCCAGAGCTTGCTCAATCTCATGTCCATCGAGTTGGTGATGCCATCCAACCATCTCATCCTCTGTCATCCCCTTCTCCTCCTGTCTTCAATCTTTCCCACCATCAGGGTCCTTGCCATGAGTCAGTTCTTCGCATCAGGTGGCCA
Organism: Oreotragus oreotragus; assembly: GCA_006410675.1. NCBI lineage: Eukaryota > Metazoa > Chordata > Mammalia > Artiodactyla > Bovidae > Oreotragus > Oreotragus oreotragus. The sequence goes on from SJYX01002473.1 coordinate 629,661, forward strand.
AAGTATTGGAGCTTCAGCTTCAGCATCAGTCCTTCCAGTGAATATTCAGGACTGATTTCCTTTAGGAGGGACTGATTGGATCTCCTCGCAGTCCAAGGGACTCTTAAGAGTCTTCTCCAACACCACAGTTCAAAAGCATCAATTCTTTAGTGCTCAGCTTTCTTTATGGTCCAGCTCTCACGTCCATACATGACCACTGGGATACTCAGGGTCAGATAGCCTTGGCAGCCCCTCCTTTCTCTTTCCCAACTTCCTGGATCCATAAGGCCAGCAAAGCATTGCCTCTAGGAAGCATCTTCTGACCTTTATTAACTATGAAGTTCTCTCTTGTCTCAGATCTGATGCTACCTACTATTTCAGCTCCATTCAACCTGAAGTTACTTACCTACTACTTTGTTCCAGGCAAATGAAAATGACAGTGACACCATCCTACCCTCTTGAGGACTTGGAGGGGATACAGGAATTCATTAGATCACTCATAGTGCATTAATATATACTGCTTTAGAGTGCTTATTCAACTCAGCTGCATGTATATATTACATAGATACAGATATTGATATACAATTGGTTTTTTCATAAGACTAAGCATTTTGAGCAGAGGGGCTGTTATCTTGTATGATCATTCACAATGTTCAAGGTATAAAGCAAATGTATAATAATTCCTTTAGAAATTGAAAGGAAATGAATTTGAAGCAGTAGAGTCCTATAGTCAGAGTGTCTTTTGGAAGAAAAACGGCAAGTTATCCATGTTTGTTACAACTAAACATCCATGGTTGGTTTCACCTGCACTTTTTCTGCTTGAAAATAACCCCACCACTTATGCAGAGAGGACAGAATAGATTCTTGCTGCTGACCTCAGGAATATACTGTAGGCTGATCATTCCCAGGCTTATCTTTTCAAGGCAGCCAAATAGGCCATTAAGGAGCAATGAGGGATATTCATAAAGGGAAAAAAATCAAGCTGGATCCTTACACTATCCACAAAAATAAATTCCAGATAGATTAAAGATTAAGGTGTAAAAAGAAAACCTAGATAATTAGAGTATCTCTTTGTAATCCTGAGATAAGAAAGGTCTTTCTAAACAAGAAAAACCAAAACCCAAAAAACTTTGGAGGCATAAAGAAAAAGATCGACAGATTTGAGTTTATAAAATTTAAAACATCACTAGTAGAAAAAATAAAAAGATCTTTCAAAAAGAAAAAGTCACCAAGTTGGAGAATGTTATCCAAATAGATGGAAATCAATAAGAGAGGTGAATTTTTAAAAAGATAACCTAACATGGGCTTGGGTGGACTCCAGGAATTGGTGATGGACAGGGAGGCCTGGTGTGCTGTGGTTCATGGGATCGCAAAGAGTCAGACACGACTGAGCGACTGAACTGAACTGAACCTAAAAAAAAAAAAAAAAGATTTAAAAATGACATAGGAACTTCCCTGATGATCCAGGGGCTAAGACTCTGTGTTCCCAGTGCAGGGAGCCAGGGTTCAATCTCTAAGCAGGGAACTAGTAATAGATTCCATAAGCCACAACTAAAAAGAGCCCCCACACTGCAGGAAGATTGAACCGTGAAAAGGGGAAAAGAGGAATAAGTTTTTATTTTCTTTCCTTTTCCTGAGAACAAAGAAGATAAAGAGAACAAGAATCAGGCCTGAACATTTCCATTACTTTTACTTTTAACTGCTCCAGTGGCCCCCCACTCCAGTACTCTTGCCTGGAGAATCTCATGGACGGAGGAGCCTGGTGGGCTGCAGTCCATGGCGTCGCTAAGAGTCAGACACGACTGAGCGACTTCACTTTCACTATTCACTTTCATGCACTGAAGAAGGCAATGGCAACCCACTCCAGGGTTCTTGCAAGGAGAATCCCAGGGACGGGGGAGCCTGGTGGGCTGCCGTCTGTGGGGTCGCACAGAGTCGGACACGACTGAAGCGACTTAGCAGCAGCAGCAGCAGCATGTATATAACCAAGTTTGCTTTTCGGCCCCCTAACTCTGCAGGAGTTGCACTTCCCACCTATCTTCTTTTGACTCTATGCTAAATACATCACCTCTCTGGTGTTTACCCTTACAACATCCTTCCTCTCATAGTTAGTACTTACACATCAGAAACAAGACCACAGAGCTATCAAACTGCCAGACCCAATTACTGGCTTACTGACACCAGCCTATTACTGTCTTTGAAACAATCCTAGAAGAAGAAAAACCTCTCTGGTGTTTACCCTTACAACATCCTTCCTCTCATAGTTAGTACTTACACATCAGAAACAAGACCACAGAGCTATCAAACTGCCAGACCCAATTACTGGCTTACTGACACCAGCCTATTACTGTCTTTGAAACAATCCTAGAAGAAGAAATCAAAATTCTAACCCCTTTGTTCCTCGTCATAGACTCCTGACTACAAGTCCTTATCTTATGTAAGCCCCCAGACTTCTCATGGAGGCCACCTTTCTGCTTCCTCCAAACTCTGTCTCTGTACTTTTTATTCAGCTTCAGTGAGCAGAGAAAGCCAAGATTTTGGCCAACAACAAACCAAGAGCGATAACCAAGACCCAGCACAGCCAAATAAATAAATTTTTTTCAAGTAAAATAAAGACAAAAATGAAATAAACAGAGAATTTATAGAAGTTTACAAATGGCCAGTAAGGTTTATCTTTTTGTCATAGACTCCTGACTACAAGTCCTTATCTTATGTAAGCCCCCAGACTTCTCATGGAGGCCACCTTTCTGCTTCCTCCAAACTCTGTCTCTGTACTTTTTATTCAGCTTCAGTGAGCAGAGAAAGCCAAGATTTTGGCCAACAACAAACCAAGAGCGATAACCAAGACCCAGCACAGCCAAATAAATAAATTTTTTTCAAGTAAAATAAAGACAAAAATGAAATAAACAGAGAATTTATAGAAGTTTACAAATGGCCAGTAAGGTTTATCTTTTTGTCTTTCCAGGTAAGCCTGTGCTTTTGTTGCTGCTAGTCTGTGTCTCCATTGTAGCAAACTTCATTTTGTAATATGATTTCACAAAATATAACACCATTCTCTGATTAAAATCTTCCAGAAAGAATTTTTTTTTTTTTTAAGGTATTTTACCTCTTTGCAGTCATCTAGAATCCAGGTTTCCTCTTTATGACCTAGAAAAAGAAAGGAAAAGTTCACCAGGGTTTCAGCTTTGAGATGCCACAAATGGAAGATAAAAGTCCTGGACCATTATCACCATAACAGAACCTCCTATTCATTGCCAACAGTGAAGGCTCTTTGATTGTCACAGGGATGCAGTCTTCTCAACAGAGATGAGCTGAATGTGTGTTCCTTTAGGGCTCAGAGTAAACAAAGAGTTTATTTCAGCACCAGCGATGGTTCAGACCTGTCTCATTCAAAGGCAAGCTGACTTCAGATCGCACAGAAAGACAGGATGTCCTTGTATCCCCAGGCACTGGAGGCCTTAACACACTCCTTTCTCATCATCTGACCCCGTTTCAGGGACAGCCAATTCTGCAGCTGTGTGCTGCCTCGGTATCTTGGGCACACAGACCCAAGGAAGAACTAGAGAAATATATATATCTGCGAAAAGGCCTGTCAGGAGCATTGAGAAGAGAGATTCTGAGAACTGGAGACCAACTTTGACAGAAACAGGAACAATGGCAGCTCAGATAATGAGCCGTAAATGTAAACGTGTACCTTTTCCTGAGTGTGATTGAAAACAGAGCCAAGGAGTGGATTAAGAAGTCACGTGCCTGAGGTTGCTAACATCACCTTTCTTTTACTTTCCTGTCAGGGCTCAAGTGCTGGCAAAGTCAGGAGCGGTGAGGGGCGGGAGGTAGGGGGTCGGGGGAGAAACTGCCCTGCCATCCTTCCAGCCTTTCTCTCCCCTCCCATGAGTGAAAATCATGACACCCCAAAATTATTGCTGGCATGTTTGGAATTCTTAATGAAAGTTCTCCCTTCTTATTTACCTTAAAACGTGCCAAATGCTAAAACAGGTATCCCACTGGTGTTCCCACATCATGAGTGTAAATATATGGGACAGATTACTGTTTGTCTTATTTTGCTGTNCCCCTCCCATGAGTGAAAATCATGACACCCCAAAATTATTGCTGGCATGTTTGGAATTCTTAATGAAAGCTCTCCCTTCTTATTTACCTTAAAACGTGCCAAATGCTAAAACAGGTATCCCACTGGTGTTCCCACATCATGAGTGTAAATATATGGGACAGATTACTGTTTGTCTTATTTTGCTGTTGCTGCGCTAGTATGAATAAACCCATCCTTTTTTCCTTCTCCTTCCGTATCCTCTTCAGTATAACATTAATTACCACTCAGCTGTATTCATTCATAAACATGTACATATGCTATATATTATTCAAATATGTACATATAATATAAATGATAAATGATAAATATACTTTAGGGGCTGTGTTATGATAAATATAAGGTATATACATTATGTATGGTTTAGAGAGTATTGTGGTGGTGGCCAGGTACAAAACCGCAGGAATTCAGGAAGGTAAGTCAGCACAATGGAGAAGCAAGAACACCCTAGGGACACTGGACTAGAACAGGGGTCCCCAACCTCTAGGATCTAATGCCTGATGATCTAAGGTGGAGCCAATGTAATAGTAATAGAAATAAAGTGCACAATAAATATAAGGTATATACATTATGTATGGTTTAGAGAGTATTGTGGTGGTGGCCAGGTACAAAACCACAGAAATTCAGGAAGGTAAGTCAGCACAATGGAGAAGCAAGAACACCCTAGGGACACTGGACTAGAACAGGGGTCCCCAACCTCTAGGATCTAATGCCTGATGATCTAAGGTGGAGCCAATGTAATAGTAATAGAAATAAAGTGCACAATAAATGTAACGCACTTGAATCATCCGGAAACCATCCCCTGCCCCACCTCCCCCAATCCATGGAAAAACTGTCTTCCATGGAACCAGTCCCTGGAGCCAAAAAAGTTGGGGACCACCGATCTAGAACCTCAGTGTTCAGAAGGATGGAATTCAAAGCTGGGAGGCAGATCAAAACCCATCACAGGTATTTATAGGCTTTTAAAGGAGTTACACCCACTGGGGAAGAGGAAATTAGAAAAACAAAACCCTTCATGGCACTCAGAGAAAGACAACAGGGACAATTGTCTATCTCACACCAAGACAAGTAACCTCCTCTCCCATCCCAAGTATTGTCACTTAAGGTGATTCTTGTCCGTAGTCCCTCCATTTGGCATAAGCGAACATTAGTCGCACTCTCAACCCAGGCCTTAATTGTCATTGATACAGTTGTAACAAATACATATTTCTACAAAGGAAAAAAAGAAATCACAAAACAGAAAATGGAACAATATTTTATGAATAAATCAGTATTAAAAATAAAGACCAGAATGACAAAGACTTCAGGTATTTGGATTATCAAACGTAGAATACAAAATGTTTAAAGAAATGAAGTAGGAGTTAAAAATATTAATAAAGAGAGCAGACCATCAGCGATAATACTCAGATAAAATTTGAAAAATATCCAAACAGAACCTATAGGAGTAAAGACTACTATAAATGAAATATAAAATTCTAATCAATGGGCTAAACAGCAGTATGGACAGAGCTGAAGAGAAAATTGGTGAGCTGGAAGATAGGTCTAAGCAAATTACACGCTAGGACAGGTGT